>OY728157.1:1517478957-1518078957 GCA_963277665.1 Viscum album | reverse complement strand
TTGAATTGAAGTCAATATAAAGATTTAGAAATTTTAAGAACAATATTCTGCATTACATGGGCTTAGGCACTCCTTGTTTACCTTGCAGCTATGGCACTTGGGAGGCGACCACGTGTGGTATAGGCGATCGAGGCCCCAGAGACTACGTTGGCCGATCAGCTGAGAGCTGATCAAGATGAAGAGGATGACCACTGGTAGAAGACACTTTGGGCCTTCTAGCTACAGACCCTCGAGAAGTATGAGGGAAACACCTCTGACATGAATACAGAGAGCTGGATAGAGGAGCTGGTGATAGCCTTCACCCTGATTCTGGCCCCGACCAAGTACTGGGTTCCTCTGGCCATTAGCCAGATGTGGGGAGCGGAACGTCAGTGGTGGACGCTTTATCTTGGGGAGAGGAGAGAGGTTGAGGTGGCATGGGCTGATTTCGAGAGGGAGTTCCGGGTAGAATTCCTCTCTTCGACGATGAAGGTAGAGAAGAGGCAGGAGCTACTCTCCCTCCACCAGGGGAGTATGTAAGTAAGGGAGTTGGGAATCAAGTTCAAGGACCTCCGAAATTTTTCTCCGGACCTCTTTCCCAACGAGGAGTCTCAGGCAAGATGTTTAGAGGAGGCGCTCCGACCCTCCCTCCAGTATGCTGTTACCCCCTTTACCCTGCCGACATATATGGAGGTCCAGAAGAAGGACAAAGTGGTGGAGAGGATGAATGCTCAAGGAGGTGTGTCACGAGAGGGGATCCAGCTGGGACCATCGAAGGGGAAGGCCGTCAGCATGAGGCCTCCAGCGTTAGGACCCTCCAGGTTCTGACCAGCAGGGAGTAGGCCACATCAGTTTCAGTTCCGGTCCCCTGGTCCTCGACCTTTTCCTTCAGGCCCAGGACCACGGTGCTTCGTCTATGGGAGCCATGGAGATCTCTGGAGTTAGTGCCCAGACTGAGTATAGTACAACGGTGGCGGATAGCCCCAGCACCCGCCCCAGCCGCAACTTCCAGCTAGGCCTTTCCAGCAGTAGCAGTAGGGGAAGTGAGCTCCCGCTCCTCCGAGGGAAAACGTTGCAGGAGGAGGCCAACCTCAGGGTGCTCCTCAAGGACCTCAACCGGGGCATGGTCGGGGAGGTGGACGACAACCAAGGGCCAGAGGAGCTGGGCATGGGTAGTTGCACACCATGGAGGCTGTAGTTCCAGCAGGACTGGAGGTCGTTCGAGGTACGATCGGTTTTTTTAGTACCCCTGCTTACTTCTTGTTCGATACCAGAGCTTCACACTCCTTTGTTGCACCCAGTCTAGCCTATTCCTTGGGTCTAGATTCCGAGAGAATTCTAGTGCCCCTGGTGCTGAGCACACCAGTCGAAGGATAGACCGACTTATTATATGTTTTTCGAGGAGGCAGACTGATGATAGGGCCACATAAGTCGGTCCAAGATCTACTACTGCTATAGATACAGCCATACGATGTCATCCTAGGCATCAACTGGCTATTCTCTGTGTGTTCCGTCATCGACTACTTCCGAGGAAGGGTTATGTTCTCAAACTTGGGAGGCCGGCGGGTTACCTTCACCGGCGAGCTGATCAGTCAGAAAGGTAGCAGGTGAGAGGAACCCCTCCTCTCCTTGTTAGCTGAGCTGTTAGAAGAGTCAGTTGATGCTGAAATGGTGGAGGTGCTAGAGATCGTCCGTGAGTTTATGGACATCTTTCCTAGGGAGGTGACGACTCTACCCCCTCGATGGGATATCAAGTTTGGGATAGACTTGCGGCATGGTGCTCGCCCGATCTCGATGGGTCCTTACCGGATGGAAGCTTCAGAGCTATGGGAGCTGCGAATTCAGATTGACGATCTGATGAAGAGGGGTTATGTTCAACCAAGTGCGTCACCATGGGGTGCTCTGGTCTTTTTCGCAAAGAAGGCAGATGGTGGTCTCAGGTTGTGCATAGACTACAAGAGGCCGAATCAGGTGACAATCAAGAATCTCTACCCTCTTCCAAGGATAGATTATCTTTTCGAAAAGCTGAAAGGGGCAGGGTGGTTCTCAAAGATCGACCTACGGTCTGGGTATCACCAGTTGAGAGTGAAAGGGGGCGACATATTGAAGACGACCTTCAGATGCAGATTTGGACACTTCGAGTTCGTAGTCATGCCATTCGGTGTTACGAACGCCCCGACTGTGTTCATGGGGCTTATGAACTCCATCTTCCAGGAGTACCTGGATCGGTTCGTAGTTGTGTTCATCGACGACATCCTGATCTATTCAAGATCAGAGGAGGATCATGCGGAGCACCTGAGGACGGTTTTGGAAGTCCTCCGACAGCACCATCTCTATGGTAAGTTGTCGAAATGCAAGTTCTGGACGCGAGAAGTGAACTTCCTTGGGAACGTAGTGTCCGAGCAAGGGGTAGCGGTGGACCCATCGAAGGTCAAGGCAGTTGTTTCTTGGGAAACACCCAAGAACGTGGCAGAGGTTCATAGTTTCCTCAGACTGGCGGGTTAATACCAGAGTTTCGTACCCAACTTCTCCCGAGTTGCAGCCCCTTTGAAATCCTTGTCCAAGAAAGACCAAGTTTTCGTGTGGAGTGAGCAGTGTGAGGCAGTCTTCAACTATTTGAAGGATAAGTTGGTTAGTTCCCTAGTGCTGAGATTACCAGAATAAGGTGCGACGTATGAGGTATTCTGTGGTGCTTCAGAGAAAGGCCTCAGATGTGTGTCGATGCAGCGAAAAGAGGTGATCGCTTATGGGTCTAGGAAGCTATGCCCTCATGAGAATAATTATTCCACCCATGACCTGGAGCTTGCAGCGGTTGATTTTGCGCTAAAGTTATGGCGGAATTACCTCATCAGAGAACGCTTTGTCGTCTTCACAAATAAACAAAAGATTGAGGTATATCTTCTCCCAGTGGGACCTAAACTTGCGGTAGAGAAGGTGGGTGGAGTTCCTCCAAGATTAAGACTTTGAGGTTTCCTACACATCAGGGAAGGGGAATGTAGTGGTTGATGCCTTGAGCAGGAGATCATAGAAGGATGTGGTCCAAGAGTCGGCAGACACCTGGAAGGCAATGGATGAGTTGGCTGCATTACACCTGGATGTGAGGATGGATAGCGGTAGAGGTTTCCTATACCGGATGGTGGTGCGGTCGTCTCTGTTTCAGCAAGTGGAGGAGTCTCAGTGGGGAGTCCCAGAGTGAAAAGTGATGTGTGACCAAGTTGACCAGAGCAATTCTCCGGATGTATGGATGGAGGATGGTCAAAACCGGATGTTTTTCCGGGGGAAGCTGATTGTTCCAAAGGTGATGCCTGACAAGGTTCTTAGTGAGTTCCACAACCCACCCCTAGTGGTACACCTAGGAGTTTCAAAGATGTACTGGGGTCTGAAGAGACAGTTTTGGTCTCCCGGAGTAAAGTGATCATTGGAGGAGTTTGTGGCCAAGTGCCTAGTGTGTCAGCAGGTGAAGGCTGAACACCGAGTTCCAGGCGGCCTGCTGCAGTCTCTAGATGTCCCCGAGTGGATGTGGGAGGACATCTCGATGGATTTCTTCATGGGACTACCCAAGGTTCAACAGGGATATGATGCCATCTGGGTAGTAGTGTACCGATTGATGAAATCGGCTCACTTTCTGGCGATTAAGGAGTCAAGTGCAGTGGATGCTTTGGCACGAAGTTACGTGGATGGGGTGGTGTAGTTTCATGGAGTTTCAAGGTCCCGAGTCTCGGATAGGGATACATGGTTTACCTCATGAGTCTGGAGAGGATTGCAACATTATTTTGGCACCCATCTACGTCGTAGCACTGCTTTCCATCCCCAGACAGATGGGAAGATAGAGCGCACCATCCAGACCATGGAGGATATGCTGCGGGCATGCATTCTGGACTCATGAGGATCATAGGTGCGACACTTGCCTCTGGTATAGTTCACCTAAAATAATATCCATCACTGTACCATTGGTATCTCACCATTTGAAGCCTTGTACGGAAGACCATGCCGCTCACCTGTGTGTTGGACCAAAGTAGGAGAGGTAGGTATCCTTGGCCCGGAGGTGGTAAAGAGCACGGTAGAGAAGGTTCAGCTCATATGGGAAAGGATGAAGGCGGACCAGGACCAAAAAAGGTCGTATGATGATTACAAGAGAAGGCCCTTGGAGTTTGAGGTTGGAGACCATGTGTTCTTGAAGTTCTTCCCTCGGCTTGGACAACAGAGGTTCAGCAAGGGGAGTAAGCTTTCTCCCAGGTTCATCGGACCATTTGAAGTGTTGCGGTGGGTCGGTGAAGTGGCTTATCAGCTAGCGTTACCATCGCCTCTATAGAGGATAGATGATGTCTTCCATGTGTCCCAGCTCCAATGATATCTGCACGATGATTCAAACGTCCTCGACTGGGGAGAGCTAGACATCCAGGAAGACATGAACTTTGTGGAAAGACCAGTGATGATCGAGGATCGTGAGGAGAAGGTGCTTTGTGGGTGAACCATTCCCTTGGTTCATGTGTTATGGAGACATGGTGGGCTTGAGGAGAGTACGTGGGAGAGGGAAGCACAGATGCGTTCCCAGTACCCAGTTTTGTTTTGAGTTTTGTGTTGTTCTATTTATACTTGTTGTGGTGGATCATTTTACCTTGTTGGCTATGAAATATGTGGTTTTTTCTTTCCTCTCTGAATGTGTGTGAAACATATTGGAAATGGGGAGGGGAGGATCAGACCCCTAATCAGGACACATTAAGGTGGATGCGATTAAACCTGTGTGGGCGAGTCAGTGCTGCCCAAAGAGGATAGTATCTTGACATGGGGGAAGAGACTACCCAACCCACAGACCGGACAGTTTGACATGGTATGTTGCTTGGTTCTTAATAGAAAGGTTTTTTAGTTGACAATGAGGTTCACTCTTGAGAGATATCTTTCGAGGTGGTTGTTCAGACTCTTTCTTTCCTTATGGGGTTTCTTGATTCACGAGGGAGAGAATAGTTTGAGAGGTATCTGATGTAATGGCCCGGGTTGTTGGAGGACCATTACTTATAAAATATCAGGTGGTTGAGGTGTTCTGGGTGGTCTGGGAGGCCATCCCAACTTCTCAGTGAATTTTGACCCAGGGTAGGCCTACCGGTAGCCTTAGCCTACCGGTAGCAGGCCTACCGATAGCTCGGTCTATCGGTATACACAACCAACTAATAGATCGGCCTACCGGTAGCTCGGCCTACTGGTAGCTCGGCCTACCAGTAGCCGCAACCTACCAGTCACTTAGCCACCGGTAGCTGAGCTACCGGTGGCTCGGTCTACCAGTAACCGCAGCCTAACGGTAGCTCGGCCTACCGGTAGCCGCAGCCCACCGGTCGCTCAGCTACCGGTCGCTCGGTCCAACGGTAGCTCGGCCTACCGGTAGATCATTGTACCGGCAGCCGCAACCTACCGGTAGCTCGGCTAACCGGTGGACCTAGCCTAAACCCCCACGGGTTTTCCAGTAGCGCCTCCTTTGGCACAAATTCCCCGTTTTGACCCCTTGAAGCTTGTTTTAAAGCCCAGTAACTCCCATAAATGGATTTTTATTAAATGTTTAACGAGTCACCCTAGTGTGTGCATTGGTTTTAACCACTCCTAAAGGTAGGGACCCTTTAATGATGTGTGGGGACCCGCGGTCGACCCACGTCCCCGCTCCTTACACATTTTCATGTTCTTATCTCAACCTTCCACGACCCTTATAAACTAAAGGGTTCTCCGTGGGTTTCTTCTTTTCTCGATCACCCTGCCATCGTTTCATCTGGTAGTTCTTGAGTTGCCGAGGCCCCACCCCTGTAAATCGTGCATCTTCTATTCCTGGAAGGTGAAGATAAAGTTCGATTGTTGATCAATAAGGTAGGGAATTTCTCCTTCGTCTCTCACTTTTGTGTATCACGCGGGGTGGGAATTCTTTTGATTCTATAGAATTGGATGAACCGAACCTAAATGAAGATATTGAACTGATTCTATAAATAACGATGGGTGGAGGGGTGTGATCGATGATGCTGATTTGTTTTATGATCTTCCATGATTAATGATTTCTGAATTGTGCAGGCTTACACCTACTGAAAATCATGGCCGTTGGTGGTCTTTCTCTGTGCACTAACCATCAATTAATGTTTAAATGGTTTGTATTGTGTTTTTGAACCCTTTTTATGTAAAGGAATTTGGTTAAATACGTACATCCGGCTAAATAAATTGAAAGCACCAGGATCAATCCTTTCTGTGATAACCCTGGTTAAAGCACAACCAAGTTGGGATCATGGAGTGTGTTAAATAATTTAAATCTGAAAATACTAGCACGAGCCTGCTTTGTGTTGGTGGTGGTGGTTTGGTTGTTTTCATTCATGTTCCGATTGCTGGGTGATGTGGGTTGGGATGGGATCCCCTGTTGTAACAGATTCAGTGGTTATGAATTTAAGGCCGGGTGGTTACCTTGATTATATCACGAATTGGAGAGGGATACTCTGTTGTTGATAAACCGTTAGCTCCTGGATCATGGGGACATGGGGATGTATCTTGGGGTTTTATTTGGTTCCAGTACTTTAAGGGATCTCCCTTACCACTTTTGTTTTTGCGACTTTACAGGAGAACCGAGTGTGAATGTTTAAGTTAATGTTTGACCATACTCTTCCCTTGGCTTATACTTATGCTTACTAGTTTCCCAATTAGGTGCAGAAACTTATTTAAACATTATTACTGAACATGAAACAAGGATGGGATAAATGGGTTTTGGTTTGGTGTGAGTTGTGACTTGGTCATGGTACTGATTATGTTATTTAGGCAGGCTGAAGAAAAACCGAAACTTGGGAGAGTTCTTGTTACCTATATATATATATATACTTTTATAGTTTTTGTGTTTCTTATTCGCGCTCCACCCAAGTTGGGAACTTAGTGCTGAACACCCCCATTTCATGGGGGAGGGTGTTTTACCCAAAACTTCCATTAGTGGCTGGTTATTAGCTCCTTCATGCTCCCTTTCCCGGATAGCCCAAGTATCTTCGGGAAGGTTGTGATGGCCTGAAGTCCATTATTAACCCAAGACCCTTTGGGCGGGGTAGTGTGGTGGTTATGGCCCAACTGTGTGTGGGCAGGTGATTTCCCAAGTGTCTTCGGGATGAGTCCCAGGTGTCTTCAAGCGTTGTAGTGGATCTCCTAGCCTAGGTGTCTTCGGGCGTGACAATGGTTGTTCTGGCCCAGGTGTTTTCAGGCATGGTTACGTATGATAGCTGTGGGATAGGTGTGTGTGGGCGGAGTTTGGCATTGGGACTGCATGAGGTTATGGCCCAGCTGTGTGCGGGTGGGGTGTGGCAGTGGGACTGTACTGAGAATGGCAGGATTGGTTCGATGTGTAGGATGTCTTCAATAACCAGTGGGAAAGTGGCGCGGGGTACCCAAACATCGATGTTATTTTATTATACTTTACCTTGCTTGAGTTATTTGGTGAGTGTGACCGGTGAGTGGGATGGACGAACTCCTTGATAGTGTTGGTCGTCTGCTTCTCACGGGACTTTAGTACGTTCCTCCACTTGTTCATGAGAGTCTTTGGTTTTTCCCTACTGAGTATACTTGTATGCTCACCCTACGTATATAAAACTGTTTTCAGGTTTCTAGGAGGACTTTAGGGATCACACGGGACCATACTAGCGTAGGACCTTTGGGACAGTTTGTTTCCCTCGGAATCCGGGGATGACCGCCTTGATGGGAGGTTCAAACATTCCGATCGGTTTCTAACGGGTTTGTTCGTAGAACCATAAACATCCAATGATTACACATCCATTTAGACATACATTCCAAAGGTAGGTGCTCATTAGTTTGTGGATTAATGAGGCTTAGGAATTTGCATTGGTCGAGAGGATGGGAGGTCGGACTCATCACACCTTTTTGAGGGGAATTATTGTCTACTCCGGGACTCTCTTTATAGAGTTAAGTTATGCCCATGAATCCTTATTACATTACCAAGTATAAAATGATCTTTCCTTCAAATCTAACAATCAATGATTAAATATGTAGGAAATTTAGAGAATCTTTTGTATGTATTCGAGGTTCTTCATCGATAGAGAATCATCTGTATTTGTTAGAGATTCTTGGTCAATGGTAACCTTCGACACATTTATACATAAGTGTCTTGATCATTATGATGACCATGATGGTTTTAAAGCCACTCAGTGGGGCACTTGATGTTTATTTTCATTTAGAAGGACATGGATTATTTTAGATTTGGGATCGAACCCGTAGACAGGCTATCTACATATCCTAACCCACGTAGTTCGAGTAAGGGAGTATGATGTTTATGATTGATGGATCAAAGAAGGATTTCACAATTACTTTTACACTCTAAGCTCACATGATTCATGCTCAGTGTGAGAAACAAGAGCTATTGGTAAAAATTAGACAATTGTTCCATGAAAGATGCAATCATAAGAAATAATGTGGGGCTTATGTATGTATGACTGCCCAGATAAATGAAGGTTAGGGTTTACTTTAGGGAAGAAATCCAGGAACAGGTTCCATAAAGGTATATGTGCTACATGGAGATTTTGAATACTCTAACTTGGGGCTTACTCCTGAAAAGGAGGCCCAAATTAGGATAAGACTTATGATTGGGGTTTAATCCTAAAAAGGAATCCTAGATCAAAGGTAAATTAGGACTGGTTAAGAGAAATTAAGACTGGGGCTTACTCCTGAAAAGGAGGCCTAGGTCAAGGATTAAGGTTTGGGGCTTAATCCTGAGGAGGATGCCCAAATTAGGAGACCATGGCTTACTGCTAAGGAGGATGCCCATATTAGAGGACTTATGACTGGGGATTATTCCTGAAAAGGAGACCCAGGTTAAGGATTCTCTCATCTTAAAGGATGAGGTTGAATGAATGAAATCTCAATCTTTAGTGACATAAAGATGTGTAAATCACTAGGTTTTGTGAGATATTCCACAGAATTGCTTTCAGATAAGGAATTAAAATCAATAAATCATGCAATAAATGGCTTTGGAGAGTCTCTTGATGACTGAATCTTGAATAGGAAAGGTGTAATGGATTAAGAGGGGTGAAATGGGCAAGAAAGGCACCCAACAGGGCAGGGGCGCACAAGTCCTGGCAGGCGTGCAGGTACTGCGTGGGCGCGCAAGTTTTGGTTGCATAGGTATACGCCTGCGCGACACATGATGTACTTGTGCGACGGTTAACCAGTAGGGTAACACTTGAGCGACTCTTCATTAAAGCATTTAGAATCCTCTTGGGGTTCTGCCAAAAGAGGGGCGCACAAGATCTATTGAAGGAGTAAAGTGGCGCGCAAGTGTGGCCCTTTTCCCTTAAGGTCTGGCCACTCAAGCACGCAAGTGTTGATGAGTTTCAACACTTAGGCCTTCCTCCCCCTCTTTAGGTCTTCCATTCTAGGTAAGAAATTACCTTAGAAGTGTTTCAGAAGCTTTGAGAAGAGACTAGGGTGCCGGGAGCTCAAATTTGAGTTTCTGGAAAATATCCTCCCCGAATGGGGGGCCCAAAGGGTCTATTTATAGGCAGGAGAAGACCCCGGGCGGTTACCACTTAGGTCGCATAAGTCACTTGCACGACCATAATGCGTCGCGCAAGTGGACTTGCGCGACTATGGGGAAACTTGCGCGACTTATGGTAAATCTTCTCCTTGTTCATCCCTTTGTCGATTTTTGAAATTTTCTTCAAAGAATGAATCAATTTGGACTTAGGTATTTCCCTTTTTCAGTCGTTAGACTCTGTGACATAAAGGAGCGTCAACACAGTCGCAGTTTCTGTTTTTCTTTCTTTAGTACTTTACCTTTATAGTCACTTTGTACTTTGTGGTATTTACTTTTGGAACATGCATATGGGAATGGTTGTTTTGGCTTCTCTTGCACTTTTAGTTTTGGTGTTGTGTGATTTATTATCTTATCTTTCGATCCTATTAAAAGAAAAAGGGTAATTTCTTCCATTTTGTGAGTGATTCTATACCCTTGGCGCTGGTCGCCACTCCAGGACCTATTGAAGGTGGGTTTCGGGGGTCATTATCTCTCCTTCAACTTAAAGAAGGAAGGGCCTGGCAATCTGCGGACCCTTCCCTCCTTTTGTTGAAGGCGGTTCGTGACACACTTTGTCTTTCATGGTTCAAATTTAATAAATTATATACTTGTTGAAACTCATGTTTTGATTCAAAAAGTAGTTTAGTCGAAAAAGAGTGTTTCTTATTAAGTACTTATAGTTAAGGTTATTGACCATAGAGAGTAAGTGTAAAGGAATAAGGTGATTCTTCAGGACATGGTTTTATTAAAAACCACATCTTTGAAGAGGGAATATGGGAATCATAAAATTCTATGAGGGAATGATATCCCGACTTATTTAATAAGTGAATAAAATTATGAGGATGTAATTTACAGAAGGGGGGATGAATTAACTACCCAGGTAATGATAGAATAATAATTTTACATAATGATTTATTTTTATGAGTTAGATAATAATTTAAATAGAAAATATGTCAAATACCCTATATGATAAATCTTGTATTATAGTGAAAAAATTAATTTTCATAAGGCAGTTTCCACCCTTTTGATGAGGTAGTTTTTTTGATCTATTTTTTGACATTTTTATAAATTATACTTGAAAAAACAAATTTATTATTTTAATGAAAAATATCAAAATTTACTTTGGTTGAACTTTTTGTATTTTTCAAATATGTTTCATGTTTGGATGAATAGTTAAAAAATACTAGATTTTAATTGAAAACAACTTTTTTATAAAATTTATGTATAGTGTTAAATTATATTTTTTAATTTTTTAATATATAATTTTTTTGTCATTTAGTCTAATATTGCTCATTATTATTAATTCTAAATTGATATTGGTTATAAAAATTTTGTCAAATTTTAAAAAATTATATTTTAAAACCCCATTATCACATTCCATACATGAGATTAATTTTTACATAATTTTTTTATATTTATCTATTTTAAAATTTTAAAAATGAATTCAATATTTGGAATTATATCGTCAAAATTTTTTAAATAGGTCATTTTTTTAAATTATGAATTTCAAAATTAGTAATTTTTTTATTAATGTAGTTGAAGGTAAATCAGGTAATTAAGGATAAAATAATATTTTAAATATTATAAAATTACACTAAAAATTTCCATATTTTCATTGGATGAGTTTTTTTTCAACCAAAATAACATTTTTCTGATGTTATAAAATTTGGAACCTACTTGGATGAGAGTATGAAATTTATAATATTATGTTCATAGAAAATTCAATTTTGTCACACTTTTGTTTTTAACAAGTAAAATAATATTAATATGGGATTATATATGGAATCTATTCAAATATAAATACTCTATTGAAATATAACATGTTAATATTTATTATAGAATTGTAATTAAAAATTTTAAAAGTAATAATTATTAATTTAATGTTATACACAATGGTGATGTAGTTATTGTTTAACTAAAATAGATATCAAATAAATGCTATTAATTATACAAAAAATATATAATTTGATATGATTAATGTTATACATGAATTTTAAAACTATTTATAAAATTTAGTGATTTTTGGATGTTTTATATTTACTTTATATGGTTTTAATTGTGTTTTTAAAAAGTCATGTAATGATGTGTCAAAAGTGACATTATTGATATGTTAAAATAAATAATATTTTATTAAATTATTTAATGTTTATAAAAACCCAAAAATTAGAAAAAATAATCCGAAAAGTATCAATTTTTTTAATTTAATAATTTTCAGGAATTTGGTATTTTATATTCATTATTTTAACCCTAAAAGTGTAAATTACATGATATCACAATACAATTTAAAGAGGTAAAACAAGGGTTAAAAAAGATAAAGATTAAAAAATAATAAAAACATGGATACATTTTATTGAATGAATTTATTTATAGGCCAAATCATTGTATCATAGAAATAAACCATATTGGAACTATTTATAATTTAATATTAATTTATATTAATTTATTATATTGAATATTTTTAAGAGTACCCCTCCCCTATCAAATAAAACGAAACCCATTATTCTCTTTTCAATAAAGTTAATAACCTATTTGGATCAACAAATATATCACTAAATACATTATCGGAATCTTTATACATACTCAAGAGGTCTTAGTGTAGGTATAATGCCCTCCATAGATGTTTTAAGTATCTAATCAAAATATATCATCCAAAGAAGATGTGACATTTTTAATTATGTTGTATTTTTTTTATTCTTCACATTTATTCAAATTTTCTTCCACTAAGATTAAATAATAAATACATTATAAAAATTATATTTTGATTTTATAATGTTCGCTTCATCACCTAAATCCATCTCCATTTCCATCAAATGAGAAAATAATTAATCATTCACGCGTACGGTGGACTGTCTCATCGCGAACCGATATAATTTGTTTTCCACCAACACCACTCAAGACTGGTTATAAATATGGAATTAATGTTTATATATGATATTCATAACATATATATAATTATGGAACAATAATATATCAATTATGTTCTTAACTTTCCATATTCATAAAAATTATAATGTCATTCATACATACATGTGAACTATCAAATCCACAAAGCGAGGTGATTCAATTTTCATCATAAAATCACATATATTATATATATATAAGTATATTTAAATTATTAATATTATATTAATTACTTTATTTTAATTATGGAAATATAAAATTATGATTATGTTCTTTTCATAATGATCATTTAAAAATGGAAAAGTTTCTCATGCCTACTTACGTCGTAATGTTTCTATGATTATAACATTGCTCATTTTTCATAACCATTCATAATTGTTTAATTTATGATTATAATTTCAGTGAAAAAATAATTATTATATCCTGAATTTTATTACAAAGATGATATAATCATGACCAATTTTACTATAGACATCATATCAATGTCATTTTGGACTCATCTACCGAATATAATCAAAACGTCAAACATGAACATAAAAAATTAAGTAATTGTTTTAACATGGCTAAAAAAGTTACAATAAACTATAAAATGTTTCTGAATTAAAAAAATTACTAAAATTAGTTTTTTTATTAAGAAAGATAATGTACATTTTTAAAAAGCACACTAAAAGTAAGAGAATTCACCTTAATCCCCTTTCAATGAGACATATATTTCTGTTATACACCCATATTCTATTATATGGTGTATAAAAAATGCCATTTAATTTTAATTATATTAAAAAGTTTTAAAAATTTAATAATTTTATTCTTTATATATAATAATTTTTCATTCTTTACAATTTCAAAGGAAATGATTTTTAACATATACAGTGAGAATGACTACTCTGCTTCCATGACCGTTATTAGATATTTGTATTCTTCTACATGACTTAATGTTTAAAAAAAATAAAAATCCATAATTTCCTTTTATTTAGATTCTGGTATTGATTTTTTTTTTCAGATTTATTTCTTCTTTCAATTTTAACAAAATGATATCTGGTTATTGAAAATGATTTTTTTGAGTGAAATGATGAAAATTGTTATCTTTTATGTGCGATGATTATATAATGGTACATGGAAATTTCACAGGTGGTTATGTGGTAAACCAAGGATGGGTGGTTCTGTGATAATCCAATTATGGGTGGTTATATTATATCCTACAATCCATTCGGTATGGTATTTTTCTATTAGGTTATTCTATTTGTATAAGTGACTTTTACGAAAGTTAATTTCATGGTTATTCCATTTAGAAGAGTGAAAAGTATAATTATGTCCTAAGATACCTTTTTTTTGTAATACATGATTGATATGGGTTATGTGGTAATATTATGAGTAAAAAAGGCTAATAAATGGGATCATTTTCAAAGGAATTTAATTACATCTTTAAAAAGGTGAAAGTTATTACTTTATGATAAATGTTTCTTTGGTTTCATTCTTTCACAAGAATAAATGATTTCTTTCTTTTTGTATCCATTATTTAGATTGTTTCTCTCATCCCATGTTTTAATCATTTTATCATAGTGTATAAGGATGAGTAAGAGAATTATATAATCCAATATTAATGTTATGAAGATTTATATTAGAAAATAAATCATTTTTTTATTTTGAAAGTTTAATATTTTTGAAGAATTTGACATAGTTTTAGTTGTATCCACTTTGTATGATCATGAAATATTTGAAACTTATTATCTAAAATTGTAAACATGAAAATATACTCAATTAAAAATAATGAAATTATTAAGAATAAAACTCATGATTATGTAATTTTTAAGGTAGGGTCCTTATAATAATTAGTTATAATAATCTATAAAATTTATTAATATGAAATGAAATACACCGTTCATGGAGATATTAGGTCATATGTATGTATAAACATTGTTTCCATTTTCTAGTTGTATTTTTAATGAAATAAATGTCAATAATATATATATATATATATATTAACTTTATTATATCATTACTATTCTATATATTTATCAAATTCTTATTAAACTAATCCTCAATTAATCAAGGTAAAGCGTGAACAACTCACATTACTTTGAGGCGGTGGTATTCCACAAATGAATCTATCGTATTCTACCAAAATGGATAATATGAATGTATGTGTTATAAAATAATCTAAGAATCATAAATAAATCATGAATATCAGATATATAATATAAAAATAGTAAGCCAATCATCATTCCCAACATTGAGATGTTGTAATAACTATAGATATTAGTTTGTGAGGTGGTAGTCCGTTGTACACATAAATGATGATTTTGTATCCCATTTGGAGGAAGTGTGTTTGAATTTAGGTTTTATGAATAATATAAAAACATATCAGTTTATTTTGGATACTTATTTTATTATATAATCCTGGAATAAGAAGAATTTTATGGGTGGATAATGAAGTAAAACAGAAGTGCTTGTTAAAGAATGTGACCTATTCTTGGGGTAACTCAACTTTCATTTAATCAAATGGATTCATTGGTTCACTTTGATTAAAAATGGATGATTATAAAATGAATATATGGAAATATAGTGGATATTTACGAATGGTTTGGATGATAAAGATGGATTAATAGTTGTTAAGAGAGTGGGAGAGTGAACTCCCTTTTATAATTGGGTAAGAGGACACAATTAATATTTTGGAAAAGAATTATTTTCTCTTCATATTTTACGTGGTTCCTAGGGTTCCATATTATAATATTATAAAACATGATATGTTTAATCTTTTAAATTTATCTTTAAAATTGTGTTTAGAAAAGTGTATGGTCATTTTGACACCTTATGTTTTATGTTTAACAACTATGTAAATTCTTTCTTCGCTTAATCATTGTAATTAATTTTAATTACATTCACTAATATTTTTGGTCTAAAACTAATTAAACCTTATTAGACATTATAAATTGTAATTATCAAAAACATGGAATTTTTTTTAGAAATTATAAACATATAAGTGGTAGAAATTAATTTTCTATTAATCCCGTAAACGTCTCTCGAAAGCATGTTTTCCAAGTAAAAAGGTCAAAAGATGGAAATGTTTTTATACCCAATTTTAATGTGAAATTTATTCCATAGAACAAAATTAAATTTATTTATTTAAAATTAATATAAATATAATTTAAACCAGTTTATAATATAATTTTAATATATAAATAAATTAGATGAAAATGTAGTTTTTGATTAAAATTTTGTGGTTTTTACTTCTCATTAAAAAATGAACCTTTTCTTAAAAATATTAAAAAGTAACTCAAAGTAAATTTTGATATTTCTATTTAAATAATAATGTTTATTTTTTAAAATATGTTTTCTAATATTCAAAAATATTAGATTTTAAATTGGTTTCCGATTAAAGGGTTGTAAAATTACATTTTAGGAAATTATATATTTTTATTAATTTGAATGGATTAATTCTTATCGTATTCCTATAAAAAATATATGATTATTTTAGAAAATAATTATAGAATATAAAATATATAAATTTTATTAAAATCATTCATTAGAATATAATTGTTTAATTTATTGAGATAGAAAATCTTTGTGCATAGAAAATTATCTTTGAAATGGAATTTCATTATTTACAAAGAGTTTATACATTCATTTCTAAATATTTTAAAACCAAAATATTAATTTTATATAAAATTTTAAAATGTATATTTATATTTTACATAATATTATAAAAAACCTCAATTCCAATGGATAAGTGATAACTATAATAATATTTTAATTATAAAATTAATACTATATAGTAGTTCTATAAAACTCGGTCATAAATGTACTACAAGATATTGAAGGAACATGACATTATGTTTAAAAAAATCCAAATACAATTTTTAGTGTACCAAAATTTAATCTAAACATTCCATGTAGTGACATCTTAACTCTGGTGTTGTGTTTAACGCAAGTCACAATTAGTGCTTTCATATAAGACGAGTTATATTAAATGTTGCATGAAATGAAAAAAATGTAAATATTAAGTTATTTTGAAAATCAATATTTTAAAAAATCAATGTGTGTTACACATTGAGTTATCCCTAGAGGTTTTGAAAAATTTATCTATACCTACTCCCAATAGATTAACTAAAAAAACTATTATTCCAACTATAATGGATTGGGATTTTCATTTATAAATACTAATTATTTTTATATGAATATTCAATACCTAACATTAGGATCCACACTATAATCATATATGTTTATCATCATTGGGGAATGGATCTATGAACATCTTATTTCAGTACACAATTCACTATCTCAAAATGATTTATTCCCTATTATTATAATTATTTACATGAACTACATAGAACCATTATTCAAATCCCACTTAATAAAAACATAATAAAGGTGATCTTATATTCTTAGTATAGGTAAACATGGTATATATAAATCTATGATCATATAAAAGAATAATTTAAGAATATAGGTATTAGATAATGACCATAACTTACAAGGTTCATACCAAATCTATCGAAGATCATAAATATGTGATATTTCATAAAGCAAAATCATTTTAAAAGATATGAATTATAAGAGTGAGAAAACGTCATGAACTATATGGTCATATCCTAATCATGTCAAAAAATATGGAACCATCATAGGTATAGAAACTATTTACTATGTCTTGGTTAACTACCAATAATATAAAATAATAGTGGATTGGGATTCAATACATGTTCCATATTTAATAATAGATCAAGAATCATCATTTAATCATTATATTAGGTCAAGAATAATTTTTTTTACCATTGTAAACCAAACAACTATACTTGTTTCTCATAATTATTAACAAAGATATGAAAATTTACCCCTAATTCATCAGCAGAATATATAATTCAAGGGCCAAATGACATATATATTAAAGTATAAATTTTTGTTCCAAAATATCATAAAACACACATGATATCTGTATATTATAACTAATGTAAATAAAATGGATTTTATAAATATTTTATAAATAAATCCTAATGTAACAATTAGAAAAAATGGGTTTCACAAAATTATATTATTTATAATCATAAAACTTATTAAAAAGAATAATTATGGTATGATTATATCATATCCACAATGAAAAATAATTAAATTCAAATTATGTTATCTTAAAAGAAAATTCCATTAAAATAGTACTCAAATATATCTTGATAGAAATAACATTTTAATTTTTATATCACATGTTTAAATGTTTTTTTGTTAAAATAATATAGAAAAATTTTCATTAAGAAACCTACATGGAGTCATGTAATGTAGTATTGAAAAAAATTAACGGTCATGGTGACGGGATATTCCATTCATGCCATATATTTTAAAATAATGATTTTATTCTCATGATAAAAAAAATGTACCTCATTCAAAAAACCATAGGTACATTCTATTTAAACATTTTAATAAAAATTAAATCATTCATAAAAATTAATTTTGAGAATCAATGTATAATAATTAAAATAATTCTTATAAATGTTTTAATAAATAATAAATATAGAAGGAAAAGGGTCCCGGTTGATGAGTATAAAATATTGGTGCTTCCTTAATAATAATTATTCCAACTATTGATGAGTTAAAGTGTGGGTAAAGAAAATAAAAATTTGTATTCCACAAAAAAATAATTAGAATACAAATATGTTGAGGTATTTATTAAATAAAGATCATAAAAGATCCTCAATTGAAATATACACATAAACTATCTTAATTAAAATCTGCATGAAAAAAAATCACTTACCTCAATGCTTATCTTTTCTCATATTTGTCCAATACTCCAGTATCATAAGAATTAATTTTTTTTATAAATTTAATCTAGAACCATAATAATATATACTATACTATAAATAATTTCTTTATAACATTTTATTTTCCATGTATTTAAAATTAATTGTTAAAATTACTATTCCATTAGATAACTATTTTTATTTGGATACCTATTTTGGTTATCTAGTCCCAATATATATAAATTTATCATGATTCCTTAATATAAATATTTATAATTAAGATATTAATTTAATATAAATTAAATATATATATATATAGAGTCATCTATAACTAAAAGAGATATAAAAATGAGTTACATCATCAAAGAGATGATAGACTGAACATATTCATGAATGATGTTTTTGAATGTCAATCGATGGAATTCATGAATGTTAAACAAATATTACACATTCCATAATAATTTTTATATTATATATAAAATATATATTCAATAAATTTATCCTTATTACCATCCATATAAAATAAAAGTGAAAAAATATTCAAATCACTTTGTGAATGTGGTAATCCACAAGTACCAATGAGTGATGCTACCATTTTACAATATATTGGGTGAAAGTGTATAATACTAATAAGTCAAAATAATAACAATTAAATATATTAAAGTTACTTAGTTAATTATTTTATAAAGTATTCATTATTTTTAGGGGAGGTACAACAAGAAATAAAATAGAAAATGGTATGTTAGAAGTTATAACGCTTTGTTTAGAGAACATAATTGGATTAAACCTTAATAATTTAAAGAAAGTTTTTTAGAAATAAAAGAATATATAGGAAATGTTAGATCAATTTAGAATGATTTATGGTCACGTCATAAATAAGCATGACCTTTTATAAGTGAGGGGTGGGGCAGTCTGGTAATTTAAAAAAAATTATTTTACTATAAATTAATTGTTATGGAAAAATTATTTCAAATTATTATAATTCAAAAATAAGATTAGAATGAGGGAAAATAATCTCATCAAATAAAAGTTTAAAATTTTTGGTTATGTTTTTCCCTTATATCTCAGTTTTAACCCCCTATTAACCCTTTTGATAATAACAGAAATGTCAACGTTCTTTACTCTTTATGGGTTATAAATGATACTATAATAGAGAAAGTAACTAAAAAATGGACTATGATTGATATTTTTAACCATATCCCATTACCATGTCTGAATATATTAATTTTAGGAAGGTTAACATTTTTAATAAAATATTATTATTTAAAAAATATCTTTAAAGTAATTTTTGGAATCATTCAATTAATATTTCATTGAAAAAAACATTGCAATAATGGAATTAGAATTAAATCCTTTGAAAAATCCAATATATGTTGTATTAATATATATACTTCTTGGAAACTATAAATGTCTTAAATAAAATTACCTTTATAATTTTAAAATTAACATACATGGTTTTTCTAGAACTTTTAGATGTGTTGTATTCGAAATACATAATCATTTATGCCAATTATTTCACTAATAAAATTTAATAATAAATTAACAAGATAAAAAATCAATCATATAAAATATAATAATTTATAACAAATATTTTTATACAAGAAACAAAATAGAATAGATATTAAAATTAATAAATTGAAAATTTTCATTGTATCTTTTACTTAAATACTATAATGATCCAAATCATAGATAATTGAAAAATAAATGACCTATTTTTTGAGGTTTGGATGATTATTGATGAATTAAACTCATAAAATTAAATAAATTATAGTTTTTTTATGATTTTGAATGCTTACCCCATTTTTTATCCCTAATTATGTTATTTTAGCTTTTCAATGGTAATAAATATATATTATTATTAATATCAATATTGGTTGAAAATTAATAGAAGGTTTTTAATAGTTTTGGAAATATTTATTGGAAATATATAATTCAGTTGTAAATATTTAATTTCTATAACTTATACAAATTAATTTAAGATAATTACACAAAAATTTACCACAAATAGTTTTTTATAAAAATTTCATTTTATGTATAATAATATTTTTAAAATAAAGTCAAAAATAAATTTCATTTGAAGGAAAATAATTTCATTTCTCATAAAATAAGAGAATTAATGTTACATTGAAACAATTTTTAAAAAATTGTTCTTTTTAAATGATTTAATAAATATTCAAATGTCATTAAAAATAAATATTTTTAATTATTAACAGGAAATCATTAGTTTTAGACAAATCCTTAAATTGAACCCTAAACTAAACCTGAATGGTTATATTAAAAAATGAAATATTTTTTTTTCTGAAAAATATTTGTTGAATTTAAATAAATAAATTATAATATTATATATACAAAAATGAATCAAAAAATAATTTTTAATAAAATCTATTTCATAAAAATAAAATTACTTCACTAAAAATCTTGTTTTAATTAATTTATTTGTATTGACTCAGACCATTATATATATTTCATATTATGGTTAATATTATTATTATTTTCTATTCATTGGATACATTATATCATTCATATTAAATAGTAATATATCAACAACAAAATGTAGTTTGATAAGAATTGTTACTACATGTAATGTGAGTTAATAAATAGATCAATTTTATTTATAGAGACCTATATCATAAAATATCAAGGATTTACAGAAAACATAATAACATACCATCAATATAAATATTGATGATGGTTGAAAAATAAAATTTCATCATTACAATAATCACTTTTATTGGAATAATGACATAAAAAATTCCAATACAATTCCCCATTTTAGTTGAATGAAAAAAATTCATTGTAAGTTAACATTATCCAATTTGAATAATATAAATTTTAGTGTTAACAACATATAGAGAAATTAGTTTAAAAAATTTATATTTTTGTATAACATGATCATAGACATCCAAAGTATGAAATATGATAGTTTTTGAAGAACATAACCCTTGTATGACAAATTAATCCTTCGAAGATGTTGACAAAGATACGAAAAATTATATCAAAATAATTCTTTCGTGGGTGTCAAGAAAGAAGGGATCAAGAATCATGTTCATTAATACATTAATTTAATTACCAAAAAATAGATATATATATTTATGGATACATTATGAAAAATTAAATCCATAAGATTATATACTTTTAAATTTAATAAGGAAATGGATGTGAAAACAAAAAGTCGGTTTTAGAAGGCATTTATAACATTAATGCAAAGGATGAAGAAATAGTTACAAAAAATATTATTTTTCAAATTTTTATGTGAAAAAAGTTTTAAACTATTATTATAAAAATAATATTTTATAATTGGTCCATTAAAAGAATGAATTATTGTATTTGAGAAATTTATAGAGGAAGAGACAAAATATAAAATTCATAGGTGAATGCCTTATTAATATTTCCAAAATACCTTTGTTCAAATCACACATTATAAAAAACAATAACTTGTATAAAATATATTATTCACCATATAGGTATATAAATTACCATGTTGTAAAATATTAGGGTGTAATAAGCCAAATAAAGAAAAAATAATTTCTTGAGGAAATAATATAAATCCTGGTAAGATGACTTGTGTTATGAATATCGCTTATGGGAATCATATTAATTGAAGTGAGAAATATTTAAAATTGTTTTTTATGTCATAGAAATGTATATAAATAAACAACCACTTAATATAACCATTATAAAAATGTTTCTAACTTTTATGTTCAATAGGATAACCACACATCATTAAATTAAAATTTAGTTTCAAAAATGATTTACAATAAGGGTGAAAACAGAGAAAAATACATTTAATGATAATAAAATTAATAAAATTATTATATCCCATAATTAAAAAATATATTATTAATATACATACATGGTTAGTTAATACACCATTCATGATAAGTCATGCTATATACTAGAGACATTTCCCAAGGAATTAATAGTTGAGATACAGAACCATACAATTTGAGTGACTTTTTGATCAAACCAACTTGAATGATTGGGAATATAATTAAACATTATATTCCATAATTAAAATATAACACATTATATGGAATCTAAAATGGGAACCATATACACCGCATAAATTAAATTAGGCCAGTAATACCAAACATTTTTTCATGGAGATGAATTTGAGATGAAAGTTATTACTTGTTCCAAGTTCATTTGGAAAATATGTATAACTCTCAAAATAATAAAATTTAGTATGTCATATAGGTTATTTGAAACCGTATTCCCACATATTTAATTAAATATGCGATATAAATTATCATATGATATTTATTTATTATATTATTTTTCTTTTGCTCGCATGAAAACTGAATTAGTGTTGGAAAATTGTGTTAATTTTATAAATTAAAGAAAATATTTTAATAATATGTTAAACACTTAATATTAACATTATATAATTATAATCAAATCTATAATTACATATTATATTATAATAATAATAATATATATTTTTAAATAAACCTCAATGATATTATTTTATAGTACTATTCAAGTTGTTTGTTAAATAGATCCAAACATAGGCACTCTATATCTTGATAGGTTAGTATAATTAAGGATGTTTATAATATCTTCATTATAGAAGAAAAATGATATTAATTTGATTTATAGTTTTTTTACTTATATATTATGTGGATTCAAGAAATAAAATATATCAATATGATAAAAAAAAATTACTTCTTGGAGGTCGTAGTCTGTAAAACACAAGGATAAAATTATTTTTTACCTTAATAGATGGAAATAAATATATAAATTTATTTATGATAAAATAATAAAAAACTATTTGGTAATGATAATTTGGTTATAATATTTATATGTGAAGGATTGGTTTTTAAGAGAAATGTTAAGAAGAAAATATTAAATATTAATAAATACATTCTTTGGTACATTAAATATTTTCTTGAAATCCCCTTGGTGAAGAATGGATTGTGCTAAATAAATTATAATATAGGAATATGAACATATAAAACGTTTATAGTAGAATAAAATTGAATATTTTTAGGATTCAATTCGAATGAATGGGTGTGGATTGAAGGGTTAGAAGTGTCTATAGTAACCCTTCATTTTCTTATATGCATTACTACAACATTTTAAAAAAACAAAATCATTACACAATGTGGATACAAATGTTTAGTTTCTTGGGAATATTAGGTCCATAAATAACATTTAAAAAATAAAACGGGAACATTAATTAAATTCATTCCACTCTAGCTTTTTTTGGCCTATGAATTCTCCTTAGTACATGTAATCACCAAAGGATATAAATAAAAAATGGGTGACCTAAAATCCAAGTAAAAATATATATAATAACATGAAACAATATAACATGGGGTGAGTATAATCTTTATCATCATTACATATGCATATGATCACAATTATGAGGGGAAGCATTGAGAAAATGAATGAAATGTGGGAATGCATAAAAATAAAATATCATGTCCTAGTGGTCAAATACCAAAAACAGTTGTGAACACAGATAACATCACGTTCACACATATTTAAATTCTCTCATTAGATTTGTTAGATTATCAAATTCATTTCATCACTATATAAATCTTGGTGGATCCTTCACCTCATAACATTTACATTATCATGAATGCCATATTGAACATATATCAATATTGAACATAAAATAACCCATGGAAAATAATGAGTATCATTTTTGAAAGATTGAATTCATAAATTTTGTGTTCCCAAATTAAATAGGTAATAACATATTTTTAATAAGCATTATCAACATTTAGTTAAGAAAAAACGATCTTGCAATGTAAAATGTGTGTTGTTTGAAAGAACTATTCTTTTGGAAAAAATTGTTTTTTCATAAACACAATTAAAAAACCGATATGTCCCAAAAATAGAAAAAAATGGTGAAGGAATGATATTTTAGGAATATCCATACTAAAAATGGGGTGAAAGGGGGAAGACCCAAAGAAAGAGATATGGGTTCTAGAATTCCCCTTACCTTATGTCTGAAAGGTTCCTCCATGTTAATATCATGTATAATAAAAATAGATTAATTCATTAAAAAATAGTATCTTTAAAACATGTATTATATTAATTTAAGTTTTATTATGTTCATTTATGGTTCTTTTTATAAGTTATAGGGTTTTATTTCATCATTCAGGAGCATTCATTTTTATGGTTTTGATGATTTGTTCACTTGTATACCTAAATAGAAGTTCAAGTAAAATGTGGATAAATAGCCCAAATAGTGATTATGTGTTATTAATTATATTACATAATATTAAATGATCTTATAATTTAATTATTTAGATTATATGTGGATAAATCATTAGATAAAATTTAATGATGATTGTTATAGGTAAATATTTGCTGCGTTTCGATAACAACAAACTCATTTTGTTTTATCATTTATTATCATGTGTATAAGTTTGTTCTAAAACATAAATTGGATTTTAAAATGAACTTTATATTCTATTTATATAAGAACCTAAATCTTCTTTTCAGGTATCTCTTTTATTTTAGGTTATTTTTTAGAAAAAGGGGAGTTTCTGGAAATTTCAGGAGTACACGTCGTGCACCTGGTTGCTGCAGGTAGCCGTGTGATTTCTAGGTAATGGCCAAGCACATGGTATATGGAGTGACCTAGAGACCGCCTAAAGCACAGTCTAGTTAAGGAAAGTACACACCATATACCCTTTAATAACACACAATGTACTTTCTTTTTATTTCATTAAACAGAACGAGGTCATGCCTTGTTGACAAAAATACCTTTTTCCTCGTTCTTCACATCCATAAACGAACATACGATGCAATTATTTTTTGATCCCCCAAAACTCTATCCATTCTATGAATCGACCACTGTCGATTATGTTGGAATTTCCATGATAAGATCTTCCTTCTTATAGGGACTCATTTTTTGATTCCTCCTCTTTCGTAAGATATCCTTAGTTGATCCTTTTTTGGGTTTTTGTATATCTACAATGGTATAGAGAGATTTAAGGCCATAGGTTCACACATATTGATCACAAAATGCCGAGGTAGGTTTTTTATGCCTTTCCATTGTTATTTTTTCAGTTATATGTGAAAATGTTCCCAATACCCTTGTTCGGGGTATGTCATGTTTATAGTTTTTAGCCCTATTATTGCCTTCTATGACTTGTGTGCTTGAGTAGAGGATTTTTTATTGTAAATAGGGTTATTTACCTTACTATGGATGTGTTTTCCATGTTTTCTTGATATTGACCATTTGGTCAAACTGCTTCTTTGTTTTCAATGCCTAGTATCGTTAGGATGGAGTGATTTTTTCTAACATGCCATGATATGTTGTAGACAGTTTATCCAAGTAGTTTTTGAGGTTTAATTTGGATTCTATATTTCATTTTTGCATAATTGAATTACACACGGCTATGGAACCTGGTGTATTATACCATAGGGGGAATGAACTCTGAGGGCTTCCCCATAGTTTCTGTTTACTTTTATGTTGCGAGACCACAAGTGGATGGACATTGAGCTCCCTCAGAGTGTCTGTAGTTCCATTTTGTAAGACCAAAAAGAGAATTGGACATTGAGTTCTTCTTCATAGTGTCTATAGTTACCGATAGAAGACTACATGGGGAATTGATGGTGAGTGCTTCTTCAGATATTCTTTGCTAAATCTGAACCACAGGGGTTGGACTGTGAGTACTTCCCAAATGGATTCTTGTGATTTATTAGTTGAACCAGAGGGGATAGGCTATGAGTACTTCATAGAGGGTTAATTTTATTTTATTAGCTGGTTACTTGATACATGGAAATGAATGCAATTGATACTTTATGATTGTTTATTCTTGAGTATTTCATTTTTTACTTATTCATTTTGATTATTGCCTTCCATATATATTCACTGACTATTAGGCACAGATCTTTGGGTGGATGCCTACTGGGATTTCTCTCACACCCTTTTGGGTCATGCTTTTGGGCCCAAATAGATTATATTAATGTAGGTACAGATAAAGGAAAACACCCTTCTACTTCAGGTACTTGATTATTGTGGAGATGGAGATCATGGGACTAAGTTGAGGCTTGTTATGATTATGAAGTTTATTTTTTTCTTAGTACTTTGGTTTAGTACTGTATTCCAGCATTGTTAATTGTTTGGCTACTTTCATAGACATATGTATCATGCATCAATTATATATATGTGTTCCAGTTGGTTTTTACTTCCAGTATTCTACTATTTACTTATTTCATGTTATTACTTCTACCACTATTGTTATCTATTTTTTTCTACAACATTACTCTTCCAATGATGGAATAGTTTTCCCTCTATCACACCCAAGGCCATCACTACTATTCGGCAGCCTCTAGAATTTTTTGAAATGAATTTGAGGTTAGGTGACCAACCGAGTATGGAGAACCTCTGGGCGGCTCCCAAGAACCAGGACATTAAAAAGTGGTATCTAAGGAATTATTTTCTTCTTGACTTACTGTTTGGAGCCTATAGATAGGGATATGAAAGAATAGGTACTTTGTAATAAGCTGTTCTCAGGAGTAACTGACCCTTGTATAGGGAAAATCTAATTTACCTTGTATATTGTGATTTTTCTGGTTTTTCAATTATTATAATTGATTTGATTTCACCATTGGGTGATTCACATGTATTGTGTTGTTATTATTGATGTTATTGAGGTTTTATTTCTATTTCAACCTGACGATAGGAGGGTATTCCATCTCATGCATCATATATGAACTTTCTAGTGATCACATGTCACGCATTCTTAGCATTCCATTTAGGGTGCATTATTGATTTAATTTTCTTATAATAGATGTTGTTCTAGATATTCTTGCTGCTATGATAGATGCCTTGATAGAATACATACTATTTTATAGGGTATTGGATTGTGTAAGGTTTCGTTTGAATGAACACCAAGATTTGGTTATTGAGGTGGTATGGGCCCTCATGGATTAGAATTTCGTGGATCATTGATTTTTTATTCCTGTTTATGACCTGTGTAAAATGCCAAACATTGATTCATCGGAAGTATGGGTTCTCATGGATAAGAATTTGGCACTTTAATGTTCAATTCAGTGTTTTTATGGGTTTTAGAGTTGTTTTTAAGGTTTACTATCCGAAAAAACCTAGAATACACGGTGTGTATTACCGGATACATTCCATGTGTCCTTCTGTTTGGGAAGGAACTATTTTTCTTAAGTACACACTGTGTTCTTATGTAAATGCTATGTAATCTCTAACCGTGTCAATGGCTGTGTGGGAAGAGACATGGGGTTGGGATGTTTTTGGTGGGACACACCGTGTACACTATATGCACGCCATGTCTTAGGATCCATGTGTCCAGCTATGTGACTAACGACATAGGTGGATTATAACTAGTTAGTAAACCCTGTCTGTAAGAAACACATCATGTAGAGTCAGCTGTGTGACTAAAAACACGGGTCATTGAAGTTATTCTAGTACACACTGTGTCTGGAACAAACACGCCGTGTAGTCTTGATCTTGGAGAACCTTGTTGGTTAAGTCATGTGGAAGAACTCAGGCAGGGGAAGAGGATTCAACTACACGCATTGTCTTGGGTGAAAACTCCAAGTGTATGGGGTATCACATGACGAAAGTTTTTAGGAGTACACACCCATGCGAAAGTTTAATGGAGCACAATATGTATCCAACCTTTTTGGAAACATTGAATGATTTATTTCTCTTATTCCTTTCATTCACTTATATGTTTACAAACTTGATAATATTTTTCCAATGTTTGTGTTTGAACTTGCAGAGTGATGCCACCAAGAAGCCCTCTAGTTGTACGCCAGTTATGGGGTAGTGACCAGACACCAGACATAGAAGATCGGGAACTGCCAATTTATCCTCTTATAGGGCCAGTCTTGGCACCAATCGTTATTCCTGATATAGGTGATGAGTCATAGTTCTAAGAGGGCTTCATGAGGTTCATTTATACCTTCTAGGGAGTACCACCTCTTGCCCCGTATATGGAAGAGTTGATGCGGGTCTTTCAGCCTCAACATCCTCTTACTTTCTCAGGGGATGGAGGACCTCAGGCTGCTGAGTCAAGTTTAGAGGACATGCTTTCAATCTTAGAGCATCTGGAGATGCCTCCAGAGAGTAGTGTGATACTCTCTACTTATATGCTTTGTGATTATGCCAAGAGATGGTGGGATGTGATCTCACAGGCAGGGACTAGCAGGGTATGGCTTGGGATGAGTTCCAATGTTCCTTCTATGATTACATCTACTCAGAGAAATTGAGGGACAATCGATCCCAAGAGTTTAGGAGTTTGGAGAAGGGTACTCTCTCAGTCATTGATTATTCTTCTCTCTTCAAAGAGCAGCGGTGCTTCACACCCATTCCAGGTGGTGATGAGTTATTCCTAGCGAGGAAGTTTGAGGATGGTGTCAGGCATGCCATCCAATATTATGTGAAAATCATGAAGTTGACTTCTATCACCCCTATATTAAACTAGGCACTGATCACGGAGTACAATCTGAGGTATTATAGAGTTGTGAGCCAGGGCGTCTTGGCATCTGGTGTTGGTACACCTCCTATTGATAGCAGGAAGCACCATAGGGAGTTTACGCGTAGAGACACGATCAAGTGGGATACTACTTCTGGTAGCTATGTGGTGTGCTACCAGTGCGGGAATAGCAGGTATATGAGGCCCCATTGCCCGGGAGACCCAGTGGAGTGCCAATATTGCTGAAAATATAGGCCATATTCAATGGTTATATCAGTTTTTCTCACTAGCAGCTGGTGACATAGGTTCTTCTATGACTCCTCGTTCAGGAGCAGAACAACCAGTTACTCATCTGTCTGGGAACTGGAGTTCTTTCGGTCATTCAGGCCAAGGTGGATGTCATGGATGTGGTATCCAATTTCCAGGCGTTCAATGATAATAGAGTGGACCAACTTAGAGTGGTCAGGTAGGGTCACATGGCCGTGGTACATTCTAGACTTTTTTAGTGGAGTAGACATAGTAGGAGAAGGATCTCGGACCCTATACATTTCTAGGTACGATCCTAGTTTCCTTAGTTTTAGCTTCTACACCTTTTTATATAGGGGCTTTCCGTAGTTTCTTATCTGTTGCTGTTATGGAGAGACTTGGGCTCTATATCATTACTTCTACTGATTTCTTGATGCTAAACACTTCGTTAGGGACAAGGATAACTAGTGTATATCAATGAAAGGAGTTCCCTCTTGTGATCGGTGGGTTTCATTTCTTAAGGGACCTCTATGTACTAGAGATGGAAAGCTATGATGTCATTCTTTGAATTGATTGGTTAGTTTCCTTCCAAGAATTCGTCGAATTTTATCATTGTAGGGCGAGTTTCACATCACCAGAGGGTAGTTTGTTTTTACACCAAGGCGAATGGGATGTCCAAGTCAGTAGAACAGAACCTGAGCATCATGGGTTGGGAGGAGTAACATACCAAATTTCAAGTTTATATCTGGATGACCTTGTGACTTCACATATAGACTTTCCCCCAGTGGTAAATCGGTTCAGGGATGTCTTCCCAGAAAAATTTTCAGGTTTGCCTTTAGAGAGAGAGGTAGACTTTTCTATTGAGCTCTAGCCAGGAGCGGCACCAATGTCCATTCCTCCTCATAGGATGGCTTCACAAGAGTTACAGTAGCTCAAGAAGCAGTTATAGGAGTTATAGGCTATGAGTCTCATCTGACCCAGTACTTCTCCTTGGGGTTCGCCAGTCCTATCTGCGAAGAAGGTGGATGGTACCCTCCGACTTTGTGTGGATTATCAGATGTTGAAATAGATGATGATCAAGATCCGATATCCATTTTCAAGGATTGGTGAACTCTTCGATCAGCTTCAAGGAGCCCGAGTGTTCTCTAATATTGACTTTAGATCTAGTTACCATTAGTTTCACATTAGAACATCTGATATACCTCTTACAGCCTTTCGGAGCAGGTGTGGTCCATATGATTATGTGTTTATTCAATTCGGTCTCACGAACATGCATGTAGTTTTCATGGAAGTGATGAATGGAGTGTTCCATCCATTCTTGTATTTTATCATGGTAGTCTTCATGGATGATATCTTGGTGTACTCTCACACTCAACATGACCAATCTACACATATTGATATCATTTTGAGTACAATAGAGAGCATCAGTTATAAGCAATGCTCGGAAAATGGCACTTTTGGATGGACCAAATTCACTTCTTGGGTCATGTTATCTCAGTGACATGAGTATCAGTAGACCTAGAGAAAGTGAGAGCATTAGTTTCTTGGGGTAGTTGATGAACATCATTGAGGTAAAAAGTTTTCTAGGGCTGTATGGATACTACAACTGTTTTATACAAGAGTTTTCAAGCCATGTAGCACCATTGACGGGCCTGACTAAGAATGGCGCAAAGTACTTGTGGTCAAATTCTTATGAGTCATCATTTCAAGAGATTAAAGGGAAGTTTAATTCAGCATAATTAATAGTTTTTAAAGATCTTGGAAATAGTTATATAGTTTACTACGATGCATCTGGTATCGGGCGGGGAGTAGAGCTTATGTAGGGGAAACGATTCATTGCATACGGGTCTCGACAGTTGATGCAACATGAGAAGAACTACCTGATACACGATCTTGAGTTAGTAGCAGTTGTTCATGATTTACACTATTTTATACATTATCGTTTAGGATATCATTTTGTGGTTTTCACCAATCACAAAAGTTTCAAGTATATCTTCACTCAACACGATCTAAATTTGAGACAACACAGGTGGGTTAACTACCATCAATCCTTTGACATTGATCTTTCCTACACGGCTAGGAAAGGAAACTCTATGGTTGATGCATTGAGTAGGAGGATGCAGATATAGTTAGTCCAGGAGGCTAGTAGTGAGTGGAAGCTTATGGATTTGTTCTCTGAGATGCATTTAGAGGTGCACCACAGAGAGGATAAAATGTTTCTTTCTTCTGTAACTGTTACCTCTACTCTACTGGATTGGGTGAGAATGAGGCACCTATCAGACTCCAAATACCTAGTCTTGCAGGAGAGTGTGTCAAGAGATGACCCTAATCTTAGGTGGACCATATGAGAGGATGAGGTTTTCCATTTTCATGGGCACATATGGGTGTCAGCAGACATATATGAGGAGTTGATGCAAGAATTTCATTCCTCAGTTTGGGCAGTTCATTCTGGTGTCACCAAGATGTATCGAGATCAGCAACATTATTATTGGTGGCCTGGTATAAAGACTGATGTTGCTGGTTTTCTAATGAGGTGTTCCACCTATCAGTAAGTGAAGGCAGAGCATCAATTAATAGCAGGTCTTCTTCAGTAGTTACCCATTTCTGAGTGAAAGTGGAATGATGTCGCTATGGAATTAATGATCGTCTTTCCAAGGTCGCCTCAAGGGAATGATGCATTTTGGGTTGTCATTGACAGACTCATGAAATTTTCTCACTTTATAACGATTAAAGAGACCGTCAGTTTTGAAGAGTTGTGAAGGTTCTACATCCGAGAGATTTAATTTCTACATGGGGTTTTGAATTCCATTGTTTCAGATAGGGATACCCATTTTACTTCTCGGGTCTATTAGGGACTACATAAGTCTGTGGGTATACAAGTAATTCTGAGTACAAAATACCATTTCCATACATATGGCTAGTTCGAGCGTACAATATTGGTGCTGGAGGACATGCTTAGAGAATGCGTACTTGATTTTGGAGTTTCTAGGGAGAAGCACACACCTCTTATAGAGTTCCCAACAATAATAATTTTCAAGAAACTATTCAGATGGAACGTTTTGAGGATTTGTATGTTAGGCCATGCCGATAACACCCATGTTGGATGGAAGTAAGAGAGGCAGCTATGTTGGGACCTCATATTGTTCAAGAGACCATAAAGTAGGTGGATTTGATTCAAAAAAGGATGGCTATTACCCAGTCATGATAGAAGTCTTATGTTGATCGATGAAGATGACCTATGGAGTTCGAGGTCGGAGAACATGTTATTTCTATGTGGGTCACTGAGGCTGGGACATAGGAGGATTAGAAGACATGTTAATATTTAACTAAGATAATTAGGGTTGTTTGAGGTTTTGGAGAGGATCAGGACGGTTTCCAATCTATTGTAGTTACATCAATGGTAGTAGGCTATGTGTGACATTTTCGGTGTTTCCCAGTTGCCGTGTTACTTCTCAGACTCGTCTCATGTCTTTCAACCCGAGGAGGTTGAGTTAGACGTGGATGCATCATTCAAGGATAATCTTATCCAATTTTTTGATCACAATGTAAAGGTTCTCCATGACCGGTCTATTCCTCTGGTATGGGTGAACTTGGGGCACGAGCATGTATAGGACGAGACTTGGGAGTGGGAGGCTGATGTACGATCACAGTGGCCAGAGCTATGCGAGGATTCTTCTTCTGTGCCACCTTGCTAGGGAAATTCGGGGAAAATTTTTTTTAAGGGGAGAAAATTTTAAGATATCAGATCTTATTTTATGGTAGGTCTTTCATTTCTATTTGTTTTTGAGAAAAAAACAGTTTCTAGAAATTTCCGCAGTACACGCTAAGTACCCAGTTGCCTTGGGTAGCCATGTGCTAGCCGTGTAATGGCTGAGAACATTGTCGTATGTGGTGACCTAGAGACCACCTAAAGTGGGGTCTGGTTAAGGAAAGTACATGCCATGTACCATTGAAGAACACACATCATAATTTATTTCTATTTCATTAAACGGAACGGGGACATGTCTCATTCACAGAAATACCTTCTTCTCTGTTTATCTCATCCAAGAGAGATTGTATGACGTGATTATTTTCTAATCCCTTGACTCGCCATCCATTCTCAGAATTGACCACCATTGATTGTGTTGGAATAGCCCTGGTAAGATCTTCCTTCTTCTAGAACCTCATTTCCAGATTCCTCCTCTTTATTGAGATATCCTCAGGTGAACATTTTTAGTGTTTTTGTAGATCTACAAAGTTCTTAGGTTATTCATGGCCTGATGTTCACATATATCGATCGCACAATGCCGAGGTAGGTGGTTTGTTCCTTTCCATAATTAGTCTTTGAGTTATATGTGAAAAAGAGACCAATAACCTTGTTCGGAGTGTTGTGTGTTTATGGTTTTTATGCATGTTATTGACTACTATGACTTGTGTTATTTAGGAGAGGATTTATGATTATAAATAGGGTTATTTATCTTACTATGGATGTGTTTCCCATGTTTACCTGATATTGACCGTTTGGTCTAGATTTTCCTATTAGACTGATTTGTTTTCCAGGCCTAGTATTGTTAGGATGGGGTGATTTTATCTGACATGTTCTGAGATGTTGTAGATAGTTTATCCAAGTATTTATTGAGGTTTAGTTTGGCTGCCATATATCATTTGCGCACAATTGACTTACACTGGGCTATGAAAACTTGGTGTAGTAGGCCATATGGGGAATGGATGCTGAAGAATTACCCAGAGTGTCAGTTTACATTTACGTTGCGAGACCAAAGGGGGGATAGACATTGTGCACCCTCAAAGTGTCTGTAGTTCTATGTTGTGATACCATAGGGGGAATTGGATGTTGAGTTCTTCCTCAGAGTTTCTATAGTTACTGATACGAGAATATAGGTGGGAATTGATGGCGAGTGCTTCCTTAGAGAGTCTTTTCTAATGCTGAACTAGAGGGGTTAGACTGTGAGTACTTCCCAGAGGGTTTCTTGTGATTGATAGGTTGAACTAGAGGGGATAAGATATGAGTACTTCCCAGAGGGTTACTTGTATTTTTATTATCTTATTACATGATACATGGGAATGAATGAAATTGAAAATGTATGATTGTTTACTTTTGAGTAATTTTTTGTTTATTGCTTCATTTTGATTATTTCCTACCATATATATTCACTAATTGTTAGGCATAGGTATTTGGGTGGTTTCCTACTGGGATTCATCTCACAACCTATTTGGGTCATGCTTTTGGGCCCAAAAAGATTATATTGCTGTAGGTATAGATAAGGACAAGCTCCCTTCTACTTCAGGTACTTGATTGCTATAGAGCTAGAGATCATGGCACCAAGATTAGGCTTGCAATGCTCTTAGAGTTTATTTTTTTCTTTTTACTTTGGTTTAGTACTGTTTTCCAGCATTGTGACTTGTTTGGATGCTTTTCTAGACATATGTTTCATGCATCATTTATATATATATGTGCTCCAGTTGGTTATTACTTATAGTCTTCCACTATTTACTTATTGCATGTTATTTCTAATTCAACTATTGTTATCTGTTTCTTTCGACTGTATTACTTTTCTAATGATGGAATAGTTTTCCCACTATCACAATCAAGGCCCTTACTTCTAGTTATCAGCCTCTGGCATTTGGAGAAAAGTGTTTGAGGCCATGTGACTACTTGGAATGTGGAACCATTAGGCGGATCCCGTAACCGGGACATTATAGTTTCAACCATTAAAATGGTTTTACTATCATCCTTGAAGGCCTAAAATGAAACTAAATGTGCATCGCCCATGATGCTGGTAAATTACAACATCACAGATGACAATTTCATTTTTAGAATAATAGTGGGAGGGGGAGGAGTTTAATGATGGATATTTAATTAAAATGATATAATTCTAGTATATCAACATAATAGAGTTATCATCTCTTTTATAATAGATAAGGTGAGGAGAAGAGAAGAAATGAAATAAAATTGAAAGAGATTAAAAGAAAAATAAAGAGGATCTTACCTCTTAAATATCCCCTCATTGAGACCCTCCTTGAGAACTTCCCTAGGAAAAAGTATTTGGTCTTTTTATGAGACCAAGTGCACTTGGACATGTAAGAGGGCCTTGGGTAGAGGTTTGGGAATAATGTGGACAATGATCAAATATTTATAGGTGTGAAGAGAAGTAGATGAGAGGGTGGTATTTATAATGGAGGAGAGGGATGTTTTCTCATTTTTCAATTCATTAGTTTTTTATTTTTCTCAAGAAAATAAATAGTGTTTATTCTTGAGACTAAAAAATAATTAGAATATGTGAGTTTGAAGAAATTGTACTTACATCAGAAACAACTCAATCAATAGTGTATTTATCTTATAATGTAAAAATATTGTAAATTACATTATTTCAGTATTGACCAAAAATTCATTTAACAAGGAAAAATCCCAAAAATTCACTCTAACCATTTTCAAAACATATAAATAAAAAATTAAATCCATTTTCTGAAAGTAATTTTCTAAAAATTTGTAATTTAATTTGTAGTTAAAATCATCATTTACTTGGAAAATTCATTTTTTAAAATTATAACCTATTTTATATCACATTGAAAATTTACATAAGATCTCATAAAATTATCCTCAAATCTTAAAAAATATAAATATTATTTGATGAATACATTTTATATAAATAAATATTTATTTTAAATTATTTAATTAATCATAAAATTTTAATTAAATATTTATGACTTATTAAAATATCAACACTTAATTAATAATTTTTAAAATATTTACACACTTATTCTATGATTATATCATACTTCAACTAATAAGATCCATATATTTTATTTATAATTTCATTGGTGAGGATACTATTAATTTTGCCAGTTCACTATTCATAAGGGTCATATTATTATTGCTATGGTTGAGTTACTATTTCATCAGTATGGGTTTTTTATCTTCAAGAAATAATTCTTATTTCATTAAGCATTCAGTTTTAAATATTTTATTATGGTATCTATGTTATTTTACATTATTTATACTATATCACATTACAATAAGAAGGGAAAGTTTATTTTGATAAAATTTTGGGTCGTCACATTCTTCCCCCTTACTTCTCCCTCGAAATTTCATTTTACATAAACAGGTTTGGGTACTTCTACTTAATCACCACCTTTAGTTCCCAACATTCTTTTTCATACTTAGGGTTCGTCCACAAAACATTGAAAATGTGGGTTGTCTTGTTGCATAGAACCTCATCTCTCCTTTCTATAATATTTATTATATTTTCCTCATAAGAGAGATCATCTTCTAGCTATACCACCTCTAATCTCAGTAAATGAATGTGATCTGTTATGAAATTCCTAAATAGTGATACAGGGAACACATCCTGAACATGATACATATTATGTGGAAGTGAAAGATGATAGGTCGTGACTCATATGCTATCACATATCTTAAAGGGGCCAATGTACCTTGGTATTAGCTTCCCCTTCATTCCAAACTTCACGAATCTCTTCCATGGTGATATTAGAAAGAAGTAATTATCTCTAACATTGAAATTATTGTCCCGTCAACAGATTACATCATATATTATTTTATACCTATGTGTAGCTTTGATATGTTTCTAGATGGCTTGGACCTTCTCTATCATCTCATGCACAAAATTAGGTCCATGTAGCTTTCTTTCTCCAATATTATCTCAACAGGTTGGTGTTCGACATCACTTTAAATATAGAGCTTCATATAGAGAAATATAAATTTTGAAGTGGAATATATTTTTGTATGGGAACTCAACCAATGGGAGATGCTCGCCCTATCCACCTATTAATTACCACGATCATGCTCTATGAATACCTTTGAGCATCTAAACAGTTCTTTGAGATTATCCATCAGTTTGGGGATAATAGGCCCTGCTGAAATTTAATTCATTTCTCAAAGTATGCTGAAGACTCCTCTATAATTTAGATGTGATCCTTCAATCACAATATGAGGTAACCAAGAGTGGAACCCCATGAAGTCTCATAATATTTTTTTACATATATATTTTCAGATTTTTTAAGTGAGCGATCATCTTGAATAGAGATGAAGTAATCATTCTTGGTGAGTGGTTACCCCACAACCCATATCACATTATATCCTTTGGATGTCTTCGAGATACCAGTGACAATATACATAGTGAAATTTTTTAATTTCCACATTGGTATGAGTAATGGTTGCATCATTACATTGGACTTATTTCACTCTTAGTTAACTTTCTATCATATCAACCACCTTGAGATATACTTTGCAATCTCTTTCTTCATATTATCCCACAAAAAGTGTTCTTAGAGATCATAGAACATCTTGGTACTCCCAAGATAGATAGAGAATGTTGAGAAATTTTCATTATGCAATAGATCCTTTTTTATATTAGGAAATGATTTCAAGAAAATCCTTGTTCCAAACAAAATGAAACCGTTATCATCCATTTAGAAATCTTGAAGTTTCCCTTCCTATACTACATTCAAATTATTTTATAACTCCATGTCATTCCTTTGTTCCTCTTTAATCATTTCATAGAAATATGGTTTAGAAATAATCTGGGAAAGGTAGGATTTAATCAATACTATTATTATTTCCAAGTACATCCTTTTAATATCCAAGAACAAAGGGTTTTTCTTAATCCTCAACATGGACAGAGTAGTAGGTTTTTTTCTTCTAAGAGCTTCAACTACTTTTTTTTTCATTTCTAGGAAGATAATGAATATAGAAAAAATAGTATTTTATTAGATATAATTATCTAATTTGTTAAATTTTTATCTTCTTTTGTGTGAATATATACATTTGGCTATTGTGATTAGTATATATGTCCCTCTCCTCACCAAAGAGGTTGTGCCGTTAGATTTTCAAGGAAAAAATTCACAGCTGCTAGATCCAGATCATGAGTCAGGTTATTCTTCTCATCAATCATCAACTATCTTGAGGATTATTCTATCACATTATCTTTTTTTTTCAGGAGGAAACAACCCAAAAATTTTATGGAAGCATCAATGTATATCACAAAACATTCTACACTTTTCATTAATGTGAGTACAGGTGTAGCGATCAACCTCTTCTGTAACTTCTTGAATCTTTCCTCGCATTCTTCTATCCAGACATACATTTCGCCTTTCCTTGTTAACTTACTTATTGGGATAGATAATCATGATAAATTTCTCAAAAAACATCGTTAGTGCTCATATAATTCATGAAAACTATGGATTTCAGTGACACTAGAGGGTTTACGCCATTCCTTAATTGCCTTTTGTTGAATGTTCCACATTAATTCACAAACTTCTGATCACATGTCCTATGAATGAGACTTCTTGCATCCAAAATACACACTTATTGAACTTGGAATAAAAATTATCCTTCTTTTATGTCACCAACACAAGACTTAGATGTTCTTAATGTTCCTCCAAGATCTTGGAGTATATAATAATATAATCCATACACTGTAGCACAAAATTTTCAAGGTAATGTATAAATACTTTATTAATAATATCCATGAAGATTGTAGAGGAAGTAGTAATTATAAAGGGAATTACTATAATCTCATAGTGCGTGTAACATGTACAGATGATAGTCTTTTGAATATATTATTCATTATCATTTAGCAGATGATATCTAGAATGAGGATGCACCTTTGAGAAGTATTGGGATCCTTATAACAAATAAAACAAGTCCTAAATACATAAATATGATATCTACCCTTTATATTGATCTTTTTTAGTTACCAATAATTGATGTTCCACTGTATTAATCCATATTTCTTATCGAATAAGAGCACTATATAACCCCATGGTGAAGCACTAGGGCCTATGACCCCTTTGTCAAAATTCTCTTGCAGCTACTTCTGTAACTCTATTAGATTGATATAAGCCATCTTATAAGGACACTTTGATATAGGAGTAGCTCTAGGTGTGAGTTATATTGAGAAATATACCTCTAAATCTAGGGTAATACTAGGAAACTATTTATGAAATACATCACTATATTCCCTCAAGAAGGAAATTTCCCTAAGGATAATAACTTCCTTTGACTGAACTAGTTAAACGAGGTTTGCTTCATCATAGGGAATCAACACCCACAACATTGTTGTATTTTCAAATGAAGATTCATGGTCTTCCATGGATTTGTATAGGATAATGGGATGGTTCAGAATATTGAATTATATTTCATTTTCACAAAAGTTTATATGTTCTATACATAACCCGAGCCAATCCATTACCATTATAGTGTCACATTCCACAATGGGATGTTTTACGATATTTTTTGGAAGAATCAACCCATATACGCAAATAAGATAAGATTCCAACACCTGGGATGCAATGATTTCACCCATTGAAGATTTTATGGATATGTCTAATTCAAGGTTTCAAGGAATTGATTAATTAGTTCAAGAAAAATTTCACTAAATAAATGAATGTGTAAAACCCGAATCAATTAGGACTTTTTAAGTTCATATGTTGATTATATTTTTACCTTTTAAGACATTGTTTTCTTTCACAAAATTAGAAGTATTAATGGAATAATAATCTACATTCTCCATTGGATTTGGTGGCTACTGATGTTGATTACCCTTTAGGACTCGAGGTTTACTACATTGGATGGTATAGTGCCCTTGATCCCTAATGTTGTATAATTGGACCATGGGGGGGGGGTGGGTCTCCTTTCCTCCACTAAATTTTCCTATTCTTTATGGTTTTTTTGACATTCAGGAGCATGGTGACTTTCTCTCCAACACATTACGAATTACCCAATCTATTTGAAAAAGTTCCCATGATGCCCCTTCCCACATTCTTGACATGTGGTTGGTTGAGTTTTATGCCCAACTTTTTCATTAGATCCTCAAGATTGAAACTACATATTTCACATAACATCACCATAACCATGGGAAAATTCTCCAAGATCCATCTCTACTTTGGTATCACATCGAACAACTTCTTCATAACTCCTAATTTCTAGAATTCCAAGATCCTTTTTATGTTTTGGTTTTAAACTACAAAAGAATCAATCAATTTTGATATTATTGTTGATAACAAAACCAGAACCATACCTTGGAATCCTTGTGAAATTTTCTTCATAAGTTGTGGAATATTATCATTCCTTTTGATTTAGCTCAATGAATTCTGTCTCCATCATTTTATGAAGATTTTGAGGGAAATAAAATGTAAGAAACATTATCCTAAGGTATTCAAACTTCATATCTTAATTTGTTTCCATCAACTAGGTGTTATTAATCAATTCCCACCATTGGTCTGCCTCTCCATCAATATAATAAATGGAAATAGTAAACTTCTTCATCTCATAATAGTGAAGAAATGAAAAGACCATCTCCATTCAGTTGACCCACTCTTCCGTGACTACTAGATAGGAAGACCCATTAATCATCAGTGGTTATTGCCACATAAAATAGTCGATATCTAGTTTCTACCTCTTAGGTAATGGTAGAAAATCAAAATTACTAAGTTTATTATTAATTACGTGAGAAAAAATATTAAGAATCATCATGAAATTATAAACTCCACCACCAAAATAATTAGGGATGTAATTAGGAAAATCAATGCATTTTCCCTCAAACAGGTTATTGTCCTAGTATCTCCTTGTTCCCAAGATTTTCTAAAATAGAAAATGTTAGAAAAAATATAATTCAACATGTCATGGAAAAAAAATATTACTTTGTGCATTAAATTATATATTAATATGTTGTGGGATAATTATATTTAACATTTTATAAAACAAAGCTTCTTGGGTGATCACTTATACATAGTCTCATATTAAAGGGTTTTCACTAAGGTTCTCTAATCCTAATTACCAAATTAACAAAACTGTCATCTGATACCAACTATAGAGGCCTGGTTATTTCTTAAATATCCTATTAAATAATTTGATAGAAAATAAAATCAATACTCAACGAGGATCAAATGGTTTAGTGTCTTATAAAATTTAGGTCAATACATAACATTTACAAAATAAAATATAAATATTTATTTAATTCCTTCTTCTTTATATGCTTATTAGACGTTGAATTCTCCTTAGTTCATATAATAACCTAAGGATATACATAAAAAATTGGTGTGATAAAATACTGGTAATAGGATAGATAAGATCATGAAATAATATAACATTGGGTGCACATAATAATAATTATCCTTACATAAGCATATGATCATAATCATGAGAAAAAGTATTATGAAAATGCAAAAAATATAGAAACACATAAAAATGAAACATTCTATCTTAGTGGTAATGTACCACACATAGTTTTGAACAAACATAGAATAATGTTCATTGATATTTCACTTATATCATGAGATACATCACATTACCCAATGAATTGGAGTGCTATATAATTATAGGTGCACCTGTTACATTATAACATTTATATTATCTTGCGTGCCACATTGAACATATATCAATAATGGAAATGAAATATATTATGGAATAGAAGGGGATTAATTTCATAAAGAATACATTCATAAAATTTGTGTCCCCAAATTAAATAGTGAACGCCATACATGATATAAGAATCATCAACCTTCATTGAAGAAGAAACAATCTTGAGAAGTAAAAAGTGTTTTTTCAAAGAAGAGTTCTTTTGGAAAAAATTGTGTTTGTTATAAAATAATGTAAGGGAATTTATATCTCAAAAATGTAATATGTTTATGAATAAATAATATTTATGAAATATCCATGTTGAAAATGTGTCAAAAGAGGGAAACCCCAAATAAAGAGAGATGGGTTCGAGAATTCACCATACCAGGTGTCTAAAATATTTATTTATATTAATATCCTATATAATCACATTATATTAGTTAATTAAAAATATATAACCTTTTATAAATTTATTTGATTTATTATTAGGTTCATTTATTTTCTTTTTTATGAGTTATTGTGTTTAATTTCATTGTTTGGGAGCATTTTTTTCATGGTTTTCATGATCGGTTCACTTGTATACATGAATGAATGTTCTGGGAAAATGTGGATAAATATCTTGAATTGATATTATATGTTATAAATGATATTATAGAATTTTAAATGATATTATTAAGATATTATTTATATTTTATGAGCATGATTTCTTATATAAAATTAATAATGATCATTTTACGTAAATTTTTGTGGTTTTCTTATTACAATTTACTCGTTTTGTTTTATAATTTAGTATTATGTGTACAAGTTAGTTCATGAACATAAAGTCAATTGTAACATATATTTTATAATATATTTCAACCATTATATTGGTTTTATTAACATCCTTGAAGGCATAAAATTAAAATGAATGTGCATAATCCATGATGTCGGTAAATTGACACATTACACGTGACGATTTTATTAATAGAATAAAAGAGGGAGAGTGAAGAGTTGAATGATATATCATCCATTAACATGATATAATTTATGTATATCAACATAATATTTATATTATGCCTTTTTGATAAAATTAGTCAAGGATAAGGGAATAAAAGTAATTAAATTGAAAGTGGTTAAATAAAGAAGGAATAAGATTTTACCTCTTAAATATCACCTCCTTGAGCACATACATAGGGAAAAGGTTTTCATATTTTGATAAGACCAAGAGATCCTGGAAGTGGGATAGGGGATTAGGGATAGGTTTGGTCTGAATTTGGACAAGGCTCAATGTTTGATAGGTGTGAGGAGAAGAGGGTGTGGTATTTATAGTGAAGGAGACATGCGTTTTCTCATTATTTAATTCATTAGTTTATTATTTTTTTCAAGAGAGGAAATAGTTTTTAATTTTGTGACTAAACATAGAAATTATTACATATGAGTTTGATCAAATGGTTCTAACATCAATGATGACAAAATTAATAGTGTATTTAACTTATAATATAAATATACCATATTTTACTATTAAAAAAATTCATGTAATTCAGAAAAGTATAAAAAATTAACCCTAATTTTTTTTTCAAATTTTAGAATTAAAAAATGATCGCAATTTTAGGAAAATAATTTTCTACATATGATTATTTTAATTTTTAATTAAAATCATTATTTACATGGAAATTATATAATTCAAAATTATAACTGATTTTATAACACTTTGAAAAATTACATAAGGTCACATAAAATTATCATAAAATTCAAAGACATCAAAATATTAATTTATGAATAATTTTTTTATGAAAAATTTTCTTTTAAGTAATTAAATTAATCATAAAATTGTAATTAAATATTTATGACTTATAAAAACTCCAACACTTAATAAATAATTTTTAAATTATTTAATTACTTATAATATGGTAATATCATATTTTAACTTATAAGATCTATAAATTTTATTTATACATTCATGTGTGATTTAGTATTCATTTGGCCAGTTAACTATTCATAAGGTTCATAAAACTATTCTTAAGTTATGGTTACTATTTCAACTGTATTGGTTCTTGAAAATCTAGAAATACTTTTAATTTCCTTAATTGTTCATTTTTAAAGCTTTTATTGTGGTCTCTATGTGATTTAATGTTATTTATACTATATGTAATTACTATAATAAGGAATAAATAACTTTGATTAAAGTTTGGTTCATTGTGTCCACTTTATTATAGGAATAAAAATGATCTTTTGAAAACACCCTTTAATTTTCAATGATATCATTACACTATTCAAAGGTGGAAGACTAAAAAAGATAAAAATAAGGGATTTTAATATGAGATTGGTTCCATAAATCCTACACCAATTATTTTAAAACAAAACTTTAATTTGTTGGAATTCATTTGTTCTTAGTTTATAACTTTTAATTTTTTTTACCTTGGTAACAAGTATTATATATTAAAAAATTATGTTTTATAAAAAAGTTGAATAAACCATATTACCAAACATTGGTGTCATAAAAATACATTTAATTCCTATTTAATTTATAAAAATTTTTAATGACAGAGAATTGAATTTTACAATAAAAATTTTTATATATAGAGAAACATATTTTTTGTACAAATTTTTTTTTAATCGTTATGTGTTATTAATAATATTTATCATTCAACACTAAATAAATGTGTGTTTATAATGTTTTATATGTGTTAAAATTTATACTTGATTCATAAGTTCAAATATTTTAATCTAATTTGATAGATAAATATTTCACAATATTAATTAAATAATTCATTTAAAATTTTTGTTTTACCATTATCATGGTGATTAAATTTAATATTCCAAATCATAATTTTGATCCCAAAATATAAGTTTATTTGTTTACATACTATGATAATATTGATAAAAAACATGAAATACATTTTGATACAATTAACTTTTAAATGTCATGAAATTTAATTTCTAACATAAGAGATTTAAAATGTTTTAAATGTAAAATAATATGTATTTTTTTGAAATGATATACATGGGTTTTATAAATAAAACATATCAATTAGAAAAGATTTAATTTAGGTATAAATACATTTACTATATATAAAAAGTGTTGAAAATAATTTTTCCATCCATTTATTATGATAATATCATAAAAGTGTTAGTTTTTATCAAAATCTATATTTTTTCTATATTCATATAAAAATTAATTTTTATAATAAAATAATATTTAATTTAAGCTAACATCGGTATTCAAAATCCAAAAACTATTTTATAATTCACAAATTATAAATCTATAATTTTGTAAATTTATATTTTTCTAAAATTATAAAATATTATGAAAACATGTGAATATTTAAAAATAACATTGTCATATATCAATAATTATTATTGTTATTTCTTATTATTAACAAAGTTAATTTTATTATGAAATTATCACCATCAATATTACTTTATCAATATTAATAATATATTCGATTAAATAAAAACACATATCTCATAAAAAGAAAATATTTAAAAACATACAATTTTATGAATAAAATGACCTTATTTATTATTTTAGCAATATCACTAGAAGTTAATTCTTATTAAAAGTATTATTATTTATTCTATTTCAATAAATATTGAATAATTTTTTGACCATACGTATTCACAATAATCAAATAGGTAGGTTTTAATGTTTATAAATAATATTTATATATTTAGTTAAATATATCATGGTTTAATTTATGTTCAGTGTTGTGTGTGGGTAATTTTATCCAACGCACTAAATTTTCAATGGATGTCATATATCAAAATCTGTGGGTGTTACATTATCCCTTATAATATAAATTATTCACTCAAAATTTTAATTACTTCTCATTGATGAATATGTAGGGTGGTATTCTAAAGAAATTCATCATTCATAGTATAACCTATAATATGGAATCTAAAATAATTTCTTATATTATTTCATTTTTCTTATCATTCTCTAGGTAATATTTTTTGGCATCCATTATCTCAAAAATTATTTATAAATCTTATTGATGTTATCTCCCAAATACCCTTGTTTGTTTAACAAATGAAATTTCTTTAATTATTTTACATGAATTTTTTGAGGATGAATATTTTTTTATAAGTTATTATATTTTTTAAAGTATTTTAGAAATATTTTTGATGTCATATGTCTGAAATTATAAGTGTATCATATGCTTCAAGAATTCTATGTTTGGAATTACATGTAAGGATCATATACCATATGCTGAGGGAAAATTGTTTTTTATCCAACTGACATTTGTATGGAATCCTACGTTTAAGAAAAGGAAATGAATAGATAAACAAATCTATATTCATATAAAACACTATATTTTAGAAAAAAACATATGGTATATCATCCTTAATTTTTGTGATCAACCATGGTTTTTCAACCCTATGTTTGCTGTTTTTTCATGACATGACGGGACCATATGTTTAACTATTCAATTATTTTGTTTTAAATTAATATATTTTTGAAATTATTGAAACTGTCTTTACAAAAGTAATTATATTTTTGATACTATTTTACGAACAATTCAAAGGTTCGAATTCAATGCAGTAAATCACTATACTTTGTTTGTGAAGTTAAAATACGCTTAAATTCTTTAAATTTTAATGATTTTGATTTTTCAGGAAATATTTGTGGATCAAATCAATTGAATGAAAATAATTATTTATATATAAATAGAAATAGTAAATAAAATTTTATATATGACTATATATATGAAATATCATTTTGAATACAAAACTGTTGTAACAAAACAAAATATCAAGAAACTCTAATTCTGGAAGAGGATATACTGTGAAGACATACATATTTCATCCTTCTGATGTGTGCTTGCTGTTTTTTGTTCTTTGATATTTCTATTGAAGATAAATCATAAATTGGATCACTATGATATGGAATTAAACTTTGAGTAAGAAGATATGTATTATAGCAGCTACTACAGAAACTATGTACAAGAAACTGTTTTCTCAATCATATCAAAACACTTTTGATTTTTAGAGTCTCAATTGCACATACTAATTCGGGAAAGAGTATCTACTTGTCGAACTAAGTTGTCAAAAATTTGGTTCTCTATAACTGAACCAGATGACTATATAATGTCTCATTTTAATGGTTTCAATTTCTTGCACTCAGTTTTTAAGGTCTTATCATAAGAGGACCTTTCTAGTGAAAATCAACAATCTTATAGAGAGAGCACTGGTACTGTGGACTATGTGGTATTTGTTCCCCAAAATAGAAAAAAATTTATTGTTTTCTTCTTTACTATCTATCCACTACTCAAAATAATTATAGAGGTAAACAATGTATATAAAAATAAATCACAAATAAATATATGAGAATGAATCTAGATAGATTATCAAAAAGTAAAAATTCACCCCTTATTTTTTATATATGTATTATTTTGACCTAAAAATTTCTATCAAAGGGTATATTTCCACATAAAGAAGCTAATGCGATTGTAATCTCAAAGAGTACTATTTATGAAAAGAAATATATCAAAGGATGATTCCAGAAAACGAATGTCTATGATATGTGCTATATAATTCAATAGTAATAACATTGGATTATGGATATCACTTTTAATAATCTATCTAAAAATAAATGGATTTATTATTTGTATAAAGATTATAACTCCATATAAAATTCTTGAAAAACAAAAAATAATGGATGATACAGAAGATATTTGTTATAACTTCAATTCAAAAGTAATGAATTACATAATTTTGGGACTTGGTCCAGAAGAATTCAATCAATTATCACAATGCCCTACAACTTATGAATTACGGAAGACTATTTTTTTTCATGAGAATGAACTGATAATGTCAAAAAATTTAGGTAAGATACTCTAAACAAAATTTTGTCACCTTTAGAATACTTGATAGTGAAATCATCACCCAAATGAATGGGCATCTGACAAAAATTGTCAACAATGTCATGGTATTAGGAACTAAAATTACTTAATCAGATCATGTGATGAATGTACTCAGATTACTACTCTACAAATGTAATGCAAAATCTATAGTAATAAGACTATCATCACTTATCAAATATTTGACAGTAAAAGAACTGACTGGAACCCTAATGATGTACGAAGTAGAGATACAAGATAAAGATAAGAATCATAATATAGTAAATAAGGAAAATACTTTTCTTAGAGTTACATATCCTAATAAGGAAATGAAATTGAAATAATATTTAAAAATCTCAATGGGTTTTGATTTATTTTATTTTGAAATGTATCTAGTTAAACTAACTAGAAAATTTAGAAAATTATATATGAAAAAACAAGGCATCAAAATATAATTCAAGAATGATGAGAAATTAAATAGTGTAGAATGATTCTATGAAAGAAAATAGTTGGCTCAAATATGACCTGATTGAACCTAGTAAAAAGAATAAAGATGAAATATTAAAAAGAACAATAAAAAGGAAACTGATAATGAGGTTAAAGGGAAAATGAATATAAATGCAACATGGAGTTTTATAAAGACTCTAAAATAACCTCAAAATATAGATCATAAAAAGAAAAAAAATATATAAGAAAACATGTTCTTTATGGATAAGGAATAAAATTATGTACTGTCCTATTATTCTTCAGTTTCAGTTTCTAATAACTACACATGTTCAAAATTAGATTTTTATTGCTCGATGATCGAAGAAATAAAATATTAAATAATAAAAAACCAATATTCATTAAAAAATATTCATAACTTCATTTAAAATGAAAAGGATACAATGCTAAAAAAATCATGAATTTAAAGAAAAAGTTTATATCTTTAATTGAAAATAATTTTTTCTAGAAAATAAAATAAAATAATTACAAGATGATGTTGAAGAATTTAACAGTTATTTTAGTATACTAATGAATAGAAAAAAATATAAATTATATCACGAAATAAATTACTATTAAATAGAAAATATATACAATAGTAAAAAATGGATAAAAATAAAAATAATATTATAAATATGTTTTCCACTTTCTAAAAGTGTTGACCATTTCAATTATGGAATGAAATGATACTATTCTAAAAACAACTTGTAAAAAATCCTTAGATATGTAAAATTATATAGGAAATTATTTCTAATAATATGATAGATACAAGCAATTTCAATTTTTGTAAAATATGAAAAATCTAGATTCCTAGATCTCTGTTTGATGACACATCTAAACCCAAGATAATATGGGTACCAAACCAAACACTTTTTTAAATAAATTTTCAAGAAACACTCATAAAAATAATGAATGTTATATGAAAATTGGATTCTCAAAAAATATGAGTTATGACACTTACAACTTTTATACATTGGAAAAATAAGGTGGAGGTCCAGTAAAATTTGGATAAAATGAAAAAGGGATTATTGTTAGAGTTAGATTAGTTGGAGATCTGAAATCTATATCAATCAACAAATCTAAATATATATAAGGTATACAGAACAACATCATAAGTATCTATCTACAATGTGATGATAATTTTTATATATATTTCTCAAACAATTTCTACTCAATCTTCAAATACAAATTGTTTAAATTTAGAGTACCTATATGTGAAAATGTTTATACCAAGGATCTGGATTCATTGTGCAAACAAAAAGATAATTTCTTAACTACTGAGATAAAGGATTCATGGATTTGGAATTGAATACTTAACACTAAAATATATTTAACATATATAAATTTTCTATGAAACACTTTATTATATTTCTAGTCCTATGTTTCATTATGATAAATTATATGATACATGTCAATTTGGAAAACAACAAAAAAAGTCTTTAAAATATATTAATAAATTCTATATAACTAAACCACTAGAACTTATCCACATGGATTTTATTGAAACATCATGGGTTTCATGTTTCAATATAAAATTTAATGTTTACGTATTAGTTGACAATTTATCAAGATGTAATTGGTTTTATTTTTTAAATATAAAATGAAATGTATCCACTGTTATTGAATACTTTTTTAAAAATTTTTAAAAAAAGAGGATTTATAATAATTTCATCAATAAGTGATCTTTCTGGAGAGTTTGAGAACCAATAATTTAATTATTTTTTATCATATGTAGGTATTAAACACACATTCTCTACAAAAATAACACCTCAATAGAATGGATTTGATGAAAGAAGGAGAAGAAATATTAAAATATGATAAGGGCTATGATGAATTAATATATAATTCCTAAATTTTTTTGATGAAAATCTGTAAACTTAGTTCGATATATCATTAACAGAGTTCTAATAAGAAACATTATTAAGAAGACACCCTATGAGCATCGGAATGAAAGATAACCTAAATTATAGTTCTTTAATGTTTATGGATACAAGGTGAATATCTTGAATACTAAAGACAAACATGGTTAATTCAATCAAAATATGATTATGGAATATTTATAAATTATTATGCTACATTTGAAAAATGTACAATGTGCAGTAAAAAATACCATGATTTTTGGAGAATTGGTTCATTATATGTTTGATGAAAGTGTTCCTTTTGATAAAATTAATGATATGAATGATGAAATTGTTGACTTCTTTGAAAACATGAGGCCTGAATTACCTAAGAATAATTTTGAAAATAAAATAAATGAAACATAGTATAGTATATAATAACATGAGATAAAATAATAGGAAATTGCCTTACCAAGAAGATATATAACATTAAAGTATGGTCCTTTATAAACTATTATAGGAAATCCTGACATAGGAGTAAGAACTGTAAGAAATATGGGGAACTTAACTGAATTTTCTGCCTTCCTATAAAAATTAAAACATAATAAAATAGAATAATAATTAAATGACAAATGTTGGTTAATTTATATGAATGATGAACTCAATAATTTCAAAATAAACCATGTTTTCGAATTATTGGAATGTAAAATAAAATTATCTTGTAATATGAACAATTTTTTTAGAAATAAATAGGATGATAAAAAGAGTATTACTAGAAATAAATCTAGATTATCAGAAATATGATTGAATCCAAAATATGGGATAGACTATATTGAAAAATTTTCACATGTCACTAGATTATATGAAATAAACATCCTTCTATATTATGCATCTTATATGAAATTCATATCATATCAGATGGATGTTCAATATTCATTTCTAAATGAATATTTAATCGAAGAAGCTTTTACTGAAAACCCAAAAGGTTTTGAAAAAAAAAACATAAACCAAATAGATTTTTTAATCATACAAAAACTTTTATAGCCTTAAAAAATTAAAAAGGGCTTGATGTGAAAGGATAAGTTCATTTTTATTAGAGAATAAATTCTCTATCGGGTTAGTAGAACCAACTAATTTTATGAAAATAGTTTGTTTTTATATATAATTGTTGAAAATTTATGTTGATGATGTTATTTTTTGGTCAAAAAATAAAAAAATTTACATTTATTTTTAAAATATTACGAATAAAGAATTTGAAATGAGTATGATGGGATTATTAAATTTCTTTTTTGGATTTCAAATCTTTCAAAACCATTATGGAAATTTTTTAAATCAAATTAAGTACATTATTGATTTATTGAAAGAGTTTAGACTATGAAATTGTAATACATATAGAAATTCCATGTGTATGAATGTAAATCATGATTTGGATGATCCTAGGAAACTATTTGGAAAACATTGATATAGAGGAATTATTGGTTGTTTATAATATCTTTATACTATAAGTCCAAACATAATGTTTTTTGTATATTTATATGTTAGATTTTATTCAAACCCAAAAGAATACCATCTTACACATGTTAGTATAATATTATGGTATTTAAAACAATAAATTTTTAAAACCATAATTCACTTGATAAATATTAATTATAATTTAATTTCACATTTAAAAGATGATTTTTTATGATGCATATTAGATAGATAAAGCACATCAGGAACCTATCACTTTTTTGGAATCTTTTATGTTTTATGGATGAGTATGAAATAAAATTTAATTGATCTTTAAACATTTTATATAAAATATATATTTTTTAGAAGTTGATGTGAACATGTTTTTTAGATAAAACAAAACTTATTGAACTTTGGATTGAATTTTAATAACATACCAATTTTATGTGATAACAAAAAGTGAAATTAATATTTCCTAAAATTTTATAAGTTATTCACAAACTAATAATATTGATATATCAAATGATTTTTGATGATATCTTGTTATTAAAAGGATATATCTTTAGAATTTGTAAATAATGATTATCAACTTTTTGATATTTCTACCAAAACCACTTCCCACTACTAGTATTAAATTTACGAAGTGGGAGTCAGGAATATTTAAAATTAAATAAATGTTTACTAATTTTATTATTCAAATTTTATAAAAATAGTTTTTATTTTATTTATTCGTTTACTTATTTAATAATCTTTTAAAAAACATTTTTTTTTGTATTTTTAAAAAGAAGATATTTCCTAAATAATTAATTTATGATTGCACTGCGTGATTTTGTAAAGAAACTGTACTGACATCACTAAAACAATTAAAAATACCCCTCTCTTTCCGTCTCTATATTTTATCCTCACTTTTAGAAATCAAACCCTTTCTAATTCAAATTATCTCATTTTTATTTCGATGCCCAACTACCTAAATCCCTTGTCTCTAAGATTCCTAGAAGTGTCAAATATTTAGGGAATATTTGAAATAATTTAAATTAGAACATTGAAACAAATCATTACCTATAAAATATTTCATCAAATAAAGGTAAAAGACTTTTCAGGGATAATTTTGAAAAGTATTCTATTGATTCATGAACTAGAATTTTAATGTTTAGAAATATAATTCCAGAAGAAACACTATGTGTATTTTTTTATATATAGGTACAAGAGTTATTCATAAATGTTCATTTTAGTTTCGGTAACATATAGGATGTCATCATATATCAGTTAAAGGATTTGGATTTTTCGATCTCTTTATTTGAAATATAATTTTTTTAAGTTTCCACATGAAGGCGTTTTTAATTTCTATCATTAATCTATATATAATCAAGAAAATAATTCATATTAAATTATTTCATTTCTCTTCAGCTCCTCCTAAATGAGAAAAATTATTCCTAAATATCATGAAACTGACAGGAAGGTTATAGTCATCACTTTTTAGTTAGAAATAATTCCATGAATTACAAAAATGAAAACGATAATATACCCAGAAATTTATAAAACATTTTTTGATGATAAGTTATGTTCTATTTACTTTTTAAAGGTATATGTAATGGTACATGAACCATTGATTCCATGTAGAGGAAATAATGAATTTTTCTCCTTATGGAAGGGTAATTGATTTACTAATTTATAAAATATGCACGATTAGAATTGTATAGATTCAGACAATGTTTCATCACATTAACATTATCGGTTTTTGAACACTAACGAACATACTTTTATTCTGGAGTACAATATAAGGAAAGTCGTTACTTATTAATACATAATACCAAAATAGATCTGGTATTCTTACTCAGTGGGAGAAAGGATTTTTTGTATCTACTACTATAGTCCAAATTTATGATATAGAAGTTTCAGAATAAATTTTTGATGATTCAGTTCAACCAAAGAGGTGTAGAATCTGATAAAATATCTATAATATAGATGTTTCAAAAAATGTACCATGATATCATAAAGAAAATTTGGAAGAATAAAATTATAAGGCACTTTTCATCTGTCCTAGACAAATGGAAGTTCCTATAGTTTGGGAACAAAAAGTAAAGGTTGTTGCAGCTAGTGGAATTTTTCGACGAAACATTAGAGAAGAGCAAGGGGATATTTTTACCTATAAAAGTGAAAATCATATACAAATAAGTTATTCTAAAGCACATGTTCATGAAAATTCTCCTGGAAATAGGCTATCTTATCAAGAAGTAGATGAAACTACAAGGTTATATTTGAATCAATCAATTTCTATTATAGAAGATTATCTAGATGAGAAAACTTTTGTACCTACTAATGCTATAGAGGTTATTAAGGTTGAATTTTCCTCCTCTATAGAGAAAAGTAAAGAACATTCCTATCCTTTGGATGATAGAGGCCGACTATATCATGCGCCGGAGCTAGAATCTTATGATCCATTGAAAAATATAATTGTAGAAGTTTTTCTTCATTATATCAAGTTATGAGAAGAAAATTACATTTTCCTCAATAAATTGGATGTGGCAATAAAATTTCTGTATTAGTTAAGAATTAAATATATTCCTAAAGAGGTATTATAATTTTTTTATTCACAACTAACCAATATTAGAATTAATTTAGTTGCAAAAAGATATTTTATGGATTTTTGTAGAGAAATGGATGATCAGTTTGGAATGATCCATGTAATGTTTGTTTTAAATATAGATTTTGGAGATTTTAAAAGATATTTTTCGATTTGGGTTGAGTCTATCAGATGTAGTTCCAATTAGTAAAAATCTTCTATATCTACACCTAAAAATTCTATAATATTATTTATAAGGTTTGAATCCATTTATATATTCATGTCTGAAATCAATGATCAGGTTTATTTTCATCGATCTTGTAGTGAACCATTCAATGTTTTATGGAAAATCATTGAGATAATATTGATAAGCTAACATCATGAGATCCATGCATCAAGACTCTTCTCAATTATTATAGATGAATGTTTAATCATTATTCTCAGTGAGAAGAAACATTTTATGAATGAATAAAATTATTATTTTTTGAATGTTTAAATATGGCTCATGATTCAAAAGTTTTAATACGAAAGTTGGATGAAAAGGGAATTTATGGATAAATAACTCTATATTTATCTAACCCTACATTTTTCCCTTTCTCTTCCAAAATTATTCTTTTAATCATCCACATCTTTTTATGAATTGTTTTATTTATTATATTTGATTTATTTATTTTATTTATTTCTACTACCATAACATATATGTAATTTATATCTGACATAGAATGTAACATTCAATTATAATTATGTGCAAAATTTATTTTTAATTAATCCATTTTAATCTACATTATTTTTTTACATCATAAAAACGTGGGAAAAACAGGATAAACACAATATGCATGAATTTATTATTCAACTACTAGTTTCTATTATCAATTAATGGTAATAAATTTACTCTATAAATAAATATTCAACCAATAATCTCAAAATATTTTTAAAATATATTATGTCAATTGTGTTTACAATTCCTATAGTTTCTATGAAAAGTTATTACTTTTTCATCATAAAAAATATGATTTCTTGGAATTGTTTTCCTCAATAATACTATATAAATCATATTATTTTTTCCCAAAACACCCTTGTTTAGTTTAGTAATAAAATTACATTATGTATTTAATAAGAATATATTTATTGATGAAGAATATTTTATTTATGGGATATAAGAGTTTTTTAATGTATTCTAAATGTTTTCTGAAAGTATTTTGGAATCATAGTTCCTACATATATAAGTACAACAAGGATTATGGTTAATGAACCCTACATATGAAATAGTGTGTAAAGATCATGTACCCTACACTATTAGAAAAGTATTTTTTATCAACTCTATGTTTTGATGGAATGTTATATTTTGGAAAAGGGAATAGACGGATAAAAAACCCTACATTTGTATGAAACCCTATGTTTAAGGAAACAAAAATATCATACACAGAACCTTCTGTTGTGATAAACCCTTCATTTGGTGTTTTCCAATCACATGATGGAACCCTATATTTGACTATTTAATGATAGAGTATTAAACTGTGATAATTTCAATCATTACATTAATGGTCATGATAGAAGAAAATATTATTTTTATAACTGTTTTATTATCAAATCAATGGATTTTATTGAACAAATTAAATCTCTATTATTTTTGTGGGAAGTTACAACTGTCTTGAAAGAGCTAAATTATAATGTTTCTGATTTTTTAGAAGACATTTTTGGATTTGATAAACTGAAAGAATTCCAATATTTCTATATAAATATAAATATTATTTTCACATTGATATATGATTTTGTATATGAAATATACTTTTGAATATTGAACGTCTGAAAAAAATATCTCTTGACATTGATTTATAATTATGTTACACTATAAAGACATAAATATTTCAACCTCGGGTTTTGTAACTATTATATTTTATTCATTACTATTTTTAATGAAGATCATTTTCAACATGGATTACTGTGAAGTGACAAAATCTTAAAGACATTAATATTTAATGAATAAGATTTGTATTTTATCAGTTTCTCCTAAAACTACGTATAAGAACTTGATTTATCACTGAAATCCAATATCTTTTGATTTATTGGAGTTTCAATTACTTGAACTTAGTTATGGAAGAGTAAAAATTTCTTTAACTAATATCTAGAAAATTTTGTTCCTTATAAATGATCCAGAAGGATCCATAAAATCTTATTGAAAAGGTGTGAATTGCCTTCACCTAGTTGTGAAGGTCTTGTGATACGAGGTCCTTTCTTGGGAAAATCACCAATCGCACATAGAGAGTATTGGTGGAGTGGACTAGGGGATCCTTGTGCCCTAATAGACTATGAAAATTTTTATGTTCTTATTTTTAGTTTATCTATAGCTCAAACTACCTGCATAAGAGAACACTTTATATCTTCAAAAATAAAAAATAAAGATAAAAGGAAAAAAAATTAAAATTAGAGAAAAGACCCAACTCATACCCATCTTGTGTATATCTGTATTATTCTTACCTAAATAACATTATCTATTAATAAAATCATATAATTTTTTTTATATATACCATAATCATGTATTATCCATAACATACCTTTCTAATATCCATTTAAATATCCAAATCAATAAACCACAACCGAATTATATATTACACCATTAATTAATTATATATTGAACCCTAAAATAGAATTAACCACTATATTGTAATGTTACAAACAAGTAAATATATATCACAATCCCAATAATGAGATAATATTCACCCATAATATTATGAATAAATTATGACTCCCATTATTACTAATATTATTGTACTTACTTCTGAAAAATTGATCCATCAATTATTAACTCAATATCCAGAGTATATTTATCCAAAGTGATATATATAACTAAATAATATTTTCTCCAATAGTTATACACAAAAATATAACAAATTAATTTAATAAATATCATATTTATTAATTCTATTTAATATATGTCTCCATACATTTAATGAAAATTTATCAAATACCAATATTTAAATTTTTTCACTTTATCGTCATAAGATATAGAAATGACCAGAAGTTCATTGATAATTATAACATCCTAATGAGAATATCTAAGAGTAAACAGATTTAAATTATATTAACATAAAATATCACTACGATAGGTGATACTAAAAAACCCACACTTTTAATCATAATAGTAAAATATAATATTCTCAACCATTTGTGTATTCTCACTCATTCAGTTATAAGATATAATGGTTTCTAGGTACATGGATTTCTCAAATTCATTCCTATGGTCCTATTACAATCAAATAGTAAAAAAATGATAATAAATGATATCAACTTAAATTATCATTGAATATAAAAACACAATAACAATATGTCTACTATAGTTATAGATTCATTTCATCCTTTGATACTTTCAACTCATTAATATTTTATTTAAGGTATGATCTATTATACCTATTAAACAAATCCCTATAATTAGTTTAAAATTATATTAGTTATAATTGTAATTAATTAGAATTTTATTGACCAAATAATAACCCCATGGAGTGTTTATCTATGTGTGTGGTCTTATGTCCATTCACCAAACACCAGAATAAAGATCGAGTCAGTACACAATCATCCCTTTTAAATTTTATTACCCTTAGATGAATATAAATAATATCCAAAAACAAATTATATTATCTAGAAAGTGATTTAATATTTTGGATAACCCGATACTCAAAAACTCACTAAAACACTTGTTTTTCATCATATACTTATAGATATTTCAATTATTTTTATACAATTTCCCTAATACGAATCACCAAATAAATTATGCATTATTTATAGTCATTAAATAATATAATACCCCAAATCGTTATCTATTATGATCATCCTTAAGTTATTAACCCTTAAATTATCCATAATAAACATCCTCACATCCAAATTTATCTAAACTGTGATTCGATATGAACATTGACACTCAAGACCCAGACTCCCAATCCTAACATCCATAAAAACATATATTACATCCTAGGCTTGGTATAAAATATAGATTCTTGAATATAACTATCCCATAATTACATGACATAATGAAAATATTTCTTAAAATATTATTTTAATACCATTTAGGATTAGGTATTTCATAAATTAGGAAAAAAAACTTATAATGCCTTTCAAAATGGAAAAAAGTATACTATATAAGAAAATACACAAGTCATAACAATTCATCAACATTACTAGAAATTATCTACAAAATGTATATTATTATACATATCATGTATAATATATTTCATCATAACCTTTGGAAATGAACATATATGAAATAGTTATCTCTAATGATTTTCAAGGGAAACCATAAATCTGAGGAAATCATTGAATTAAAATGGAATGAATATTATCGAAGAAGTTTTCATCATAATGTAATAATCTATAGAAAATGATATCATAATATTAAAACCCAAATGTCCTGAATGACTTCTTATTTATTTTATTATGGAAAATATCTTTTTTAACGGTTGAAGGCGAACACTAACATGAACCGAAGGACCAAGGCACAAGGCCTGACACGAACCAAAGTCCAATACACGACTCGATGGTCCAAAGGCACACTATGCCGATTATGCCTATTGATGCATCAAGGGGCTACATAATATTTTCCCCCGCCCATTACTTTTTCGAGTCCAAGGCATCTATCATATGAGATAACCAGTAAAAAATAATTCATCATCTATTCAAATTATCATCTATATTGTAATGGAAACATATAAAACATTAATACTTATCCCCATGATAATAAGAGAGATAACTGAATCATAACCCATCAGTATAAATTATTTTGAATGTTAAACATTACATACTAAATATTCCATTAATCATATTTATTAAAATAACAAAAAATAGAACCCCAATACATTTCCACATTACAAAAAGAAACAACCTACTAATAACCCATTAAATAAAAATAAGGCTGATATTGAAATATTATCTATTAAATATTCAATGAATCATAAATATTAGAATAACAAGATATTGAATAAAAATACATTCCCCCATGTTAATAAAAGTAATGGGATTCCTTCTATGTGAACAACATCATATCAAGATTATGAAAAATAACGATGTTCACACCATATACATAAATTAGTATATGAATAAGTCTTAAAGGAAAGACATGATCATAGGTCAACCTGAGAATAATGGGGGACAATTTTAAAATAACATATCTTTAGTGTTATAATGTAAACCTATAATGATGCTGATATAGATGAGAAATAAAGCTTTCAAAAAAAAATTCTTCAAACGTTGTTAGCCAAAAAAGGCACAAGGATAATTTTTTTTGATAGTTTCAAATCAAACCCACCAAATATAAATATATATTATTAGATAAATCATAAATCATAAACCCCTTGAGGTTAAATCATTTGGAATATGATAAGTAATATGGATTTGAAAACATAACCAAGTTTTTAAAAATATTTTTTCATGTAAACATAAAAGATGAAGCTATGCATCACATACATAACTATTTTTTAAAAGAACAAGTGAAAACTTATTGAAATACATTAAATTGAAAAATAATATTAAATAAAAAGACCTTTAAAAGACACAAGGATTAACTTTTAGAAATATTTATTGGAAGATAAAATATATGAAAATGAAATCAAATCTCATTTTTCTATTTTAAGAATATATTTTTTCATAAATAAAATTGTAAAAAGAGTAAAAAACATTTATTTGTATCAAAACAATTTTCCCTTAGAGAGGAACATAATTTCTCATAGATTATAATGTTATAGTGGAAGAACAAAATTGTGGAATAATTATGTTATTGATGAAATAATATACCACAACGAAAGAATAGAAGAGTTATTAATATCACTTATAAGAAACATACTAAATGATCTAAAAAACATTTCAATTAGGGGTCTAATGTGGAAAAAAATAAATAAGAAAAATATGACTTAATATAATCCATTATTAAAATTTAATTAACTTTAGATATAAGAGGATTATAATAACTCATTGAATTAAAATGGAGCCATAAAAAATCACTAAAACTATGGAAACAATTGTATTAAATTTATTTGAAAAAAAGGAATTAATTTAGATTATTTTTCCAGAGAATAATAAAAAATACAGTATAATGATACATTCCCTGGTTTTGAATACAAAATTTAGGGGAAAACATGGAGCATATGCTCAATATGTTTTGTGGAATTGAATATTGAGACACTGAACCCCTACTACATGAGTAATATTTTAATCAATATAACTTGAAAGAGTAGTCTATTAATTAGCCAACACATAAAATGGTCAAAAATATTTTTCATGAGTATGAAGTATATACACCACATAAATGAAATTATTTTCTTAATATAAAACATTTATCAAAGTGAATAATTTGAGAAAAACACCCTTATATTCTTTAACATTCATTCTAAAAATGCACAAAAAATACTAAACAATGAAATTATCATGATTTAATACTTTATTGGAAACCAAATTATTTCTTATTTAATTTAATATGGTGATTTCATAATCATATCCTATTTATATGTTATATTTTTTTTAAGTTTCGGTGAATATTGAATATATTTCAAAATAATTTTTCCAATTTTACTAATCAAAGATGATGTTTTATTAATAATATAAACACATAATATGTTAATTTAAAAACAAAAACCAATAATTATTTTCTTATTAATTTATAATTATATTAGTTTTTATGTTCCCACAGTAATAGAAAAAATATTTTTATAGATTTATTCATGCTGGTGTTTAAACTGATCCAAACATAAACACTCTATATCTTGATCCATGTGTACGGTTAAGGAATTATATTATATAATTATAATTTAATCATATTTTTTATTTATTTATTTTTAATATAGTAAATATTATTTTAATTTATTTTAATATATAATTATAATTAACATGAAGAACAAACAAATAACTTCATGAATTGGGTAGTCTTCATAATGCATGATTAGAATTATTTTATTTTTCTAGTTGGATTGAAATAAATATATTAAGGATAATAATTTTATATTGAAAAACATAAATATAATAATTATATGTAAGTTATCATATTATAAGGGAAATTATTTTTTTGTAATATAAATTTCATGAAAAAATGGCAAGGATTAATTAGTAACCACTATAGTACATTGAATAGTCTCTTAAAACACTAATTAGAAGCAATGAGATTTAGCTTAGTAATTGAGAATAGATAATAAAATAAAACAATAATGGATTCTTGGAGAAAAAATATGGAATATTTTTATGAATTAATTTTAATGAATGGGTGTGGAATAATGGGTTGGAAGTGTCCAATTTTTAAAGTGATAAAAATATCATTTTTGGGAACACCTTTGAATTTTCAATGATATAATTTTGCTATTCAGGTGTAAAAGGATCTCCAGTTATGAAAGAATGGATTGTGGGGTAAAAATGGTTATTTAATTCTCCTCCCAATTCATTCCACACATGTTTCAATCATGTTGGATGTAATTTTTTCTTATGATTATTACTTTTACCTTTTTTGGATTTTACCATGTGATGTTTTTTTAACTAAGTAATGTATGTTTATATAGAATTATAGATTAACCAATCATAAAAAATTTGATTTTGAAAAACTGAAATTATATATCCATATAATGGAATAAAATAAAATAAATATGAAATTCATTTTTTAATTAAATCTATTTATATATATGAGAATAGTTAATTTGTAGAAAATTGTGTTTTACGCAGTAGTTGTTATTAATCTTATTTAATATTTCAAATGAGTTAAATGTTTTATAATATGATTATATAATTTAGAGACATAATATATGGGAAATATTTTTAGAATATTAGTTTCATTTATTATATAATAATTACACAATAATTGTAAAATAATTCTTTGAAAATAATATTTTTACCATTACCATGGCAATTAACATTAACATTAGAAGTAATAAATTTATACCCAATGATAAAATTGAACATATTTTATAATATGATAATATTTATTTATAATACGAAATCCATTTTTATAGATTTATAATCTAGAATATGCGAAATTTAATTTTAAATATAAGAGAATAAAAATAATTTCGGTGAAATATTACATAAGTTTTCAAATTGATATACATGGGATTTATAAAACCCAAGAATTAATCTTATTTGATTCATATTAATTATATTTTTATATATTTTATATAAATATATTATGAAAAAAATATTCCATTCATGTATTATGATAATTCCCAAAAAGGTATAACTTTTAGAAAAATTGTTAGTTTTTTTCTATTCACTTAAAAAAATTATTACAGAAAGAAAATATATATCATAATATTTTAATACCATATCCTATAAATGATAATAATTATTTCAAACTATATATCTATAATTTATAATATTTTTTATTGTTATAAAAAATGTAAAATAAATTCAGTTTTATTAGAATATTAAATATTCACATACTAATTTTATTATTATTTTTTCATATCATATGTTAATTAATTTTTTTAACCAATTATTAATTTGAAAAAAAATATAACAATATTAATTTTACATTTCTTGAAATAAAAATACATATCTCATTAAAAGAAAATACTTTTCAAAATTACATTTATAAGAATAAAATGATCATATTAGTCATTTTAGCTATATTAATGGAATTTAATTCATATTAAAAGTTGGATTATATTAATTCTATAAATATTTGTTAAATAAGTTTCACCTATTCATTCACACTAATTAAATTTATAGTTTTTAGTTTTACGAATTTATATTTATATTTATATTTAAATATTATACATATTTTTTATGTTTTATGTTTGATGTGAAGCACTTAATTGAAATTGATGAAATATTTAATGAAAGCAATATATTAAATTCAAATTGTATTATACTCTACTATCACTCCAAACTATCCCCAAAAACTCTTCAATGGTCACATCAAGAACATTGACCAATCCCCACTGACATTAGTTGGTCACATCAAGAAAAATTACCCATACATATAGGCCATAATGAGATCATGTTAACCATACTGACCCATACTAATAAACTCTCATGATTTTACATCAGTCACACACATGAAATAGTAAACATGGAATTTAGCTCATCATAAGGCTCTCATGCTAATCTAAGGGTTCAGGTCACACAAGTCCATGTACGTCATCATAATAATGAGTCGACTCACCAGCCAAGGTTGTCATTTAGTACTCCAAATACGTCAAATAATCTTATCATTTATTCCAGGTCATACTAATCCCCCTAAGTGGCACCAAAATGAATGATCATATCCTTACCATGACCACAATATCTGGAACAAAAACATCACTAAAAGTATAGCTACCTAGGTTCTATACCAAATCAACATGCTCTATGCCCCATGGAATCCTAATGACATGTGTTCAATAATCCCCAAAAACCACACATGTTTCACATTTCCCATGTCCTAAGGTATTTCTATCATCCCTTCACGATAAAGAAATACCTCTAAAAACAACTTCATCTCAACCTGATAAACTTGTCCTGCACATGGCTACCAATAATCCCAAGACCACCCTCTGTGTGGTGTCATTCATTGGGTGTGAGATGAACTCACCAACTCACAATTGACCACTAGAAAAAATCCTCATATACACATCCAAAAATCAATTTGAGAAACCATATAGGTTACTTTAATCTCATCACATATAGTAAAAAATACCCAAAGGAATCATGATAACATAGAAAAAATCCTCCCCCTTGGAAACATAGTCTTTAATGGATATAACCACCAAAAGTGGTAAATAGAACATACCCCAAGTATTAGATGTTAGATTTCATCATATCTCTTCTACTAATGGCCCTCTTAGTTCAAAATCGTTTTTCCAAAACCCATAAAAAATTTATACTACAAAAAAATTAATACTATAAATATGAATTTTTATTTTTGGGACCACTGACCTCTATTATGGAGTTACCACCCTTTCAAGGATCTAATTTATCTCATCCTTACTTTTGAGATCTAGTACTGCCACTCGAGTTCTTATCTCACATCATGAGACATATATAATTAATTAAATATTTATTATAATTTATTTTCATTAAAATAATGATGCATAAATGACTAAAAAATCAATAGGAAATGTCTTTACACCAAATATGTGAACAACTACCTATAAATTTTCTATAGAACACCCTTGGTTCTATCATTAGAAAAATACCTAACCCCAACACCAATATAAACATTAATTGTAACCAATTTTATAAAACTAAATAAATAATAGAAGTCCATAGGATAACTTGAACAAAAATATGATTATTCATCTTTTTCAACCTCTTAAACTCCTCTTACAACCACAAATGGAAAAATAATCTCCAAATTATTTAATCAATTTCCCTATTCATATAAGAAATTATCAACAAACCCTAGCCAATTCCACCATATAATTATTTATTGGAATTGGAAATCTAAATATATTTTAATAGTGGGATAAAATACATCATAAAAAATAATCAAAACAATATCCTAACATGTGTTATTGAAGAGACATAGGAAGGGTTTGATGAATCTAATAAGTCCTCCTCATGTACACTTAGTCTACCAAAAATAATTTGGGGGTTGAACAAATTTTATTTAAAAAAATCCCAACCCCTTCCAAAGTTTAGAAAATGGTCACACCATGAACTATCTAGGATGGGGGATTCCCATTTATCCATAATATTTTCATGTTCTAAAAACGTTTATATTAAATAAATGGTATGATGATATTGTTTTTCATTTATATGAATGCACATCCTTCCAAAAATTCTTTTATAAATTCTATGGGTTTCTAGGAAGGAAAAAAACTCATCTAAAATGTTTTTAAAGATGTATTAACACTTCTAATATCATTAAAAGATATTGTCACCATGTAGAAAATCTAAAAATGAAATAATTTTAAATATCCAATAAAAAATAATGACATTTAAATCCATTGGGTGTCATAAAATCCACCAAATAATGATTATTTTCTTCAAGAAGTCATAGTAGCCCCCAAACAACATTTATAAACATTTTAGTCATTATTTCAAAAAAATTCCATATTCATCCTCTAACCACCCAATATGATTCCATAAAACAACTCCTAACAAAAATTACACTAGTCACTAATGGAGACCCACCATCTCACCACCAACACCAATATCAATATGGAGATCATGACACCCATCTTTACAAACAAACCAATGTTTCTTTAAACAATTATATATAAATATTATTGTTCTTCTCATAATAAATATTTAATCATAGAGGATAAACTAATCTTTTGATTACTCCCTATAAAGGATTCACTAACTAAATATACTTTTATAGAAGTCCATTGATAGGTTAACCACATTCAAAAAACTATACTAATTTGGGTTCAACATCCCCAAACCCAAACTCAATTAAGTCCTCTAATAAAACCCATTCTGGACATCTAATTATAAATAAATATAATTTTTACAACTGAAGCATCTCTATAATAACCTGTTACAATTCCTTTACACCTGGAGGCACTATAGAATCATCCACTCACCTAAAACAAATTCCAAACCTATCTGTTATTGTATTTACACTATTGGATCCCCAATAACTTCATTAGTCATCATTATCTCACCACAAACCCTGACTCACCTCTAATTTAGATCAGATAAAATCACAGCAGAACTACCTTGAGCTTGATGAAAATACATCAAAACTAGAATACACCTTTACAAATAATGATTTTGGAATTCACTAAGGATGTAGATCATATTTCATCTTTCTTTCACTATTAAACTAATGAATCATAAACTACTAACAGACTATCATCACACCCTTAGTGACACTTAAAACATACAGATAACTCACCCATGGTTGAAAGTGCTCCCCAAAATGGGGGTATCTTTATTCTCAGTATTCTCAACCAACCAATGATCCTTCACATCCTATTATCTATCCACTACTATATAATATGACTTAATGTTATTATCCTACTTATAATTTATCACCAAAATAGAATGTTTACCACTTCCCATTAAAATATCACTTGGATTGTTATACATGATTGTCGAACTTGTGCTATCAAACATAACGATTCTCGTACACTACCCCCATGGACCAACACAAAAAATTCAAATGCCACACTCTTCCAACTGGTCAATCTCTAACCATGATAATGAAACTAGGTCAACTATACTATGGTACCCCAATCCAATTCTGATTTCACCCTCCACAACCATTGGAAATATACAATATTTAACTAATGCATAGGGATTTTTTGTCCATAGTAATCTCAGAACCATAGTACACCCATATTGCATTTCTGGTTTTTACATAACCCAAACCATTTTTAATAGAATCATACATAGTATATTGACCAATAGACTACCAAATTAGGAACCACACATACCAAACTTTCACCTGCCCTTACACCCAATTTCTTTATGACAAACGTCATGCCAATGATAAGCCACCATAATCAAATGTTCATTTACTGACCCAAAACCCTATCATAGGTTCTTTCCAAAATTTATAAATGTTCTCACATAGACAAATTAAATCTATTATTTTATAAAATCCAATCACACAACTGGACTCATAATTTTTTGATTAACACCCACATAATCTAGTATCATAAACATAACCAACTAACCATTCCCCAGTGCATGTAAGGCTCTCCTAATAGCCTTAGGATCCAATGTCATTCCATGTCTTGCTGTATTATCACCCACCACATGGGAATTATTAAAAATACATGTGAATATACCCAAACACCCACCATATCAGGAAATAATGAGATATGTATCATACTGATCCTTTCTACTTAAAGTAACTTCACTACCAAGAGTACCCCCATGATCTATGTCATAATCTAATTCATTCCACTCATGCCTCTCTAAACTACACAGTTTTGTTTTCATATAATTACACTAATATGTTCTCTGAAAAAATAACATGTAGGTTTTTTTTGAAACATTAATTAACAAAATACATTTCCTGAGATCATTCCACAAGAATCACATTCCTATAAAAATCATAAAAGGGTTCCATCACAAAGGTATTCAATCCCTATAATGATTGAACAAGAGTATACATAAATTATTTTACAAAGGCACTATATTTTCATAATTTAATAACCACCTCCACAGGGAGCAATATGTAATTCCATTATAATAAAGCATCTATAGAGTATAATACTAGAAAAACATTATATAGGGAAACAACATAGATTTTTTTAATGTTATAAATAATATATAAATATCCTAATACCACCCAATCACTCCTAATATGACATAATTCATGTGATTACTACATTACTAATCATGATTTGTGAAGATAGACCACTTCCAAATGGGTCAAGAGACAAATACCATAAATAATAACTCAAAAAATGAAGCATATTTAATAAATATCTCAACTATAATAATAGGAACCATGAAAACCAATCATATCACCCCCAGTAATCAAGACATCCCACTGAAAACGTGTTATTGATGATAGATTATTTGGTCCATCACTTTATTTCACAAATTTCTAAACCACCTATCTATAATCCGAAAAAATAATTATAAAAATAAAATGCAATAATATCATTTGGTAATTCCATAACACTAGGACACTCATTAATTCCTATACCATAGATTTCACAGAACCTCAAGAATTCCTCCCCATACTATATAAAATGTAAACTACTAACAAGGTTTATTCAACTAGAGTGTTTGATGTATAAATATCAAATCAATTTAGGTGAATGTAAAATATATTCCATAATAACACATTCCCCATAACATTAGTATCTTGGTGTCCTTAAATTTAAGATTCATATTATATTATTTCATAAAGTCCTTCAATATCATCCAAAAATTCTATCTCTCATATAACCCTTATTAGACATATCATACATAAAATAATTCTTTATAACCCTGGGAATATGGAACCATTCAAAGGGTGAGAATATATTATTGGTAATATTAAATATTGAAAATTACAATTGAAAATAAAAATAATTTTGAAGAGAAGAAAAATTATTCTAGAGATATAAACTCTAAAAGTTCACATCAAAATAGTCATAGATCATAAATAATGAGTTATGCCAAAATGTTTTTCATTTTAAAAATACATGAATTGTACAAGTGAGGAATCATCATTACTAAATCATGATCCATTTTTTCATATCATAATCTTCTAAAAAAGTCATATGAATTCATTCATATTCATAATCATAAAAAATTATTTCTTTGGACAAATCTAACAACAAAAAACATTATAACACAATGAAAAAGGTCTCCTTATGGATGTGGTTCACTCCCCAACCACTTTCTATTATTGGAATGAATTTAATCTAAATTATCATACATATTTTATATTGAGATATAAATCATTACAAAATTAATTATAGGGACATATAATTCTTATCCCACCCAACACATAATAAAAACCACACATATTTTCCCAAAAAATATCATAGAAACATTTTTAAATTCCTCACTGAATAACCCAACCAAAAGAACTAAATTTCAAAATGATTTTACAATAAAATAATTATAATAAATCCATATAATTATAATTGAGGATATCATTAGACCATATCTATTGTGAATCATATGAAAATAATGAAATTATAATTTATATGAAAAATACCATTAAATTAACATTCACACATTTATTTGAAAACATAAGATTTATATTAATTAATTTTGATAATAAAATATTAAATTATATTATATTATTAATAAAATGTTTTATTTTTTAAATTATGATGGAGATATGTAATGGAATCATCAAATAAAATAATGTTCATGAAATCGTTAAAATTCATTCATGTGTTAAACATTAAATCAAATATTCCTTCAATTTTTTTATAAATACTAATAAATAACATGATTGGAAAAATTGTACAAATTCCACATTAATTAATTAAAAATCTGAAATTATTGTTAAAAATTTATTTAAATTATCATTATATTATAGAAAATAATATTCATGAAATCATTTAATAGAAAATTGATAATTAAAATAAATTAGAAAAAATTAAAAAATAATGAAGTTATATTTTCATAAAAACTTATTAATCATCTTAATTACCAAATAGTGAAAATATAGAGAAAACATTTAAAAGAAAGATAAAAATTAAGTGGAATAAAATAAATAATTCTTACGTTATAATGAGTTTATAATTATCCAAAAGGTTATTTAATAATAAAAAAATATATTAAAAAATTAGATTGCTATATAACATCTTACCTCACATCCTGAAATTATTCGTAATTGTTCTTACGATTTTTTAAGCAAATATATATTTACTATACATGTATTACATAAAAATATTCAAAAATATATTAAAAAATAATAATCAATTATAAATTATAATTAAAAAATCATTAAAAAATCATTTGTAAAATTTACATTCAAGTGTTTACAGTTATATTTTTCATCCATGTTTTACTTTCATTATTGAGGACATTGAATTTTGTCAATGGTTTCTATATAAAAACATTAAAAATCATGTAATAACAAACATATAAATTCATTAAATAAAATTTTATAACTATTTGTTTAAATTTGTGATGTAAAATTAATTACATCACCTCATAGAGATGGTCGTCCATATGTAAACATGAGTAATGTTTTCATTTTCCAATGAATGGAAATAGAGAATGTTGGATAAACATATATCATTAAAAAATAATAATAATGTCATAAATATCTTATATATTCATGAATTCAATCCATTTCTTATCCATTCGTGGATGTAATGAAAAATGAATCACGTTACTTCAGGGAGGTGGTAGTCCACACAACAACATGAAAAATGTTATCCATTCTCATAGGATAGAAAGGACGTATAAAATGGCGGTACCCTTACCATATAAATATTTTTGTATGGTAATGATATGGAGTTGATTATTTTAATAATTATATATATAAGATTTTTATAATGAATAAATGGAAATAAACTTCAAAGGATTTAGTGAATATGATTACCTCTTCAATGAGAAACCTCAATTGGATCTCTTCCAAAGGACCTTTGGGATTGCCTTTTAAGAATAAAAAACCACAATAACATGATAAGGGATGATTAAAATATATTTATATATATTTTTATATCTAATAATCTGAATAATGTGTGAGAATATATAGTATTTTCCCCTTTTATAAGTTAGGGGAGTGATACACATGTAGTTATTTTAAATAATAAAATACTATAAGATCACAATCAAGGAAAGATGGATGAAAATTGGATAAATATATAATATGGTATGATACAGGGTCAAGATATATTATAATTATTAGATTTTGAAAATATTTATGTTATTTTTATGATTATCTCCTATGTTTTATAAGATGTTAGACCTTTTTTACTTGTACCATAATATTGAAATTTCTCTCTTATCACTATTCATAAGGACCAAAAAAGAAAATTTTCTATTTAAAATATTTTAATTTTGAATCAAAAAATGGAAATAAATCAAAAAAATTATTTTAAAATAATTTCGATGAAATCTTTTTAAAATAATAGTTTACAACCTAACGGAAACTGTTTTTAAAAAAAGTTAATTTTATAAATAAAACTAAGTTTATTTTTATACCATTCCAAATGAAAACCATTAGTTGAATATTAATATTATTTTAACAAAATATTATCTATAAATTTATTGAATGTAAATCATTAGTAGTGATTTATTAAATTTATGAAAATTAAAACACATTTTGGCATTAAATATTTTTTTTCAGAAAAAATATATTTTTTCCTTGAAATAATTTTTTTTTATTTTCTATCTAATTGATAAATGATTATTTCATTTAGAAATTTGTAAAGAATATTTTTAATAAATTTAATTATCTGAATTATTTTTTAAATAATATATACATGAATAAAATAGTGGTTTTAAGAATAAAAAATTTAAAACGATTCTTTAGGATCAATATTATTTCCCATGTGAATTAGAAATAATTTTTTTAAAATATAATTATTCTAAAAATAATATAATGTATTTCATTTTATAATTTTTATGTCTCATTCACATAGTTTATTATATTTTTTCTACTCACACAATATCAAATTCTTATATTTATAAAATGGAAATATATTCTAAAATTTTATGGTGCAACATTTGATGTGGAATAATTTTATTTATTTTTTCATAATAATTTTGAATTGAATAAATAGTTTTCTTAACTGGAAAGTGATATAAATTTATAATTACTGAATTTTTGATATATTTTGTTTTCAATCGAATATTCATTGTAAATATGATTTAATTTTTTTGATTGTGGTGCTTTTATTTCTTCCATGTTGTTGAGTAATTATTTCTGTTTGTATGAGAATTGTTTTCTTCTAAATTTGAATATAAATTTTAAATTTTGGAGGTTTATTTTTTAATATAAATAATGGTTCATTTTTCAAATTAATTAAATAGGTGAAATTATTTTTTTAGTAATTCCATATTTTTAATAGAAAATTTTCTATGGAAAAAAATTTCAGGAACTAATTTTTAAATTGAATAATTTATTTTGTTTAATTTTTATGAAAATAATTTTTACATATTTTTTCACTGATTTAGTGATTTATATATTTTTTGGAAGTGGGATAATTTAATATTTTGGAAGGAATCCTACCTTGAGTAGTGACCACATGTTACCGTTATAGTTAGTATAGTTACCACTAAGGAATTAAATGTTGTAATGGTGAATAATCAACATTTTTCCACCTTATATGAATTTTATGCTTCAAATTAGACACTATGACATATTCAAATAAGGATACCTTATGATCCCATTTAGCATCATTACATTTATATTTCTTCAAAAATATAATTTTTCTTATGAGTGGTTATTTCCCCATTTCATTATCCCATTGATCAAGGATATCCTCTATTTTTTATTCATAAAAATGATTATAATATTGATCTATAATCACCGAGTTCATTTCATTTTAAGAATTTGGTAAATAATTTTTTAAAATGGATACATTGAAAATATTATGAACATTTGAGAGGTTCTATGGACACACCAATTGATATGTTACTATTTCGATATAATTAATAATATCATAGGGACTATTATATATGGGTTGAAATTTCCCTTCTACAGAAATCTCAATGAAATTTACAAGGATATATTCAATGTAATAACTTATCACAATAATTTTTCTATAATGTTTTCTCATAATTTTTAACATGACTTTTTTTCATCACTATGATTCCAATATGTTTTTCCAAATGGATCTAACCTTCTCTTCCATTTACCCAGCTAGCCTAGGTGCAAATAGCTTTCGTTCCCTAACATCATCCCTGAATTTTGGAGTATATCTCTTCTTTATAGAGAGGGATTTGTAAATAACAATATTTATTCTCAAGAGAATATTATTTTTATATGAAAATTAGACTAAAAAAAGGTGTTTACCACAATATCCTTTAAATTCCATAGGGAATTATCTTACTCTATATTTCAGGGTTTGAATAGTCTTCTCGAATGGATAAAATGTCTAATAATGATAAATATAAACTCTTTATTGAATTATTTTGGATGAATTATAAAAAATATTGGGGAAAAAATCAAATAATGATTATATAAAATCAAGTTTGGAAGTCCATGCAGCCTTTTCACATACTTAATGTATAACCTAGTGAGCTGATTATGAGGTAAATCTTCTCTAAAAAAAATAAAGTGTACATATTTCATATCATGATCCACCATAACCCAAATATATATATTTCAATTATATGTCTTAGTGAGTCCCATGATGAAATTCATGGTGGTTTTTTCCCAATTACACATAGGTATGGGAAATGTTTTTAGCATTCCGTGAGAATTTTCTTTCTCAAAATTAACTCATTAGTATACAAAACATTGGGATACACTCTATAATGTCATTCATCATGTTTTTAAACCAGATATAATATTTATAATGTATAAAAATAATCATAATTCTATTATAAGTAGATAATGATGAACTATGAGCTTCACCTAGCTACTACTTGATCAATTAAAGTATTTTTGAGACACATAATTTTCCCATGAAACTTATCATTCCATAACTATCATGACTGATCATTGGAAAATAAATTACCTAATTTTTTATATATTTATATTCTTGTATTTTGATCATTAATATTCACCAAAATTTAACAATAATAAAAGATTATATTTTATATATTCATTTAAAAAAACAATGCATTCTATATCATTTACCACACAAAACAACAAACATAATTAAACAATATAATAATATTTTTAAAATATAATTTTTATAACCTAGTTAGTGAATTATAGGGTATGAATAGGAGGAACCAAATTTTGAAAGATATATATATCCTAATGAATAAAAATTTATTCATTAATAGTTATAAATGAAATAATAAGGTTTCAGATATGTTATCTTAATTTCTTCATCAATCATTCTTACAGCCCCGTGTGAATGATTATTAATATAAGTTTTATCCACATTTAGAAATTACATTAGATTAAAATGTTATGATTTCTTAAATTATTAAAAAAATCTTATATGGTGAGATTTATGTATTTTTTTGTAAATATTCTTATTTATGTTAATGGTAAGAAACAAAAAATTTATAAAAATCTTTATTTTCCCTTAAAATATTTACAATGTCTTATTTTATTTTTTAATTGGTTTAACAATTTATTTAAATACTTTTTAAAAAAATAATCTAATTTATGTTATCTAAATCAGTATTATGCATATAATTGTTACTGAGGGAGACCCTTTTCCTGATGAATGTCAAAGATACATTGATAAACCGATATATTTTTTTAGTGTCTAAACTCAATGTTTCTCTCAATGAAAATAATCCAAATTTTGAAGTGTTTTTTCATAAATTATATTGTGTTTCTAAATAAATGGAAATAAGTAATGAAAAAACTAAATCAGAATTATTTAATCACAAAAAGGTAGTAAGTGTAAGGGAGATAGTGGATACAAATATAAAAATAGAACATGAGATGATGAAAAAGGGATGGAAGGTACCAAGAAAGATATTAACTTCAAAATGATCAAGTCCATATCTATGTTTATTCACCCTAAAATTTATATCACTTGTATTATTAAGAAATAAATAATCAAATATCATCCTTATTTAATGTATAAATGATAAATTAGGTCACCCATCACTATCACATGAATTGAAAACACTCAACTGTAGTATTTCATCAGTATAAGAGTGTTAGTCCAACTTAAAAAACGTATCACTCAACAAACACATTATGGTCTAAAGTTATCCCAAGTAAAAATAGTCCTATTATTATTTTCAAATAACACAACCAAAATGAAATACGTTATCGATAAAAATGAGTGCAGAAGAGGTAAAATAAATTATTCAATATTGAATCAGAATATTCAAATTTAAGAGTGTGCTCTCTTATCACCCAAAATCATCGTCAAAATTTGAAATGGGTGAAGAAAATCTGGTGATAATAAGAATGAATCTTGGATCTCCAGGAAATTTTAGGTTTTCCTTCATATATAAATCCTTTAAAATTTGATCTCAATTTCTTGGAGATTCTAGAATGCATCATATAGGGATAATAGAGACAAATATTTTACTACTTACATAATAGGGAATAGAATATTGATAATTACAATAATATAAAAAGAAACAAATTAAAAGAGAAACAAAATACCTAGAAGAAGAATAAGAATAAGATTAATTCCCATCTCTGGTGATAAAATATTTTTCACATGTCTATGGATTAACATAATTATAGTCTGATCCCCCTACATATTTGAAAAAACGAGAAAATAGTGGCACCCTAAATAAATTCCCATAGAAATATATTTCATCACCTTTTCAAGGAAATCGATTGATATGAATTGAGTCTTTTTAAATTATCCAAATCCATGAAATAACATTATATTACCCTCCAATCATTCCTGGCATTACCTATGATCACTTTTCCACTTGGATGAAAAAATACTCTACAGATTCAAGAAGATTGATCGAAACAGATACATGTAAATAATTTTTTATTTCATAAATTCATTACCCATTTTTAATTTTAGTTTTTGGGAATTTTTGATGTAATTTTATATCCTCTTATAGTTCCATACTTTGGTTACATGTTCCTAAATTCTTTTTTGCTCAAAAATCACTAGTTCAATTCAAGAACATATTTTTCATTTTATTACTATTATTATTATATTATTATTATTATTATTAAAAATACATGTTTGAATATATATATATATTATATTTTTTAATATATGTTTCAATAGTGTCATTAGTGTCTTATGGAATCTATGAGAGAGAGAATCATTAATGATTCTTCTAGATAGAGTTTCAGCTCAACCACATAGGCATGATCTAGTTAGAGATCTGTGGTTCATCAAGAGGAAAGGAATCAGAATGGGTTTGTTATGAATATTAATTATTTAATTTGGGTGTGACTTGGGAAAATTTATCCTTATTAAACCAATATATCTGTGATTGATATCTTCAAATTTTTGGCCCGAATCTACAAAAATTTCATTGGTCAACGTATGGGAGAAGAAATTGGTTTTTGGTTATCGATTGGAATTAGATAATGGTTGAATTTCTTCACATGTGTTTTTCATTTAGTATTTATCACATTAAGGAATCCAAAATCATGAATATTCCTAAAGTGGAAAATTCCATTCAAACCAGTGTTGCATTTGGGTAGAGTAAATTGATATGGGAAAGTGTCTCTCTAGATTTTGGTTCTTTTTTCCATGGTGAGCTCGGTTTTTATTAGTATTACTTTAAATTTCATAAAAGTGTCACTTCCACTCACATAGGTTGCTAGGTTATTCTAGTTTCATGTCTAAATCTCATCCTCTAACAAGCACATGATAGGAAATATAGGAGTTCAGAATGGTCTCATTGAAGGGATTACGATTGGTATGTCTGAGAGGCACAACATGTAGTGGGGTGCATGGTAGGTTCCACTATACACACATTGAAACTTCCGAATTTATGATGGTAGTATTATTTATTTTCATCGTTAATAAAAAAATATTATTTCATAGTAACGCCATTAATTTCACACTCAGAACATTATTTATCCATTTTTTTATCTGATCACTTTCACTTTTATCTTACAGTATGATAAGGTGACAGTGTGAGTCTTCATGTGGTCGGCACACTCATTGTAAATATACTGAATGTTATTTATATATATAGTCAGTAACCATGTGGTAACTATACTGATAGTAAGTCATACAAGCTGTCACAACTAATTGTTGGATGTATTTGGAAATAGTTCATTCTCATAGTTCCAAAAAAAACCTATAAATCACATACTCAGTGAAAAAATATAACAAAAATTATTACAAAAAAAGTAAATTAATGAATTTATTAAATTATAACTTCAATTTCCAAACATTCTATCTTAAATATTATTATTTTCATAAATTTTAATTTTAAAAGAACTAATTTCTTCAATTTAATTAATTTTAAAAATCATTTAATTTTTTTTTTCAAAAACATATACTACAAAATTCCAAATTTAAATACTATTTTAAAAATTATATTATTATAAAATCATAAAAATTAACTGAGTAACATAGAAAAATAAAAGTTCCATAATAATTCAATTTAAATAATATTTTCAATTAATATCAAATTTAATCCTAAATATATCAAAAATTCATTAATTTTTAATTTTCATTACTTTTCAATTCAAAAATCAACTAATTCAATGAAATTGGATGTGAAAAAAGTGTAATAAAATAATTACATATCAATCTCCCCAAAATATCCTCAATTTCTCTCCCCAGTAATGAAAATTCATTTTATATACTTAAAAAATATTATAAACTAGATAAATAAACATACAACCTAAGATCTAATTCATATCGTAATTAATGAAAATTAAAAAATTCTTCCCTTACTACAATTTTTCATTACTGAAATGTGAATTCTTCCCAAATCCATACTTGATCACTATATCAAATTCTATTTTCTAGAGTGTTGCAGAATGAGATTCATGTGGAATTAAATCTATAAAAGCATGAACTATCATCTTTCACTCTCTCCCTAGTTTTCTGACCCATGTTCTACATTGCATTTAATTGGTAAAACTAAAAAGATTTTCATAGAAATATGGTTTCCCCAAACTCATTTAGTTTAAATATTCCCCTCACAAAAAATATCTCATTTTTTAAAAAGGCCCTTAATATGAATTTTCCCAAGAAAAAGTTGTTCCTTAACAATATAAAATACACCAATTGATATAGGATTAAATTACAAAATACACCAATTTCCCACATATTAGAAAATCACCATGCAATTTCAATTTCACATTTTAATATAGATTCATTGGACTTATATTTCTCTCAAATGAGTTTCAAGCCTAATGCGTATAATTTTAACATGGATGTAGTTACTATGTACAATTTAAAATTTCATAATTCCTTAGATTATAATTAAAATTCAACCAGTATCTAACTACTTAGTCTTCCTAAAACAATTTTTATAAAATTATATACATAAGAGAAATGGATAACATCCACTCTTTAATCACTCAAATGTAACAACAATATAACTAGTGAAACCCTTAAAATGATCATTCTTTTATCACTTAGTCAATACACACACAATACTTATTTTACTAACATTGATACACATAAAAATTTCATTTATAGATAAATGGAATATTGTACTTATAGAAATATCAATGTAATGATTAAAAAGATTAAATTTGAAAACAATAATAGGGGTTTTGATGTGTAAATAATAGGATCGCAACTAAGGAATAGACAAATTATCCTCCCCCCCACATATAAAACTCAACATTAACCCCAATGCTTAATAATATGATCAAATAATATTTAATTATAAAAAAATTGATAAATCACCAATTATAATAATATTGAAGGTTTTATAATAAAAATAATGAATCACTTTTTCCAAATTTCAAAAATAAATTGTTTGACTTTTTTATTTAAAATTTCATTAATTTAATTATTATGAAAAGATAAAATATCTTCAAAAATCATCAGAAATAGAGGGATTATAACCAATGAGGTAGAAACAAACTTTATTCAGGTGGAAGTGTCATGTTAGGGGTTATAATTAAATGTTTAAATGAAAATAAAAAAAATTTAATTTCGTTATATTAAGAAGATAAGAACCAATTTATGAAAAAATATCACAATTTTTATACAAAACAAGAAGGGGTATTCACCCAAAATTAATTCCATCCAGTATGAAATTAAGATTGGAAGAGTAAAAATGAATTGGATGAAAAAAACACCCCCAGAATGTAAAGCTTCTACTATATTAGTGTATCTAAATAAAGTGTCTATTTCTTCATTGTGAAATATATTGGGAAGCTCCATTTTTGTTCTTAGATATGTAAATATATTATTAGTAGAGATAAATAAATGAATTTCATATTGTAATGTAGCCAAGGAAAGAGTTGGTGAGATTTATCTGTATAATCCAAGGTGTATCTGATGTTGTATTTGATTGGTTTCCACATAAATAACATCATGATTATTTTCCCAAATGAAAAATAACATAATTAAAAACATTAATAATTTTTTTGATAGTTGAAACAAAAATGGGGAAGGATAGTCTTGGTATAACCCCCAAGTGGTGCTATTTTTTGACATTCCATAGTTGATAGTTTGTATATTATCCAAGTATGATGGAGGATGTGTAATATTTCTTAATAACCTCCATATTCTATTATTATCTACTTGCATTATCAATATATTTTAGAGTAACCCATTCATTGATTATTTAAATTACCACTTCTTAGTTTTTTCCTCTTCTCTAGATTTCATTGGGATAATAAAATATATGGGTTCTTCTAATCATCTTAAGATTGTGGGTTGTTCTTCACAGGTTGTAAAAATCAATATTTTTAGTCATAATTGTATTCTTGTTCAGCCCAAAACACAATTTACTATTTGAATACATAATATGTTTCAATACACTCATTGAAAACCATACATGATTCTTAAAAATCATCTTCATCTTTTTTATGTGAAGCCTTATCATGACTCTACAAGAAATCAATAATCTGATTTGTCTACCCAATACACAATGATAGTAAAATAGTTTAAATCAACATCGATAAAATAATTGTTAAATAAAATTACATATTATTATATGAAATTGTAAACACCAGAAATGTGAACATCTTGTAGCTTTTCCAAAATGAATTTTATATAGGAGTAATTTAGGATCGTGAATAAGGTATTTAACCATCAGAATCCCCTCTTCAAAACACATCAACTAATTGTTTGTCTTCCAAGGTAAAGGATAAAATTTCTTGTCCTGGCCTGAGCTATCCAATATTCTAAAACTTAGAAGGCAATTTAGTGTAGTGAAAATCATCACAATAATTATTATAAATAAAATTATACTAATTTTTTTTCTAGATTCATAGATTTATATAAATTGAATCATCTACCAACCCTTTAAATAATACAAAGTATGTAGAACATGAATATATAATAGTGAGTGGGGGGGAATATCAAGGTAGAAATTTGGATGTTTTATCTTTGTTTCTCTATTCAAAAATCATTTGCCATTTCATATATGTTTCTTCATAGATAGTTTTTCATCATGTAGATTAATTTCAACCTTATATCATTGGTTTTATCTGATCTTATCTATATCATGTTTAAACATATACATTATTTAAAAAAGAAAAGAAATATTTTCATTAGTAATATCTCTATGATTTTATTCATTCACCCAATGTTGATATACTAAAATAACTTCCTAATATTATTTAATTAGGTCAAATAGTTACATAGAATACTAATTACTAGAATTATTTAGTTTTATGTATGTTTTTTATGATATAGTGAAATTTAAGAGAATGTGGAAACATCACCTGAAAATAAATTTCTTCTAAGGAAATAGTTCCAAATTTTAATGATGATAAGAGATGATTTGATGATAAAACATATATTTATAAAATAGTGATATAAAATTATTGATAACCTAAAGGACATAGTCATGGAATAATTTTTGAATGACCAAGTGGTCTTCTGAAAAATATTCTTGTGTAATTAAATAAATTGAATGTGGTAAAAAAATGAAATAAAATTAATGAAAAAATAATGGGAGTGAGTTGAATTGAAATAGTGGGTACAACTAGGAATATAGTACATAAGAAGTATAAAAACAGAAGAAATATATAATTAAGGATATGAATATTGTAAAGATCAAATCTAGATCTAGTTTTATTAACCCACATATGATTATAAAAAGTAAACTAATAAAATCAATCAATGACTACCACCCTTATTCATTGTATGAATAATTAATTAGATGACACACCTATATCACCTGAATTGTGAACACTCAACTACATCATTTCATCTATACACGAGTTCCACTCTAGATTTAAAAATGCACAACTTGACAAACACATACATAGAAAAAACTCTAACAATATAGAATGATCTGTCTGAGGTCATCATATCATAAAACATACTTATAATACTCAATAGATAAATGTGGGAGTAAAATATGGAAACAAAATAATGTAAGAGTGTATAAAATCATTCATGGTCAATATTGTTCTCTAATGTCATAAACAATATCCATCAAAATATACAATGGATGAAGAAGAGGAGACGATGATCAACCTCAAGCCTGGATATCTATGAAATTTCATGTTTCTCTTCCCAGACCAAGACTCATGAATTAGTTCTCAATATACATATATTCTAGATAAAAACATGTCGGTAGAATAATTCTTAATAATTTTCAATTTACAATATAGAAAAAATTAAAATAAGATTTATACTAATTTGAAATCAAGAAAAAAATAAAATATATAAAAAAATGGAATGAAGAATAAGAAGAAGGGTGATTCATATCTCATGGAATAATAATTGATTTCTATGTCTAGGGATAATGTTAAAAAAAAGCTTATTCCTATCTTTTTACTTGAATACCAATGTAAAATAAAATGTAGATACATAAAAAAATAGGTGGTAGAAACCCAAGTGGTTATCTTTTTCTTGATTATCATCAGCTCTAAGTGATGCCCTTGTCAAAGTATCCAATACCATCTAATTAAATGTTATTCCCCTAAAATATTCCCATGAAATCCTCTAAATCATCTTCTCCCATGATTGCTATCACTCTTTTTCTGACTCCAAATGATAGATAGAGAAGGTGAATGTTTATGCATTTTTTTGTTTTTGAATTTAATTTCACCATAGTAATTTTTGGCCACATGTGATTTTGGAATTATATTGTTCATACATATAGTGAAAAACATTGGGATAATTCAAGAAAATATATTTTCTAGGCTCCATCATCGTTATTTTATAGCATGCATGCATTTTTCTCATTTTTAGTTTTAGTTTTATTTTATTATTATATTATTGTTATTTATTTTAAAAATATAAATATAGATGTAAATATATATAGAAACACATAGATATACATATATTAATTTTTTAAATATCTGTATGACTAGTGGCCTTGGCTTCATTGATCCCTTCAGTACTCTTCTTCTGTCAGTGATTTGACCATTCTCAGGCTCAATTAATCTACACCAGAGCTTGTTCTCCTTCTCTAGTGCTCGATGGAATCCATAATTTGGGGAATCATCAACATCACATCCATTTATTTATTTTATCTCATTTTCATAATAAATATATAGTTTGATACTGGTGGTTCATCAGTTGGTAGGGGATTAGTATAGATGCAGTTTATAAAGGTATTCCTCAAGATGGGTGCGGGACAAACACAATCATCGATATTCAACATATATATGGGTATTGGGATATTCAAATCAATGGACTAAATATTAAAAAATTTATTAGGTTTAAATTAAAGTGTAGAAATAAACTTATAGGTTTTGGTGGGATATAGAGGATGTAATCAGTTATTCATAGGAATCTAGTGAATGTTCTTCTTATAGATTCTAGTATCAGTGGTCGTATGTATTCAAGAAGAAGCAACCTTTAGTTAACCCATTGTGGTATAAAGGTGTCATGGATGTATCTAAAACATTATTCATCAACTATAGGTTTTTCCTTCAATGAAAATCTCAATGTTTATTGGTCTTTAATTCCCTATCATTATCTATATTATTCCACCCACACAGGGGCTTGGGTTCTTCTATTACTGTTTCCACTTCTCGTACCTTTCCAAGGTCATGGTAGGTATGAGTGGAGTCATGCTTGGCCAATTTTAATGGATAATGTTATGTATGTTGGGGAGAAACCAAAAGTAGTGAAGTTCCCAGTAGATTTCATTTTACATGGGCATTAACTTTGGAACGAATCTAGAATATGTTTCATTTTTTGTGTGGTGTAGTCACAAATTTGAGCTCACAGTCACTTCATACCTTGCACAATCAGTAATAGAGTCTTCCTTTCTATGTTGAATCCATATATAAATTGTTCTTGTGGATAGATAAAGTGTAAATGTGAGTCCTCTTGTGGTTGGTGTGATCATTTTAATTAAAAATAATATTTTCCCTTCATTTACTAATTTCTCTTGTAATAAATATACTGATTTTGAGGGTTACTTGTGGTCACTAATCATGGAAATAATATATTTACAATATTTTTTTTTCATTATTAATAAAAAAATAGAAATCAAACAATATATCAGAAAAAGATAATAAAATTATTACCATAAACATTATTTAATTGAATTAATACATTAGTTTAAGAAAAAGGAATTTTAAAAAATTGATAGACAAAAAAATTTATATTCTTGAAATATTATATTTCATATATTTAATTTTTTTAAAAAATAATAAAATATTTATCTAAAATCTAAGACTCCAATACATCAAATTAATAATAACATTAAAATGATATTATTATCATAAATGGGGAAAACATAAATAATAAACATGGGGTGATACAAGCTCTAAAATCATGAATGTTTAATAATATTTTCAATGAATATAAAATGTAAACTTGAATATATCAAAATTTCATTACTTATATATATATATATAGAAATAATTTTTAAAATAAATTTTTTAATTAAATCTTAAATGATGTGATGAAAATATAATAAAATAATTCCACATTAGTTATAAAAACATTTTTAATATGTAAAATGTACTTTTATGAAAATACGTTTTTCATCATGTTATCTGGATTTATTTCAAAAGTGATTTCTTTTTATTATAGAAATTGAATTTCATAAAATGTATTCTATCTTTGGAATTATAATATAAAAATATAGTATTTAGGTCAACTTAATTTTTTCATCATCAAAAGTATCATTGTTAAAAATGATGTTACCATTGTAAGGATAAAATGGGTAGAACATTGGTAAAACTATTATTTAATGCATAATCCATAAATATTCTACTATGTCAACAGATTAATTTAATTAAAAAGAAACCTTAATACATTTGATATTAATGAATTTTGGGGCATTTTGTTTACAAAAACCAAAATATTTTTTTATGTGAACGAGTTTTCCATGATAACACTTTCTTTATTTTAATAAAAATAATAGCTTTTGAAATGGATAAAAATGATTTATGAGTAGTTGAAAAATGTTATTTATTAGATGAATAAATTTTGTTTATGATGGTAATTTATTTTTAATTTTTATTGATTATATAATTACCTTCAATTCTTATGCAATGCTAACATTATGTTTGAAAAAGTAGAAGAGAAATCTACTAAAATTATAAAAACTCATAAAGTATTATTTTAAAGTTAATTTCTGGTGTTAAATAATTTTTTACACAAATATAATTTATTATTTATGTTTTAATTTTTTTTAATTTAATTAGTTTCCTTTGATAGTTTTTAAGTTTATGTTATGTGAATAGTATTGAAGATAAGTTTAACGGTATTTTATGATAAATTATATTTTTTTAAATGAATTAAAATTCATCACAGTCATATATTTGAAAAAAAACGAATTTTATATGGTCTATAATTTCCATCATTTCAACATAGAGGTTATGTTTCTTTAATTGAATCATTTTTACCCAAAATATGTAAAAATATTATTATTATTGTAGTCATTGAATATGGTTATTGGCTGGTTAAAATAGAGGGAAAATGTTTAAAATACCACCTAAATTGGGATAAATTATATTTTATGATAGTATTTACACAAATATATATCCTATATTAAAAATACAATACTTTTCTCCCAAATCATTATTAAAAATATATTCTATTAATTCTATACCATATATAATTCCATGTTTTCATTTTCTTTCACTTATAAAAGGTACACATTTATCCACTCTTATTCACAACACCTCATCCATATATCTTAACCAAGACCTGCTAAAATAATTTAATAAGAATCCTCCCCATAACAAAGAGTATGTGGTATCATCATAGTAGAAATATAAAATGTTTTATTTTTCATCCAAACACAATTATTTGAATAATATTTATAACAATTAACTAAGTGTTTTGATTTTATTTTCCCTTCTATATCCTTAAAAAATTTAATAACCAATATCATATAATAAAAAAATCATCTTCGGTATAATGAAATATAATTATTATGGCGGCATAACTTTTATTTATCTCTTTTCCATCTAATGTAAAATGGAAACATCCACTGACTATATTTATGTCATACCATATCCATATATCGATTATTTTATTTTTGATCACCTATTAGATTACTGATTATAAAGTTTATCCTAATTAATATATATGATATTTATGGAATAATTATGATTTCTTAAATATAATATATCATTTTTCTTCTTAACCTTCTGATAAAAATTTCTATCGTCACTTGTGCGTATATATAGAGTACCACCACTATGATGTAATGTGATTCATTTATCATTTATGAATTTCAAGGATGTTTATAAATATGTATATAATTAATATATATTATTTCTTTTCATTATTAACATTGTGTATGTAATGGTACAATGATGATGTTTCCAGTAAAAAAACTACTGAACCAAAAAATACATGTAAAGAATAATAATTAGAACATAAAAAATGATGATTTTGATAAATATTTATTAATGATGTGGTCTTGAAATGTTATAATTGGATAAAATATGATATTAAAATTATTTATATTATTATTTTATAGATGTATTTTAAATAAAAATATTCTATACTAGTGTTTAAATGGGCTCATGATGCAAGTCGGACCTATGTTAAGGGTTATTCCCCTAATTTTTTTTTCATTGTGACGCGTTTGATGTTATATGAATATTTATATTTATGAGCTGCATGAAGTAACCCATTTATATTTAAAATCATCAATTATTTTTATTTAATGATATTTTAAGTTAAAATTAAACATATTTTATGATTCAAATGTTATCAAAGTGTTGAGGGAATACTTTTACAATCATTTTTTATTTCAGAATTGTTTATGTTTATATTTTCTTTTCTAAATTTATATGATCCTCATCCCATAAACATATATATTATATTATACTATGGAATTTTTTTTTGTTTTTACATGGTCATATTCCATTACATCTCTTGTTTGATCAAGATTCAATGTGTATGTCATTGGTAATAGACTTTCATACAAAAATATTTTTTTTCTTCATGCTTTCCAACTAACTCTTTTTCTTTCACATCAATATTTAATTATAAAATATTTGATTTTTTAATATTCTCGAACTAATTGTTGAATCCATATTTACCAATATATAAATTTCTATAAAAATTAAATGTAATGTCCCCATTATTTCCTGATTGAGTTACTTCATACTAAATATGTGTATAGAATCTTTGTTGTAATGTACAATAAATGATCTAATTTTCCTGTTATCATTAATACACATTTTTTAAAGATTCCATTACATCATTACATGGTTATTTTTAATGAAAATATATTTCTAATACTTTTGGAGTTAATAGTTAAAATGTTATATAAAATGATATTATTCAGTTAAAATATTGAAAAGACTTTTTCAAAAATATTTTGATACTATATTCTTAGAAGAAGTGACAATGTTTTCATTTTTAATGTGATGATTCTAATTTCATTTATAAATTATTATTTTTACCAAAAAAACCTAGAATCCTTATTAATTGATGTTCATTGAACATTATATACTAATAATGGATTGTACCTTATTGTTATATAATTCACATTCATGTGATCGTGTTCTATAAAACTCTCCATTATTCAATGGAAATTATTTTTCAGCTTTATGTCGATATTTTTAATGTCCCTAAAGATTTTAGAATCAATTATATTACTTTGATGATGCGGAAAACTTATTCCATTTATAAACATGGTGTCAGTTGAAGGAATATTGTTATGTAAGTTATTTAAATTAATTTGTAAATATTTATGTTTTGTATTCTTGAATCAATATAGATAATTGTTCAATTTTATGGAAATTTGAAAATGAATTGCATTGTTCCTTCCAAATATAATAATTTATTAAAACATGCAAGTGAATGTTGGTCCCCACAAATAGATAGTCATTTAATGGTTCGATTGATCTAATGAAACAAAATATAAGGTATTATATATTATACGGGTTACTGGTATTCTCCACCCAATTTATTAATAAATATTTATTAGTAAAGTGGAATTAGAAGTAATATTCAGGGTATCTTGGTTAAGAGGATATCATCATGGTTTTCTATAACAAATAATTTCCATTCCTAAGAAATTATTTTCTATTATACATGTAATTCTTTTGTTGATATTGTCCTTATATGTTTATTGAAATAATGTTTTTGATTGAATGGAATGTGATTTGATTTTCCACTCTTGAATATTTTTTATTCTTTATTTATTAATGATTTCATCTGATATATGTAAAACTTATTTATAATTTTAGATAGACCATTATTTTTTTATCCCTTTCCCAAGGATATGAATAAATATTTTATGAATGATTTATTTGATTAATGAATATTTATTATGAATTTTTTTTATTTTTTACATGTAATATACGAATATGGTATATATTTAGTTTTCCTAGATGGTTGAACTAATTGATCATGGGTGGTGTGATCCCATATATCTCATACCAATTTAATAAAAAATTGATTTATCTAGGTTAATAGATTTGGGGAGTTATATTTTGAATTAGATCATGTTAAATAAGAAACTTGTGACCTAGATCATTTGAAACATATATTAGAAAACACGACCTTATGATATATTCTAGTGTTAAGTCAATGTATAATCAAATATTATGAAACATTAGTAAAATAGTGATTTGGTGGTTTTTCTAATAAATACATCAGTACATGGAAACTAGTAAGTGGATGTGGTTGTAAAAAGGATTCACCAAGGGGTAATAACCCCTAAAAGAATGATTTTGGTATTAAATTTCTTATAACTAGTTCCCGAGGAGTGTTCAAAATACTTCACACATAGAACTACACTATCAGGGAAATTCTTGGGTTAATTCACATTTTCCATTTGAATCATTTTGATAAATGATTTGATAGAACCTACGATAACCAATAATATTCCAATGTGACTTGGGATAAAACTAATGTCTCAGGGGTTGATAAGTCAAATACTAATTATAAGTTTTGAAAAATAGATACCAATTATGTGGTTTTATAAGACGGGAGCTCAAGATAATTATGGATATTTTCAGAGATATTTATGGGATTTCAAATCTTTAATTTAGTATATGTTTTAGATAAAATTTTATATTAGGAATAATGATTTTATATTTTCTGGGAATAATTTATACGATATTTATAGAATTTTAGTCTAAAAAATAATTATATTTAATTTAGTTAATTTGAAGAAAATGGTTATTACATTTTAGAATATAAGTTTTATCATATAGGTAATCATGGGACTAAAATTTTATTTGGTAACTCAATGATTATTTTTTTCAAAAAAATTAAATTAAATTTTTATACTTATCTGATTATATTAAATTGAAATATTTTAACTAATGATTTTATTTTTTTTAGAAATAATGGATGTGTTATCACTTCGAAGAATATACTATTTTATTCTTCTTTTATATTTATTCAGGTTATTTGTTGGAAATATTGGAATATTTTAGAGATTATATAATTATGAATATTCATTTTTATATGAATTTATTATTTATTAATGTTATCTAAAGTTAAATATTAAATATATCTCAGACAAATATGTGATCAAATATTTCTGATTTTTAGGTTTTCAAAATGACACATGATTTTTTAGTGTTTTAATAGTCGTTAATTATGTGATGATTTATGTTTATTTTTTTTGTTTAGGATTTTGGATAATATTTTATAATTTAATCATATTAATATTATTCAATATTGGATTTCATTTTTTGTTATCTCGACATTTATTTTTTAGATACAAGGAATAAATTTTCATCTTTCAGTGGATATGATTGTAGATTAAAATTTGATTTATTTCTTCAAGAAAAATATATTAATCATGAACATGATGATTCCCATCGAATGTAAAAATAATGCCTGCATTATGGGAATAATTCATATAAGTTGATTCAATCAAGTGTTAAATATAAATAGTAATGGAATTTCCCAAACATAAAAGAAATGAAGATAATTTATTTGAGACACATGTGGAAGGTAACACAACACTATCAAGGTATGTTTCTCAAAACAAATTTTCAAGTTAAATACTATAGAGATAAACGAAGAATATTTTTCGTGTTTACACCCTATAAGTTAAGATCCATGCTAAATCTATTTCTAATTTTATTAATATGACATATTTAATTTTGAAAAAATTAATTAAATAGTCGAGGAACCAATTTATATAGGGTGGGGATAATGTAATAACCAATAATTTTAGATTATTTGTCATTTTTAAAATAACACTACGTTAGGTATCATGTAGAACACAAAGCCCCGACCATAGTCAAACCATGAAATAATTTTATTTAAATATGGAGGTTACAACATATTCTTCAAATTTGGAGGTCTAAATATGAGTAACTGAATAAATTTATATATATAAATATTCAACATAAACCAAATGTTTTTATTAACACTTATGAATCAAGAACTCAATTTTTATTAATGTCATTTTGAGCTTCAGAAACTTTTTTACTTAAAAAAAGGTTGTTGTTGATTTTTGTGTGTGGTTATTATGAATAATTTATTCCACATTTTGAAATTTTTTTTGATAAGGAGGATATAATTTTTTGAATAATCATATTAAAATAACCTTAGAATGGATTTGTTTTGTATTTTTACAAAAAGATTTATTTTTTAATAAATAATGATTTTTTTTGATATTATATGACACTACCTTTTATATAATTTTTTTTAAAAATTAATCTATTATATAGAAATGGTTTTAAAAATTATATAATTTCATAAATTCAAACATAATCCAATTAATGTTATATAAATAAATATTATTTTTAATTTAAATATAAATATATTTTTATACCTAAAATTAATTTTTCTATAAAATCATTTTATTTTGTATTTTGTGGGATTATATAAACTGTAATTTATCAAAATTTTTGTTATTCAATATTTATAAAATGGATTTCATATTTTTAATTAACATTTCCTAATTTAGTAAATAGTCCAACATTATTTTTGGGGATAATGACTAGTACCATGGAAAAAATTGCTATCACAATAGTTAGGATAAAATAGGTATTAAAACATTAAAACTAAAAAATAAGGCTTCAAAATTATCCATACACATTACCATATTTTATTTTATATCATCCATTCAACCAAACATTTTACATATTTGTAAATAAGGGAATTTGGTGGAATTTCTATTGGATAAATACCTTCATATTATCTAATTAAAAGAAAAATTCCAAAATGTCAATTTATTGATGAAAATATAAATAATATTTCTTGAAAGGGGTAAAATTAATTTATTAATGGTTATAAATTATAATTTTTAAATTTAATACATTATTTTTATGATGGAAATTTATATTTGAATTACATTTATGATTTAATTTCCTTATATTCTTACATAACAATGACAAAATACTTATCCAAGAAGAATAAAAATAAATTAAATTATTTTAGAAACCCTTAAAGTTATATTTATTGGTTAGGATATGGTCAAACAAGAGTTTATTTGAAAAATATAATATATTTTTTTTATATGTCTGTATTTGAATTATATTATTTTTATGATACTTTTTAATTCATATTTTTTGAATATTATAGAAATTCCAAAAAATATTATAATTGGAAAATTTTAGGGTATGTGGTAGATGATATCAGAAATTGTCTACTTTTTGTTCAATATTCCTTTCTTCAAATTTTTCATGACTCCTAATGTGTTGAAATCTTATTATAATAGTAATAATTAAATGAGGTTAACAGGGGCACAAAACTAAGAGTTAAAGATTAAAAAACACATAAATTTGACTAAATATTATTGGATTCTGTTTTTTGACTTATAATCATACTATATTTCAAATAATTATACTATGTTACACTTGAATAAGAAAATTAATTTATATTTAATTAATACTACAAGTAATTCTAATTATGTTATTTCCAAAACATATTACAGGGAACCACCTATCCTATATTATTCTCACCTATTGATCCACTTATCATATCCAAAACCTAAAACAATATGTCTCAAACCATAATCCTCATTACTTAGATGACATAATACCATAAAAGTTCCAATATAGAATTCTTATGTTGTAAGCCAAAGTTCATTTTCCCAATAATAGGTCTAACTCTTACCCCAAGGTTTAATTTATTTTCCTCTTATACCATCTTCATATCACCTATAAACATGACTATAAAACAATATATGTGTCATTATATTACTTTAATTTTATTAATCCAATTTCACAACTCTTATTCATCTCTTTAAACTCCTCTAAAAAAATGAAAACACTGCTCATGTGTATGTACTACTTACCATTTCCACATAGTGGTTTAATCAATTTATCATCACCATTTTAGTTTTTTGGTAATAAATATTCAAATAATTAATATATATGGTAACTATTATATTATTATCATTATGAAAAATATAATATATAATTTACCATTTCATCCATTAATAAATAATGATGTCGCTTGTGTGTACATGTGGACAAACATTTCTATGAAGTGATGTGAGTCATTATTTACACCTATCAAGGATGATTCTAAATATGAATATAATGATTATATATATTATTTATATCATTATTATCATAATTTACTTTTTGGAACCCTGATAATGAGTCATATAATGATTCTATGAAACTAAAGTTTAAATGAAAAGAACTACAATTCATAACCATGGAATGGAAATTTTATCAATTATTTATTAATTAATGGGTGATTAAATTTCACAAATAGATAATATATATTATCATATTTATAAATATGGATTTTATATAGATGTATAATAATATTTAATTTATTTTATAATAGGTTAAAATAACATAAAAATTATTTCATACTTGACATATGGGTTTTTCATCTTAGTATTGTTTTGTTGAGACATGTTTGATGTTATGAACATATTTATGTTCATGAGAATTATAAAATTATCCAATGCATGTTAAATAATGTATTGTTATTTATTAATGATATTTAATTTTTCAATACAAATTATTTCATATAGGGGGTCTTGATTCATAAATTACAAAAGTGGCAATGTATGTAATTTATAATATAATTTTATTTATAAATTCATTAAGTATGGATATACATTATAAAAATTATTTGATCCTAATATCATAAATAACATGTATTTATTATCATCAAGCTAATTTTGAGTTTTACATGTTTACATTACATTATTATCTTTTTGGATCAAAAATAAATATGTTACTTTCATTTAATGGTCTTTTATTTTAAAATATTATATTTTGGTTTTCCTTTTAAATGTTCATTATCTATTTAAAAATTTTCTTTCAAATACACTAAATAATGTTTTTACAATTCTAAAATTATTTATTAACCGCATATTTGTCAAGCATTCACATTATACTAAATGCTTTAAAAGTAGATTTATTTTTGTTTTCCAAGCGAGGTTGTTCTTTCCAATGGTATAAATAGTGTTTTTTTACATACACCACATTAAAGCATATTTATATCATCATAACTATTATTTTAATCGAATATTAGATTACAAGTATTCATGGTTATTTTTAATGAAAATATTTCGCTCAATTTTTTTGGGAATTTTTATTTATAATTATATCAAAATAAAATGATATTATTTTCTTAAAATAGTAACAATAATTTTTTAAAAATGATTTAATAATATATTATTACATTAAGTTTCAAGGATTTTATTTTTAATGTATTGATTATATTACTTTTACAAAGGATATATTTTAGTAAAAAAACCATCATATCTGATGAATCATTGGTCTCCCATCAACATTTAATGAAAATATATGATACCTTATTTTTATATCATTGAATTTATCATTATCATTTTTTCTCTAACTCTCCATTATTCATTATAACTTATTTTTATCATACATGTCCATATTTTTAATATCATCAATTAATTCAGAATATTTTAAATTACCTTTATTATGTTTCTAATATATACCATTTCTATATATAGTATCTTATAAAGGAATAAAATTATGTTTTTCTTGGTCCTAGAGAAAAATCGATGCTCTGTATTATCAATAAAATATTGATAAGCATTGATTTCAAAGTAATTACTATAATTTTTGATATTGATCAATGAAAATATGAGTAATGGATAGGATGTGAAGGTGACTAGAAGGGCCTTGTTATAGACATTCTATCCATGCATATGTAGGTATCATGATGCAAAAAATTAGAAAATACATATTACATAGGCAATTAGTTTACAACTACCCATTTATTGATAATGATGTCTTCGTTAAAATGAATTGATGATAAGATCCATGATATACTATTTGAGAGCCCATGATCATGGATATATAGTACTATAATATTCCTCAATTAATATTTTAATTTCCATTATTCATGTCATTGACAAATAGATATTATCCACAGAGGTTCAATTAAATCATGTTATTGAATGAATGCCATGGTTTTGGATTATCTACTATGGAATAATTAATATTAATTATTTAATTAAGATTTATTTTCTTGTAAATCACCCTTACTGGGCATCTGAGCTCACCCTTTATTAGTTTTTCTTTCCCCAGTATATGAAAGAGGATATTTTTAATGATTTCAAGTATGAAGTAATGTTTACTATACTATATTTTCCTTATATTCAATATCTAATGTGTGAATAAATTACCTATATAGTATTATAAGAGTGTTAAATTTTACTAAATTGGGGGGTTTTCATTCATCATATACGATACCAATGATCTAAGAAGGTACAAGATCCATGTTAATAGAGTCATGGTTTTTCAAATAGATAGTTGAACATTAATCTTAGAAATATATGCTATTTCTACTTTCTTTATTAATTCAAGATGGATTCTCTATAATTATATAATAATTATTTCCTATTATATATTCATCATGGAAAAACTAGTATGGTCCTTCCAATTCAATGCATCATCCACCTTGTTCCCCTTCCCAGAGGAAAATGTATTGAGCCAATATAATCGTTAATTTTTATAACTATATTCAATGTGGTATATTAAAAACTTTCTATATGAATATATACATCATGATTTTATTAATATATATAAATATATCACACCATTAATTATATAAATAGGTCCTCTATATTTTAAAATAAAAAATTACCTCAAAAAATATTAATTCATGATTTACATAATTTTTCTCATAATGATTCAATTGGTGTGACACATAAGACAATACCACATCACTATGCATGAGAAAATAATAATAATCCATTCTATGGAAGATCAATAAAGTCACGAACAAACACCTATTAACCACTAAACTAGTCACCTAATCTTATCCTTGGTAATGATCAAAGGGCATCACCATTCCCCATGAGTTGACGACAATCATAAACTCATCACAGATAAGTCATTGGGGATGATTTCTCCCAATAACAATAAAAAAAAATATGAATTGCATGGATTGTAAAATATGAGGATATTTAATAAATGAACATTAAGAAAATATACATTGTCTCAATATAGATTAAAATAAAAAAAATAAAACACGAAGAGACTAGGTATCCATGTGTCCTTTTTGTGACCACTCGCCAAAAAGACAACCACAACCATAGGTAAACTAGGATAAAGCTAAACCTTAGAAACATACTATGTTTTCTTATTCCCAATGGAACTAGTAAGGTGTGCATAAAAAACAATAATAGCAAATCACCACATTATTCAAAAATGTACTTTCCCAAAATAGTCTTTAAAGAATAGTTTGAAAATACCTGTAGAAGATATGACATTATCATATGAATAGTGAAATGGAGCCTTCCAAAATATTCTTCTAGAAAAAAATAATGGAATTCATTTTAAAACTATTTTAAATTTCAAAACATTGTTTTAAAACCAATTCTTATATAAAAAACAAAATCTATCTGTGTCTATAAACCATATAAAAAAATAAAAAAATACCAAGAAGTGTATTACAAAAGATAAATGGAAATGTTAAAAATGAAAAATAATTATGAAAAAACAAAATATAAATAGAAAATGTAATAAAAATCCCCAAAAAACTAATGTAACAAACCTGCTAGTAATCTTGGGAAATTTCTAAAAAACTCAAGAGGTGAACCTATAAAACGTTAGTTCAGAACCATTTTGAACTGTATGTTTCAATATATAGTATATCACCAAACTAGCTACTCAACTAGACTCACGTTGGGAACAACTCACTCGGGAAATTTTTCTACTATTGGATTCTAGTCAATCTCATTTAGACTAAAAAGTAACCATCTCCCATCCCCCGATATATCTTTAAGGATCTATGATGATAGTAAATGGAAATGTGATGGGATCATCAATCACTTTTCACTAACTAATCCCAAAATTCATTCCATTACCAATACCTACAACTATCTATGGTATGATCCTTAAAAGAACAAGGAAACCCATGGGGATACCATTAAATGAAAACCACTTCCGAATTTTCAATTGTTCCAATAAATCATGAGAGATTCAAGACCATTTACTAAAAAATATCTCAAAGTTACAATCAGAACTATGTATATGAAAATACTCAATTAATTTCCAAAATTGGTCCAATGGTTACAAATAGGCCTTTGTATTAATTAACCATATCATTTCCAATGGAAAATATCATTTATTCCTAAATAATCTTCAAATCAAAAGTAAGTATCCAAATACACTTCCAATGTTTTAGATGGTCATTCTAAAGTTCCAAATTGCAATTGAATAACTCATTAATTGTTTTTTTTTTCGAATCTATATTTTGGTGTCACTTGACAATAAAGAAACCATATGGAAAACATTTAGGAACTTAGAATCCATTTGAGAATAATTCTCAACAAAGAATGTAGAGGAAATTGGTGGAGAAAAGAAAGGTATTATAAAATATAAATTTTATAGAATTTACAATTTTTTTCAAGGAGTCATATATATAAAAACCCAATGTTTGTATAGATATTCACATATCACACTTTAATAATTATGTAAATCCATAATAAGGTCAAAGGGATTAATTAAAGAAGAATAAGGATTAATCACAAGATAATAGATAGGTTATACATAAAATCATATGAGTACTCACATAAGTACGAAATCCATTAATAGGCTAAAAATAAACTTATGAACAACCCAAATGCCAACCAATTTCATTAAACTACTACAAGGACACACATACCACTATAATACATAATTCCCTCTGAACCTCCACATAGAAATTTATCAAACACCTTACATAAATATGATTTATAAACAAGTTAAAGTAACAAGGTCAAACAAGTTAATTCCCCTATTCGAACCAAACCATCAACCATGGATGCCTAAAACATCCATCACAACACATAAAAATAAATAATATCCCAATTATAATTCATTTAAGAATTATCATGCATCATATGAAAATTATTTCTAAGTAAATGGATGGAAACACCTTCCACATGATGTGCGAATGAACTAAAAGTACTATTATGGGTAAAAAAGACATAAGTATAAAGACAGAAAACCTAAGCCAAAATATTTCATTCAAAATTATCAATTCCACTCTATTAGGTTTCTCCAATAGTAATAATAACCACTAATAAATAATGAAACAAGTATTAGGATGGATATTAGAATTAAAGAGTTCCAAATCCTAAGAAAAGAAAATAAGGAATAAAGGGGGGGGGGACATCAATCCATGGTGGAAGAGTAAGGTAGGTATCTCTAGGATCCCTATAGGATAGAAAATGTAATAGATAGTAGAGGGGTTGAATTGTGGTAAAATTATAAGATAAATAAATGAAATGACATGTTTTTTTGAACTGAGGTGAGTAACATGGTATGGAAACATGGATTACCACACTATATTCCAACCATGTGGGCCTTAATAGGACGGCTAACACCCCTGAATGGGCTGGACACAACGTTTGTGAAACCACATGTCAATGATGAAAACTAGATTTGTGAAAATGGAATACACACTAGCATGATTTTCACATGATATCTTCATACGATACAGTTTTTCATAGATGTCACCCACATGAAAAGAAATTAATCATTCTTATATTATTTGGAAAAAACCACGCATAGACTATGCTATAAAAAATGTATAAGAACAAAAACCATTTTAAATGATCCATTGATCTATTATTTACATAGTTTTCCACCAAAATATGAACACTGATCATGAACTACACTAATAAACATAAAAATAAACTCCATAACAAAAAATAAATTTTAAAACAAATTGAACTCATTAGAAATATCAAAAATCAATAAATAAAAAAAATGAAAATGAAAATTATGAACAATGTGTAATAATTATCCCCAATATAAAAAAATATACACATATAAAGTAACTTCATCCTAAAGGGTAAGGGAAATATAATCTCTTGATCTTAGAGGATAAAACAGAAAAACAAAAAACATTGAATTAACCTTGAAACCAAACGGAACCAATGATCATGTTGTGACACCTCAGATAATAATTTTTCACCCAAAAAACTCATGGGAAGGAAATGAGGAAACCATGGCGTGTATCCCAATCATATAGGAAGAAATTAGAATTGAACCAACTCACAAAATGAAAAGAGATCAAGATAGAAAATTAAAATAAGACACAGATCCAAACCATGATTTGTAATTTCCAAATGACTCATTCATCACAAAAAATTCATGACACAACTAAGCATCCAAAATAACATGTATGTCCTGAACAAACAAAAGATAAAGTAATGATAATAGAGAAAGGGATATAGAAGGAATGGAAAATAGGTTGATAGATTAATGTGGCGGGGGTTACCTCAAATGAATGAATATGAAGGGATTATAGTATCCAAAAAAAGAATGGAAATATTTTTCCTCTATAAATTTCCCACCTGATAATATTTATGAAGATGTCACAGCTGACCACACTAGAATAATATGAGGGTGTTGAAATTTCAATGAGAAGTATGAACTAATTAAATATAATCCCCTCAAACATTCTTCTATAGTTTACACTCCACAATGTAAAAGGTCTTTTACTATTACAAGGAGATGTTTAGATAACATCCCTCATGGAATTCCTCCTATGAACCATATCATCTAAAGTAGTTAATCCACCATGTTTCCAAACATTAAATTATCATATAAGAGAACTCAATCCTTGATCTCTAGAAAAATATCACATTTTAAAAGATGATAAATTAATATATCACTCAAAAACAATTATAATGTAAATTGAATCAACTCTGTAGATGGTAAATATACCCCTTCACTGTTTGTTGACCTTTCTTAATACCCATGATCTCAACATAATTTTTCATGTTAACCTCTTCACGGATGAATAATTTAATGAAAGTGGTCTTGAATATTTTTATTAAAATTACTTTCTATAGAGAGGATGGAATAATCACCTTCCATATATCCATACGAGGTCCCTCAAATGTACCCAATACAACATTCACCCTTAAGGCTTCAGAAATTCCAATGGACATGGAAATACATTAAATTTTATTGACTCACTCCATCGCCTCTAGTGGGCCTCAATAAACACAAAAAACCAGAAAAAATAGATATGAACTCAAATACAGTACTCCACTAGAAGTCAGAGTATGGTCAATAATTGAAATAAACTTCTAAAAAACATTTGGGCCTATTCTGGTCTTTATACACTGAATAAAAAGTGACCAAAAATTAAAATCAGAGTCAAATAAAAAACCACAAAAACTCACCTAGTAAATAACTTCACAAAAAGTTACCATATTGATAATACTAGACATCACAAAAACCCCATTACCCTCATTTCAAAAAGCACAATTTCTAAAAAACATTTTAAAACTACTTTTCCCCTTAAAAACCAAAACTATTATGAATTATAATTTCAAATTTCATGACCTCTAGGACCAAAAGAATTCCATCTCTTCAATTTTATAAAATCAAAACAGACATCCATAATTCATTTAAATCCAATCAAAAATTATAATGTAATCTATTTTTAAATAAAGAACTTGTATAGAAAAAATTTTCATTTCAAAATACACTCAATCCAACCAAAATCAAACCAAAATCATCACCCACAATAAAACATCTAAAATATGTTACTAATTGTCATGTAAGACATAGCCCCATGGTTTTTATGTCCATGTTTTAAGAATGATCATGCCACTGTATGTACAATAAACCATTCACCCTGGATCCACATGATTCTGCCATCCATGTGATCTAGCCATGTTATATGCTATGTGTTCTATTTTAATCCCCCTTAAGAAAAAAATTCGTCATACCAAGAAAAGAACCACATTATAAACCTAGAAAACAAAATAATGACCCAAACTGGTTATTTATGTCTATATCTAGACTTCCCTATACCCCAAATAATAAAGGGTATCTTTGATACTGTTTTTTCATGATCCAACTTGATTAAACCCCTAAACCTATTACCTATGTATATCTATATAATTTCATTAAGGGAATCCATATCCACATTAGATAATTATAAGAATCAGGTAATCACATATAAATAATTGTAGTAATTTTTCCCATTAATAGAAACACAAAGAAAAACTGACTAAACTACACAATAAGATGATAAATAAATCACTAAACATAAATAAAACATAAAAACTATAGATATAGATACAAAACAAAAACAAAAACAAAAACGTAAGAGGCCAGATCTCTATGTGACCTCTTGGTCACCACCATCTATTAAAAAAACTATCACCTTGGGAGAACCATGACAGGGTTAAACAAACAAAATTGATTGAGTTTCCGGATTCCTTGTGGTGCATGTAGGGTGTGAGAATAAAACAACTATGTATGTATTCTTTATAGAGTCTATACATGTCATTTTTGGAAAATTATTATAAAAACTAGTTTGAATATATATATATATATATATATAATAGGTTTTTATCATGTAAAAAACAAAAAAAAAATACCAAAATATACTTCGGGAGAAAAAAAATTAGTTTCCTTTTATATTTTTTTCGATTTTAAAACACATTATATAAAAATTCTATGATAAAAACCACAATATAGGTAAGTGAAAAAAACAAGAAAATATAACTAAACATAAAAATAACGTTATATGAAAAGATAAATTTTAAAATAAATAAAAATAGCATGAGTAAAAAATAAAATATTTAAAAAAAATAGGTAACAAAAATACATAGAAAATAATAGAATTAAAATACTATAAGTCTTGGGTATGATATAATAATCTCAATAAGAGTTCATTAATGTACTTTTTTTCAAACCATATACTAGAGTATGATGAAAACCAAAGTATGAGAAAAACTTAGATTTTCTACTAGTCCACTCGTAATAAAACTCGCTCTGGGAAAACGCCTAATAGTGGGTTCTTTTCCTTATCATTAAGACTAAGAAGTAACTATATTTTTACCCTCTAGATGAACTTTAAGATACCATGATCATAGTAAAGGGTAATGCATGGAGTTCATCACACACAAGGAACTCAATGATTCCAACATGCATTCCTTGACCACACCCTGAAACTACAACTGCGTAGATCCTCACCAGCCGATGGATTCCTATAGGGAATCAATTAGAAAAAAATATTTCATAAGATCCCTAAACACCAATACATCATGAGTTTCAAAACCAATTCACTAGAACATATCAATTTTCCAATCAACCCTGAGTAAATGAAAATCTGTATTTGTTTTCTTAAATATGTCTAAATGTACTAAAGATGACTTATCATTCATGAAACAAATAATTTACAAGGTAAAAAATATTTCATTCCAAAATCATATAGAACCCCAACAAAATTATCTAAATAAACATCAAAGGTTCCAAAGTGACCTTCTCATTTACTAATAGAACCTTCAAGAAACTATTAGAAAAAATATTTGAAACCAAATTAATGTGTGACATGAATAACAAGAAACCATTTGTAAAAAATTAAAGATTCTAAATACCATTTAAAAAGAATATGAAACAATTATAGGGAAGAATTTTTTTGATAAAACTATGGCTTTTGAAAATGAACATTTTAAGGAATCTTCCACTTATACATGGACTCATCTATATGATAATACCATGCACTTATCAGTATTCCAAAATCACACATTAATAAATATATAAATACATATGAATTTCAAAAAGTTAAATTAATGCTGAATATTATGGAATCACAAGGTAACACTATAGATAAATATAAATGAATAAGAGTTATCACATAAGCACCACAACTATAAAGGGGATAAAAACCTAGAGAAGAAAAATCAATTTGTCAAACTGTTTTTTAAAACACCAATGCTAATAACCATTACATAAAAATACAATAATAAAATTAAAATTTTTCATAGAATATTATAAAACACCAGATATAAATTATTTTTAAACACATATAGATAAAATAATGTAAATCCATTAGAATGCATTTTTTCAACTAAACCATCATTAAAAAATATATACAAATACATCATAAAATATTTAAATAATGAAAAGAACAATTAAAATTCAATAATTATTGTTGATGAATCATATTATGTGTTTTTAAGGGATAATGAAAGAAAAATTTACCTCATGGTGTGTGAATGCAAAGAACATCCTAATACAGTGACAAAAACACCCAAAAATCAAACCACACAACCTAATCTAAAGAAATCACAAGTTCACTTCCATTAATTTGGGGTTCGAAACAGAGAGAACCCCACAACGAAAGAAAAATGAAACATGATATTACAAGGGGAATATATGTAATGAGGGTTGAAATCATATAATACATTCCAAAAATTGGGGAGAGAGTATAAATCCAAGGATGAAGAGCATGGAAGATTTCTGTATGAACTTAAAGGATTTCATAAATGAATTGGGTAGGATAGGGGTCATGTTATGGGAAAATAATTAGAGTACAATACATAACATTTACAGAATTTTAGAACATGATAAAGTTTCACTATTTGGCCACATTGTTTACCAAACCATGATCAAAGATAAGTATTGATAATTGATTTAATATTTATGTGAAATTTCTCAAAAAGAATCCGCAATATCTGACCAACATAAGAACACTATGTATTTTTTTCACCATATTTGGTCTAGTATAGTAGTCAGTAAATTATTTCTTTTTTGTAACTAATGATATAACATTTATTATAATTACATGACCCTTGAATGATACATTTAATAAAAAAATTAACATTCAGTAAATTTAGCATATACCATCTATTTACTAAAGGTATTAAAAAAATACTTCAATATTCTTCATGATCTAACATTCACATTGAATAAATAATAATATCATAAAAAGGATACAAAAACTAGAACAAGGTAATCACTAATTACTATGTTCATTAGATCCATGAAGAGAGTGTTTCCATTGGATGTCCAAATGTAATCACTATAAATTCAGAATGATAGTAACTCAAATAGAAGGTTGTACTTGATATGATATCATTTTGAACCTAAATATATGATTTTCATATAAAAGTGAAATATTATATATTTATAAATTATTAATCTCTTCATGGGTGGTCAAAAAAATCATTAATAAATTATAGGGGATAATTTTTTAAGATATTTATCTTGATAAGTTATTGATATTAATTACAAAGACACATTGACAATTAATTATTATAAAAAATAGGTGCACCCCTTAGTGGTCTACTAGGATGAATGAATCCAATATTAGGATTATCATATATTTTTTGTTGAATTATTTAAATTCCGTCTAGTCCACTATATAATGTGTCTTTTTAAGAGGTGTGACACAATATGTGATTTATATTTAAAACTAAACATCATGATTTAGGGTAAGTCTTGGAATACTTATAGCTAATACATCACTATATTCTGAAACAATAATCCTAAAATCAATTTTTCATTTCTACCAAACAAAATGAAAGAAATATCTATTAAAAATAGGTAGTAAGACCCATTTAATAAAATTAATTTCAATTATATGGTCATCTCAACCCTTGAATCAATAAAAAATCTTTAATTTAATGGGAATTAAAAAAAGTATTCCCTTCGTCAACAATTGATATGGGATGAATATAATTAATTCTAATCTTTATAAAAAATATATAACCCAAAAATAATTTTAATAAAATGATTTACAGGATGTATATTAACATGATTTATCTTAGATATTTCATGCATACTGGTTATGTAATCATTATACCAAAATGTGTTTTTACTAATAGTTGAGAATCTAATTATTTAAGAGGTGATGTGATACCCTTTATAAATACATAAGATATAAATAGTGGGCATCACCAGAATCAAATAATATACTATCACTCCTCTGGATGAAGATAAGTGTACTATCCACCACAATATTCATGGGACCCACTTCTATAATTTTGATCACACAAACATCGTCTTTATATATTTAAAAAAGATGTTTTTATACTAATTTTACTAATTAACTTGTAGATTCTGATACTGGTTAGAAAAATGAATATACTCATTGGATGTGTATAATTAGAGTGTATTTAGTGTATTCAATTGTGATATATTCAATTTCATGTTGTTGTCCCACCTCAATACCTCACTTTGACATTAACATTCAGCATGAAAATTTATCCCAAAATTTAATCCCTTATATATCTACGAGAGTATTTATACATAATTTTTACACACATATTCCATAAATGATAACTTACTTCTTTTGTTAATTGGTTTGGATATTATAATTTCTTAAAAAATAATCTTGCTCTTCTTATTAGGACCGTGAGAAAGATAGGAATATTGACTCTTCTTTTTTACCTTGATGTGACATGAAGTTATTCCTTTCAATATAATAAGGTCCCCTTTGTCCAACACATTTCATTGAATTGGTTCTAAGACAATGAAGAACTAATAAATTTCTATTTTTTATTGTCAAGGAAAAATATAGGATAATATCATACGAGTATTGTAATATTTTCCAAAAAGGTATTAATAAACTCATAATTATCCGAAATAAGATCATGGAAATACATTTTGGTTTTTGAAATTATATTTCATTAGGTTCATGGTTTTTGATAATATACTAATGGAACTTTTGGTTTTATAAAATGACCCCAGTCGCTTCCAAATTCCTTAAATCCTCTCAACAAATTAAGGGTGCAATGTGGAACCCCCACTAACCATCCACGCTACTTCCACATTTTTTACTAATATTCATCACTAAAACCTTCTAAATCGTCTAATAATTAGATGGATAAATGCTTCAATCCAAGGAAAATATAAAACCCCAGTATTACAAAATATATTTACCTTTAAATGAATGGTGTATATTCATATCTTTGATCACATGAAACTCCAACCAAAAAGGAGAAGTATCACACTAGGTAAATATTACTAAAAAGACTATTAATATTATAGATTATATTTAATAAAAAAATTGTATGGAACTAGAATTTTATACCAACTATAATTTATAAATATTACTATTTAAAAAGTCTAGGTTTTAATAAATGCAATTTTTATTATATATTGTATATTTATTTAAAAGATAAATTTAGATACTTTAGAATTTTAATTTAGAAAAATTTAATTAATTTATTATTTGATCATGTGAAAATTATATCATGGTTATCTACTTGTATTTCATCAAAATATTATATTTTATTTTTAGATGAATAGTGAAAATAGTGATTTTTCTAATACTGCATCTTTTATGACATTATCATAATATATGAATGGATAAATAAATTAAGAAATTTTTTTCAATAATATATATATATATATACATACAATTTAAAAATAATATTTTCAACTTATAAGACCAATTATTAAAAATATGTAATCTTATGTAATAATTTACTATAAAACCTATTTTTTATTCACTAATATTAAAAACTAGTTTTCATCCCTTGTAGAAATTAAACGTGACAAATTTTTTTTTCAGGTTTTTTACCATAATATTTATAATTTTTAAAAATTTCATTATTATTTCTATGTATCAAAACAAAATTACTACGATATAAGTAAATCACCGCGATAGTTGTAATTTTTTTAAAAGAATTATTTTATTGACATGATATACTATCAATTTATATAAATAGATTAATATCCTCTAAAATATTAAATTAGTATATTTTTCTAAAAAATAATCATATTAACACTTGTTTAAATGGTAATTAATGTTATATATAATTAAAAACACTTAATAGTGAAATTAAAAAAAATTATAATTTTTTTTATTTACATTATACTATTAGTTGAAAACTATATTTTTGATTAATTTGAAGAATAATTTAATTTAAGGGAGGAAATACCGACTTTTATCACACTAAAATTTTCTATAAGGTGTTATCTTATTTTTTATTTTAAAAGAAAATTTATTATTAAAAAAAAGTTAATAAATAAAAAAAATTATGATATAGTATAAATTTTAATTGTAATAAACATAAAAAATGTTCAAAAAATTAATAAGGAATCATGTTTGACGATTTATTGAACCACACCCATGAAATATAATTACATCATGTAATTTTTTTTAGAATGTTATCATTTACTAGTAAAAGAAATGAATTATTTACATACTCTATAATGTTTATGAATTTTTCAATTGTGAAATTTTGGATTTTTAACATGAGGTGATGGGTATGATATCATTTTTGGGTATCATGCATTAAATGTTGTTAAAAGGAATTTCACTCTATGTAACTCTTAGAATTTATGTATTTTTGTGAAGTGTGTGGATAATATTTATTTCATTCATCCATAGCTCACCATCTCAAACAAGAAGTTATTATAAATCCATTTTGAGATATATTATCCATTTATATTTCACAATTTAACATTTGATCTCCATTTCTATTGTGTTTTATTTCTCTGCGTGAGTAATGCTTATGATTATTCATTACCTATTGATTTAGGTAACACTATTGGGTTGATTTATTGGATCCACTAATCAAATATGATAATATTCTCTATATATTCATAATGTATCCAATGATATTCCTCCATAAGAAGATCATAGTTTTGGTTTCTGTGAAAAGAGAGAGTTTATTTGAGATATGTTGTGATATATCCTCTCTCCCAATCATTTTTCTAGTTAAATAAATTTATAAATACGATTATTGATTATAGGGACACCACTGTTGACATTATATTTTTTCATATTGACATATCCCTTTTAGAGAGTGTGTCACATGAATTTCAAGTAGTTTTTATTGATTTCTCTCCGATGTTATATGAACTTTAATGCTTTGGTTTTTATAAATGGTTTTAAAAAAGAAATTTCATGATTTATTTATTTAATTATTTGCGTAAAAATGTTTTTTATTTATTGTTTGTCTTCCCCTTGTTTTGGTAAAATAGAATGATGTTTTCAATGAATTTTGAATTGGATTTAAGACATAGTTTTCAATCAATTATGTTCATGAAATGGTTTGGAAAACATAACACAAGGGAATACTTGGTAACATAGTTGGAAGCTATTTCTTAGGGTCCCCATCCTAATATATCTAGGGTTTTATTCATTGGGTTTTTATATGTTCATGATGAAATTTGTTCTAGGGACTCCATTTAAATTTTATAGTTTTTCAGTGAAGGGGTGTTTCTATACCCTAAAGTAATTTTTTCTAAAGTGTTTAGATCATAATACATGTTGATTCTGGTAAGGGTAGTACGATATCCTAACATATACTTATCCTTGGTGTGATGTCACCTATTCTATGGAATGTACTGTTATAGTTTGTACTCCCATGGATTTGATGTGATATGTAATACCTAATTTTCATTGATTTGACAACATTGACTTATATGAAATGTTTTAACTGGTTTACATGAATTATTTTGGAAATGTGGAGAAATGTTAAATTAAAATTTTTCATTCTTTTCATGTAAAATTTTAATCCTTTTTCTGAAGATTTTTTTTTGAATTTGAGGACGTTTAAATTATTTTATAAAGTATCGTTATAGAACACCAAGGTGGGATACTGTTAAGCTTGTTATCTCACACATTTCACACCCCTTTAGTGGTGGGTATACCTTTGTATATATTTTAATGTAGGGAACCAAAAAAAGATTTAGTGAGGAGGTTAAGATTCTATTAGCTCGGTCAGGGTAGTTGGTGGTGATATGGTGGGATTTTTCACATTATATCACATGTATTAGTCAGTTATTAAGATTTTGTTTCCCTTTGATAATGAAATTTTACTTTGGGATATTCATGATGTTTTTGAGTTGTATAATTTTGGTTGTATTCCTTTTGTAATGTAATATGTTTATCTGTTTCACTATTTATCTTTGTGGTACATATATTCCATGTTGTTTGTTTAAGTTGGTAGAAATAATTCCCTAGTTCTATTCACCATCCCGTGGGGATGGGGAATGCCCTTTGGGTATGTTTAAAAACAGGTTAGGTACCAGTGAGAGGGTATCCCAGTCTCGATGACCCTAGTATTAATTAATTTTAGGTGATAAATATGTTAATTGATGTCAATTTTAGTTTTATTTAGGTAAAACATATAAGAATTGGAATCCCATAGAATGTATCAAAGTAACTGGAAGAAGTTATATGAAAGATATAAGAAGGAATGTGAAAATAATTTCTAAAAAAATATACTCTAGTGGAAATAGAGAATGGAAAACAAGTTCATATTATGGTACCAAAAACATATCAAAGTATTAAATGTATAAAAAACATTCACTTCATAAATCAATTTACTCTTCCATGGTCTAACATGGATAATAGGTACTTGAAATTTATGAATGAAAGGTAACAACATAATGCCTATGATACTACAATAACTAAAGTGGGTTTCTAAAATGATTTAGAGTAAGGAACACTGATCATCCACTTATTAACTATTATTATTGGACTTAAACATATTAATTCCCCCAAATTGTGTGTAGAATAATTTAAAAAAACATAATATCATTATTTAGTCTTCTATTTGATAATTTTTTTAAAAAAACATCTAGTGCTACAATTATTATGTCCAGAGATTCAGATTATGGGAATGATTTTTAAAATATTATTATCATTCTTTTATAATAATTTTATTAAATATTGGACATAGATTATATATCATCCCATAAAATCCATAGTAATGATATAGATAGATGATAATTAATATATAAAATTAAATTAAATGAACACTTCACAACAATTATGTCAATATAATCTCTCAAAAATTGATTCTATTATATCAGACTTAACCCTAATAAATAGAATTATTTAGCTTAAATGGGTTGGAAGAAATGAATATTGTGATATGTATGTTATGATGAAATAGACGAGTTTCATTGGGATACTAATGTCAAACAAGGAAATAATATTAGATGTATATTTTTAGGAAAATTTATGAATTAAAAACATCTTGTAAATGAATGTGATTTATATCAATTAAAAATATATACAAGAAGGATGAAGAATGTGTAATGTTTAAAAGTTCAATTTAAAATAAAATTGAATTTTCATTGAGTAATTTTTTCTAGGATTAGTTTATTATTTCCATGTTAATAGTAAATATTTAATTTTCAAAGAATGGTTTAGTTAGAATTTTGTGACTTATCTGTGTCCAATTAGATTTAAATATTCACTAAAAATTACTTTAGTATAATTTTAAAACCAATATATAAATATATTGACACTCATTTAATAATTATTTAATGTTATATTATATTAGGGAATCTTATGGTTGAAAACATCATTTTTCTATTAAGATATTTTTCAATATATTATATATATTAAATTTAAGGTTAATTTAAAATTATTTAGATATTAAATTATAATTAATAGATGCTAATTTTATGTTCATAAAACTAAAATATGATGATATAGGTTATCTTATATTTTTAGTAATAAAATTACTTAGTCTATATTTTTTTACCAATATAAAAACCAAAATGATAATGTATAATATTAAAATGTTAAAAGACACAAAACATGTTTTAAAATAGATGTCAGATCATATCTCAAGAAAAAACCCTATCCAAAATATTACGTACCATTTTATAAAAAAATTTCACTTGAATAGTGATATAGAATTGCTGTTATGTATTGAGAATTTAAAAATATTTCATCTTCCTCCACTTATGAATGGAGATCACATCCACCATAACTCTTCACAAATTTAAAAGTGTTATATATATATAAAAACTTAATATTATCTCTAATAAACCATACACACACATCTTATAATACTTATTCTTATTAAAAAAACTAGATAAAGAGTATTAAGGTGTTACCAAATGCAGAACATCCACAAGGAGATGTAATATCCCCAGTTAAGTTATCTTATAAATATGTTAATTTACCCAATAAAGTATTTTATATTCATGAAGTTATTATAACAAAATTATTGCTAGTTTTTTATTGGTATTGTTTTATTTGAATGTCAGTTTTCTAACACCCTTCAATGAATTCAAAAAATAAAAATGTCATCAAGTATGTAATCAGACTACCAGTTCCACAAATTATGTATAAAAATTCTCAAAACTCAATTTATTATTTTATAAAATATTTATTTAATGAAAATATATAATAAATATATCAGGGATACGATTATTAATTGGTAATTATTTTATTATTTTTCTATCCACCTCCCACTATATAGAAAATTAATGTGTCATCTATGTATGTGTGGTCAACCTCCACCACATAATGGCTTATTTAATATTCCCACAACCACATAAAATTGATGAATTTAAAGATATATAATGTATTAAAATGATATTTATAGCAGTATAAATATTTTTTTAAGGTAAAATTAGACACTCTAAAAGTGATATTATTAATATATAGTCATTTTAAACTTATCCACATTAAATGAAATTATTGAGGCACCTAACATAATTTGAATACTTTAAAAAATTATATAACTATATTTTTTTTTGAAAATGTAATAATATAATACAAAACCAACTACCAATTTTAAAAAAATATTAAAATATTTTAAAATTTTTTGACCACATAAATATAAAAATAATTTATTATGTGAATTTATTAAACCAACTCATGTTACCACCATAATGACAACTATTTAATAAATGAAAAATATATGATGATAAATATACCACAATAAATTAATTATCCATAAAAAATTATATGGAATTTTTGCTAACTTACGTTGATTGTAAAGTATATTAGGCTACCCATTAAATGAATCAGGACTTATGCTAACATATTTTAGATGTTAAGATTATTTATTATCAGTATGAATCGTATTAACTAATTTCTCTTCTTTATAGTGCATGTATAGAAAATTTATTTTTTCATAAATTCTATAAATGCTATGATATTTAAAAAACCATATATTATTCTACATTTAATCATAATTCAGTTTGATATATTATGATGATGTAAGGGTTTTTTTAAACTCAAGCCCCATTCCGTTGAGTCGTTATGATTTGTCATGATCATCATAATTCTATGATTGGTTTTTTCGAATCCAATTTTTTATTTTATGGAACATTATATTCATATATTGGGAAAATTATTTTTAAATTTAATGATTTTACATTGATGAATTTCTTCCTCCAAAAATATATGATTGGTGAGAATAATTAACATCCTCTAAAACAATAGTTTCCCATATTCATATATATTTTTATTTAATTTAAAATGTTATCATTTATATATGGAAACCAAAATGTTTTATCTATCATGTTACCTTAATATTCCCCATTTCGATTTTTTAATAATAAATCTTTATGAATTTTTTTATAAATGTGGGTTCTAATAAAAAAATTAGAGCATAAAAAATGTAACATCCAAACAACCCTAATAGCATAAAAGTAAAATTATTTATTTATTTTTAACCATTTTACCCAATATATTTCTGAAATATTTCTTTTATATTATATTCACATCTTCCATAAATACATACATTTTTTACATTGACTTTAGTTGTTTTGGATAATAAAATTTTCTAGTTATGATTACAATTACCTCATTTAACCAAACATAATTTAATGGAACACATATTATTCTTATTTATAATAAACTACCATGATGATAAATTATTTTAACCATGAATATATATTTAAGAACTGGAATTATTTTATAGATAAACATCCTACATTAGTTCAAGGTTAATGAAAAATAATAATCAATTTCCTTCCATGAAATACAAATTGCATATTTCCAAAAGCATCCCCTATGTCATTAATTTTATCATTTTCCTTATTTTTTAAACATTATAACCCAATATATAAGACCTATTCTTAATTATTGAAGTAATATTACCCAGGATTATTTATTTCTTTATTCTATTCTGAATCATTGTGATTAAAACATTGGTAGTGTATGAGGAATTATCATGAAACTCGATTATTTATCATGGACTTGATCAATATTTACTTTATGTGTTGATTATTATCATCATGGGAATCACATATTCATGAATATATTATAATTATTCCTAGTAATTGGTGGGCATGGAATTATATACCCTAAAATTAATTCAGCAATTCATTAAATCTCGTGAGATAATATGAATGGAAATGGGGAGTAAACCCAATCCACCATGGGATATTATCCATAATTATAATGGGAATAGTGAGTGATCTAAATACACCATGGGGCTCATTTCACTATGGTTTTGGTGATGTGGGGTGAAAACAAACAACTATGGGACTCTTTTCACTATGATTGTTTTGGAATTATTCCATGACTTATGCTTGTGATGTAAATTTTATATTGATCCCACTTATTTATGATTCCATGAACATAAAGTTTCATTAAATTAATTAATGTTTCTATTTTTATATCACACTCTATTTTAATGATAAATGTTTTTACATTTATTATTCATGTTCCACTAGAGTGAATTATTTATAAATATTGTGATCCCTTTTTATTTTTAATATAAAATTTCACCCAATGTCTATGCTTTCTCTTTTCCAATGATCTAACCATTGATGAAATTTGGATTATTTTTTCCATTACTGAGTGTTTTAGATCACCCATTTTAATTATTTAATTCTCTATGATGGAATTCTAACAATAACGTATGAGGATCCTAAAAAGGTGCCCCTCCTCTCCTCTTATAAAAGGCCCCCACCTCTACCTCATTTCACACACTCCTCAAGCCTTTGTCTCGGCCAAACCCTTCCCATTTACTCTCTCCACATCCCTCTACTAATCCTAGAGGATTCCCTTTGGGCATAATCCTTTCAAAGGAAGCCTTTAGGCTCAAATCGAAAGGAGTTACACTTTTAAAGGTAATTCATTCTCTCATGTTCATTTGTTTTATTTTGCTTCTCCAACCCCCTAAACTCTTTTTATTTACTTCTTTTGTAATAACACCAGTATCTTTAATATACTAGGATGTTGTTATAAGATTTATTCGAGCTACACTCTCACACAACTACATAAAATGGTTAAAGAACATACGGTTTCCGGGGATGGCGAAATTCTGCCTCCCGAAACGATGATTGTTCAATACTCATTTAACACCTTCCAAGGTGGCCATTATGATGTCACTATTTTTATATATGATATATAATATGTTTAGTCTTTCCTTAAGCTTCTGTATTTTTCATTTATGGCATACCATTATTGTTTCCATTATGGGTAAACACGATATCTTCATTTTAGGAAGTGCGGACTACCGCCCCCTGAAAGTGATTTGATTCGTTAATACCATATGTGGGATGTGTAAAGGATAAATTTAATGATATTATATATGTTATTATACTGGAATTATAATATACTCTTATATCATTGTTATTCCATTCTAGAAATATGAAATAGAAATGGAAGTAGCGTTCATGCGTACGTACGGCTTACCGTCTCCAGGAACGGTGCATTTCATTTCATACCTTTAAATGTGATGTAATATTATAAATACATGTATATGCTGAATATATATGATACATATGTTATCCAAATCATTAATATCATTCTGGATATAACTAACCTTTGACCAAATTAACAACATGTAAGTGTAAGAAGTCTATTTTTGACTTAAGAACCAAATACTGACAAAATGAACATTATTAACTTAAATGATTACATGATGTTCATAACATGGTATAAAAGGAATAATGAACTTGAAAAAGGTTCTTAAGAAAGTAGAGATTAACTCAAGTTTATTATTCGGGAGATTAAAGAACGGTCGGGTCAAGTCGGATACGAGGTATGGGACTTCGTCTCAATCTCCTTTCATTGAGGCATGTTTTGTTTTATACACAACCATCTTTTATACGGTGTATAAACCCCTTTTAATTTTACGTTTATCCAAAAGGAATCTTTTTTATACGAAGCGTTTTACTAAACGACAAAATGGAATGTTTTTGTCGTACGTATGCGGCGACAACGACTTCTCCACCGCTGTGACCGTTATTTGAGTTTAGGCTTCCTCTACAAGCCATACCTTCTTTTAAAAAGAAAAATAAATACCATGTTTCAATTGTCTTTTATTTTGGTATTGAAAATGGTTTTCATAATGTTTGTATATCAATGTGTTGTATTGATATCTTGTGATTGAAAGGTGGGAATGTTATGTTTCCTTTATGCATGTTTTATGTGATATTATTATGTTGAGGTTCTTGAGAATTATTATGAAAAAGGGTAGCTCTGTGATAAACTAAGGGCGGGTGAGCCCAATATAGCTCTCCAATGCATTGGGTAACACAAAGGAGTGAAACATTGAGGTTTCTCCGAAGATATTTATGGAATATACTGTGATGGGTATTCCAAACGTAACCAAGAGGGTTACTCCCTACGTAAGAATCTTATGAATGCCTCAAGTTACCTTTATGTCTTATGATTTCTATGATTTATTCATGATTTGATGAGTTATGTTAAAGTGCTTATGTTTTATGGGTAAAGTATGATCTCATTCTTATGTATATATGTACCCATGTTTCATTTCCATATTTTTATATCCCTTACTGAGCTTTTTATGCTCATCCCAAGTTTTTTTGAAATGTTTTTCACAGGTCAAGGGAAAGGTACATGATATGATGATAGTGTCAAGGAAGTGTCAAGAAAGAATCCATGTTTATTTTAAATATATTTCCATTGATGGGAATGAAGAATACTATCTTTATGTAACCACTTTGTTTATATGTGGAATGTAATTCAAGTTTTATGATCTAATTATCTAAAACTCTAAACCTGAAAAGATCCTCAATGTTTAATCCTGTAATAACTCAAGATTAAGTAAGGTTTAAGGCTGGGGCCTTATAGTTGGTATCAGAGGTCGGTTTAGATAACTTTAGGAGTTAGAATTCTATTAAATGATAATCCAAAAATATTTTTTTATGGTCAAATTAAAGTGATATAGCATTTGAAGATTACCATGTTGCTTCATCTAAGACATGTTTGTTCAGAATGGGTTTCCGTAGAGGAAATGGGGAAGCAGTTCTAGGAAGGCATACAGAAGGAAATAACCTTCCGAATCAACATCCCGAGATGGTCGGAATTGGAACTGAACAGTTTGTTGCAGTGATGGCACAATTGAATCAGGCTATAAATGGTGGTGGTATCCATGCATGAGATCAGCCAGATCAACCACATAGGAACATGTCAGTGGTGGAACATTTCATGAGGCAACATCCCCCATCATTCAGAGGATCATCAGACCCTCTGCTAGCTGAAGCGTGGATTAAAGCACTAGAGAAGATTTTTGATGTCATGGGGTGTTCAGAAAATCAAAAGGTTAGTCTTTCTATTTACCGTTTGGAGGATATGCTACGTTCCTGTTCTATGGATTATCAGGGATGTTGGGACCAACATCTTTCTTTGGTTGAATTTTCATATAATAACAGTTTTCATTCCAGTATACAGATGGCACCATTTTAGGCATTATATGGGAAGCGGTGTCGAACTCCAGCTTTCTGGGATGAAGTGGTTGAAAGGAAGTTGATGGGACCAGAATTGGTAGAAGAGATGGCAGAAAAAGTTCAGCTGATACAGAAAGACATGAGAACAGCTCAGAGCAGGCAGAAGAGTTATGCAGACAACAGGAGGAAGGATCTCTCTTTTGAGGTAGGTGATCATGTTTTTCTCAAAGTATCACCATGGAAAAGTGTGATGCGATTTGGTAAGAAAGGAAAGCTGAGTCCAAGGTTTATTGGACCATATGAAATTCTGGAGAGAGTTAGATCAGTTGCTTAACGACTGGCTTTACCTCCGAGTTTATCTTGGGTACACAATGTTTTTCACGTTTCGATGTTGAGAAAGTATATGCCAGATCCATCTCATGTTTTGAGTCCAGAGGTAGTTCAGCTGGAAGAGAACCTATCTTATGAGGAACAACCGGTCCAGATTCTTGACCACATGGAGCATGTTTTACGGAATAAGGTGATTAATCGGGTAAGGTTTTTGTGGAAAAACCACATGATGGAAGAGGCAACATGGGAATATGAAAATGCAATGAGGGATAAGTACCCCCATTTATTTGTTAAGTAAATAAATTGTGGGGACGCAATTTTCTAAAGGGGGGAAGGATGTAACATCCCAAGTAAGTAATGAATAATAGATATTTTTATCTATGCCTATTAATGAATTAGATAGTGTTTTAGAGGCTTAAAATGAAAATAAATCCAATCTTAAGCATGGAATACACTAATATTTTTAAAATATTGTTTTACTGCCTTTTGATGGCAAACCATTTTTAAATCTATATTTTGAAAATTTTATAAGCTATGTTTGTCAAAATAAACTTATTCGTTATTATTGGGGCATCAAAATTTACTTTGTGTGAATTTTTGGTATTTTTCTGACAATATTAATTTTTTAATGAATAGTGAAAAATACTGCATTTTACATCAAAATTGCTTCTTAATATAATTTATTTATATGATTAGATTATATTTTGAATTGGTCTTAATGTTTAATTATAATATATTTTTACCATTTAATCCAATAGTGGTCATTGGAATCAATTTCACTTTGAAATTGGACTTAAACTGGTGTCAATCTTTTGATACTTATTATTTCATAAAAACACGCTATTTTCTCTGACAGCGGGAATTAATTATTAAATTAATTAATGTGACTTATAGGTTTTGAATTTTGTAAAATAGACTTCATTTTTGAATTCGGAATATCAAATATAGCTTAGGGTAAATTTTTGGTAATTTTCTGAAAAACTCCAATTTTTGATGAATAGTGAAACCACTAAGTGGTAATCAAGCAAACTGATTTTTCAGTTAAATGAAAGTTTACCACTAATGTGTATTTAATTTTGAAAATCCGACATACATGGTTGTCATTAGTATGTAAAATGTGGTTCAATGGGATAAAAATAATTTTTTGGTGAATAGTAACTTTTTTTTCATTAATCGCGATTAGAGGTAATTAGTGCAGTTTAAGGTACAAATAATGCTTTAATAAAATGAGATGAGCTTGACACATGTCCTAACCTTATTGTTTGTGTCATGGCCGACCAAGACAACCCATGAGTCGATTTAGGGGGCCCCAAGGAGCCACTTGGGTGAGACAATGACTTTAATGCCTTTTTTTAAATAAAGGTGAAAATTACACTAACATAAACTGTTTTACTAAAACAATTTTTAAAAGGGGTCATACTAATCATATTTTTGTTTATAAATAGTAATTGGAAAGATAAAAAGATTTCCTACATCAAATTATTTTTTTTATAATTTTTAGACATTAAATAAATTAAATTATTTATGACATCATGATGATGCAGCGATGACCTCATTATTTAACGATTAAAATAAAATGGAAAGATAATGTAATATCTAAGACCTAAACTTGTCCAAAAACTATTGGATGGGAATAGTTCTAAGCCTTATAATCTTATATTCGAAATATATCAATGTGGGACCTTAGAAATTCGAAACACTTTTGAAAATAAAATAATAGTTTCATGATTTCCAAAAGTGTTCCTCCTCTCCTCTTATAAAAGGCCCCCACCTCTACCTCATTTCACACACTCCTAAAGCCTTTGGCTCGGCCAACCCCTGACCATTTAATCTCTCTACATCCCTCTCCTCATCCTAGAGGATTCTCTTTGGGCAGAATCCTTTCAAAGGAAGCCTTTAGGCTCAAATCAAAAGGAGTTACACTTTTAAAGGTAATTCATTCTCTCATGTACATTTGTTTTATTTTTCTTCTCCAACCCATTAAATCTTTTTATTTAAATATTTTGTAACAACACCAGTATCTTAAATATACTAGGATGTTGTTATAAGATTTATTCGAGCTACACTCTCACACAACTACATCAAATGGATAATGAACATACGGTTTCCGTGGATGGCGAAATTCTGCCTCCCGAAACGATGATTGTTCAATACTCATTTAACACCTTCAAAGGTGGCCATTATGATGTCACTATTTTTATATATGATATATAATATTTTTATTCTTTCCTCAAGCTTCTGTATTTTTCATTTATGGCATACCATTATTGTTTCCATTATGGGTAAACACGATATCTTCATTTTAGGAAGTGCGGACTACCGCCCCCTGAAAGTGATTTGATTCATTAATACCATATGTGGGATGTGTAAAGGATAAAGTTAATGATATTATATATTTTATTATACTGGAATTATAATATACTCTTATATCATTATGATTCCATTCCAGAAATACGAAATAGAAATAGAAGTAGCGTTCATGTGTACGTACAGATTACCGTCTCCATGAACGGTGCATTTCATTTCTTACCTCTAAATGTGATGTAATATTATAAAAAAATGTATACGCTGAATATATATGATATATATGTTATCCAAATCATTAATATAATTCTGGATATAACGAACCTTTGACCAAATTAACCACATGTAAGTGCAAGAAGTCTATTTTTGACTTAAGAACCAAATACCGACAAAATGAACATTATTAACTTAAATGATTACATGATGCTCATAAAATGGTATAAAAGGAATAATGAACTTGAAAAAGGTTCTTAAGCAAGTAGAGATTAACTCAAGTTTATTATTCATGAGATTAAACAACGGTCGGGTCAAGTCGGATACGAGGTATGGGACTTCGTCTCAATCTCCTTTCATTGAGGCATATTTTGTTTTATACACAACCTTCATTTATACGGTGTATAAACCCCTTTGACTTTTACGTTTATCCAAAAGGAATCTTTTTTATACTAAGCGTTTTACTAAACGACAAAATGTAATGTTTTTGTCGTATGCATGCGGCGACAACGACTTATCCACCGCCGTGACCGTTATTTGAGTTTCGGCTTCCTCTACAAGCCATACCTTCTTTTAAAAAGAAAAATAAATACCATGTTTTAATTGTCTTTTATTTTGTTATTGAAAATGGTTTGCATAATGTTTGTATATCAATGTGTTGTATTGATATCTTGTGATTGAAAGGTGGGAATGTTATGTTTCCTTTATGCATGTTTTATGTGATATGATTATGTTGAGGTTCTTGGGCATTATTATGAAAACGGGTGGTTCCGTGATAAACTAAGGGCGGGTGAGCCCGATATAGCTCTCCAATGCATTGGGTAACGCGAAGGAGTGAAACATTAAGGTTTCTCCGAAGAGATTTAGAGAATATACTGTGATGGTTATTCCAAATGTAACCAAGAGGGCTACTCCCTACGTAAGAATGTTATGAATGCCTCAAGTTACCTTTATGTCTTATGATTTCTATGATTTATTCATGATTTGATGAGGTATGTTAAAGTTATTATGTTATATGGGTAAAGTATGATCTCATTCTTATGTATATATGTACCCATGTTTCATTTCCATATTTTTATATCCCTTACTGAGCTTTTTATGCTCATCCCAAGTTTTTTTTTAAATATTTTTCACAGGTCAAGGGAAAGGTACATGATATGATGATAGTGTCAACGAAGTGTCAAGAAAGAATCCATGTTTATTTTAAATATATTTCTATTGATGGGAATGAGGAATACTATATTTATGTAACCACTTTGTTTATATGTGGAATGTAATGCAAGTTTTATGATCTAATTCTCTAAAACTCTAAACCTAAAAAGATATGCAACGTGTAATCTTGTAATAACTCAAGATTAAGTAAGGTTTAAGGCTGGGGCCTTATAATAAGAGGCTTTAGAATGATAAACCTTGACATCTAATAATTATGTAAGAAGAAATAAAAATTACAAAATGGGAATGTGGGAAAGACATAAAACCTAAAATCATAAACCTCAGAAAAATATATTCACTAATATATAATATCATAGTGATCTTAAGATTTCCTCCCATGAAAAATTAATATATTATTATGGGATAGAAATGTTAAAAATTTCAATGGATAACAATGTAATTTGTAGTCCACATGTCACATTCATATCTAATAAATGTATAATTGTGGAATATAGATCATAAAAAATAAATTAGTATTTCATTAATATTTATATAACGATTAAGTAGTGTGGGTTGAAAATTTTAATATTCAAAATAAATAGAAGAAATTTACATCTACATGAAAACCCTTGAGTTGAAAATGGTATGGTTATCCTAGACAGAAATGATTAATATTGGAAATACATGGATAATTTTCACCACATAATAACCATATATAAATATTCATGGATCCTTTTAATTTGAGTGAAATGAGATTCTAATAACATGGAAATAACTTTGACAATAATAGGGATTCATAAAAAAAATTCCTAACTTGGACATTTTGAAATAGAAACCCATAATATAAATTAATTTCTTGAATAAAGATGATATAGATTGGATACCATTCCTTGAATGGGATCTTATAAAATCTTTCGAGGATTTTCATAAGAAAATGGGAACATCATAGTATATATCTATAGAGGGAATGGTGGGGTAACTCCATTACCAAAGGGTATTTTTTGAATAAGAATGAAATTATGGCATGGTTTTTATTGCTGAAGAGTAATTAATTTTTTAATTAGTTCTAATCATGTTTTATGGACTCTTTATAATTAAATGTTAAAAACCAAAAATAATCCCATGTATTCTTCCAAAGTGGAATTGTTTTAGATATTTTATATGATTGAAAACCTAAATCATGAAAATAATAACCTTTGATACGACTAAGTGATCCATGTTCATAAAAAATGAATTTTAAAACCATATAATAAAATATTGGTTTTGTAGGATTCATTTTTGGTTTATTAAATAAATAAATAAAATAAATATTATTATTTTTTGAAAGGGAAAATTAATTTTTTTGTGCACCATACATTATATTCTAAATCTATGTTTTAATTTTATTATTACATAATAATTAATTTATATTAATTTCATATATATTTCGTACCATAAAATTTAACTATCTTATACTATTTGTGAAAACTCACTACTAGATAATTCTTTTTGTTCTGATTTTAAAAATATTAATTTTTTATAAAAAAACATGAAAATAAAAATTTTAACTTTTAATAAAACCATTTATTAATGAATTTTGTTTATAATTAAGATAATATTTTTAAACCTTTTTATAATTACATTTGAATTCATAAAATTATATAAGAAGTTGAAATTTAATAAATATTATATTATAAGTATATATTTTTTAAATAACATTAATTTCAAAAAATTCAAGTTCAAAAAAATGTTTGTCATTACTGGAACATTATATTTCCCAAAAATAATATTATTGTTTCATTAGATAAAAATATATTTTTTATCAAAATAAATATTTAATCATTTATAAAGAAATAATAAAAATTTATAAAAATAATAATTCAATTATTTGAAATATAAATAAAAAAATCCATAGTATTACTTCCAAGATATATAATCTATTATTATAGAAGTGTTTTCCAAAAATTTATTGTGTGTAATGCTGAATTTTTTTTGGTGCAGTGTTGTGATCATGGTTTGGTGTATAATCTTGATAATCTTGAAGATCTCTTATATGTGGATTTTCTCATATTTTAGACATTTAATCCCAACTTCTTATTTCTCAATGGAAAACCTGACTGACATCATCACCCATAGAACCACTGGTAAATCAGATTATTTTGGTACGATACTACTAGTTGAGTACATTTATTCTTTCATTTTATCAATTAAATTTTATCATAACATTGAATATATAATTTTCTTAATAGTATCTGTTCAAATACATTATTATCAATGGTTCTGATTCATAATGTTCTTTTAAATTTGACATGATATAACATAAAATTTTCTAAAATTACAAAGGTACTTCATTTAGTTTATATAAACACATTACTATAAGTAATTCATACATTTGAAAATGAAATTTCATTTATATAACTTTTTGTCATTACCTTATTCCCCACTTTAGAAAAGTTTTCATGAAAATTTTTATTCAATAATCTATAATAGATATGGGAAATTATGATTCATTACCTCATATGGTTCTCAAGATTCTTTTGAATTCTTTTGGTTAGAACATATTATATTAACTTTGTGAGTTTCCTTATTTTGTAGAACATTATCTCAACAATATAAAAATTTCACCAGCTTCTCCTCATATGAATGGTCATTCTCTAATGGGACCACCCATGTATTTTGTTCATGTGAGGGATCTAATATATTCTTCATCAAGAGGGGCACATAGAGGGAATGTTGTATTAGATATAGGATAGGTGGTATTGCATGTAAATAGGAAATATCCCAATTGTGATCATGGATCTCAAATGAGCCAATGTATCTTCGATTCGGTTTTCCATTTTCCCCAAACAACATAAATTTCTTCTATTGTGATATATGAAGAAACATTTTATCACTAACCCCAAGCTCCATAGTGAGTTGAATATTTTTATCATATGTTTTATATTGAATTTTAGAAGATATAAAATAATTGTATATGGTTATAATCATATCTATCATATCATGGAAAATATTATATCCCATCATATTCATCCCACAAACCTTAACAAAACAAGATATAGTCTAACAAAAATTCCCATTACGAGCCTCAAAATGTTCCATATAAATGTGATAATGGGATATGTTGTTATATTAGTACTCGACTAGGGTAAGGTGTTCTATTCAAAATCCATTGAAATACCTTGGGAATGATATCAACTTATGAAAAATTATTTGAAAAGATCTTTAATATTGTACACCTATTTGATGGGATATGCAGTTATAAAACCCATATTTGTATCCCACACTAGTTAATGTGTTCCCTAAACCCTCAAGGTAAATCTCCGATCTCAATCCGATACAATGGATTGTGGAACTCAAGTAATTTTATTAACATGGATTATATATATTCTGGTGATTTTTTCAAGATATAATTTTTCTTTTAGAGAAATGAAATGTACTAACTTTTTATGGTGATCAACTACCACCCAGATGTCATTATATAGATTTAATGTCATGGGGAGTATTTTAATCAAATACATGGTCATTTTCCCCAATTTATATACTAGTTTGAAAAATTATATCATCATACCATTAGACATATATCATTATACATTAACTAGTTATAATATAAGTTTTTAGGAAAAAAATTTATATTATATCTCTATAGGTCATCCCATCATATGTTTTTCTTAATTTCTCTATAAACCATAGAGAATTTAATATTAATATAATAGGATGACCAATGTAGATCATTTAGATATGTTCTATTAAATTTGGGTTGTCATGGGAAACTTATATTTGTTCCAATAATTATAATATCACATTTAGAGAATTTAAATTTTGTTAATATTAATTTCCTTTTTATATAACACATAGTCCTTTTGAGACTCCTTAATCAACTCATGGAACAATAGTTAATTTTTTTAGTAATATTTGAAGAAAATCCTTTTATTATTCCCCTTAATATCCAATACAGGTATGGGAATATTGAATCTGATTTGATAGAAATCATAGATAGGGATTTGGGATCCTTTCTGCCTAGGGTATCCTCCAAATTGTTCACGTTCCACATTAGGTAGGGGATTAAACAATAATAATACTCAATTATATCTAATATCCATAGTTGTAACATATTGAAATACATTTATGTGAATATATACATTAGTCATTTATGATCCATATATAAGTCACACCTTAACCCATTGAGATAATTTCATGAAATCATAAAAATTAAGATCACTGAACCCAATTATAGATCATGTGTTGAGTAGTTTTTTACATAAATTATTAGTTTGACCGAGGCATATTATATTATGTTTAAATAATTTATATGTATGAAACCAAGTCATTTATTTTATTCTATTTTTTAAGGATAAACATATATCCCCTTATCAGTGAGAAAATGTCTCATGAATTTCTCTTACTGTATCTAATACTCTCAAAATCATTACATTTCATACAAATTTTATTTTGACATGGTCTTTAGTATAACATTAAAATTTCTCTCAAGTTTCTCCTTGACATTAGAGTAGATAATAATATCATCTATAAATAAAAACAATTTTTTTTTGAAATAGTGTCCAAAGGCTCCAATCATTAAGTCCATGAAGATATATAGGGCATTAGTGATTCCAAATGGCCTTTATATGAACTCATATTTCCCATACCATGTATGAAAAGTAGTTCTGTTGATGTTCTCAACATAAGATTTACATGATAACATATCGACCAAAAATCATTCTTGGAGAAATACTTGGATCTAAATAATTTATTGAGAAAGTCATGAATCTATTTCATATTATACCTTTTCATTATCAATATCGTGATGTTCAAAATATAATAAATTTCCTGTCACATAGACTCATCATTTATATTAGAAAAATGACTGGTGCACAATTTGATGATGCACTTGGGTGTATAAATTCATTATCCTGAATTGTTTGTTGTTTCTTCTTCAGTTCTTGATGTTAAATAGTGGTAATTCATTATAGTGTCTTTGATATTACAAAAGATTCAGGCATTATTTTTATTTTGAACTAAAGATCTATATAATAGGAAGTTAATTATTTTTTTGAAACACATTAGATAATTACATTACAATTTCAATGTTATCATGTATGATATTTTCCATAATATTACTAATTTTATCAAAGAACACTTTCTTATTGGGAAATTATATACATTCCTAATAACATGATACCAATAAAGATTCATCCTCCTCCTTAAATATTATTTATATCGAAGAATTTTTTTTGATAGGGTGGGTGATTTCATTCTCTCTATAATTTTTATAGGATATATATAAGGATATCAATTTCATGGCTATAATAAAATTTATTTCGGTAAAGGTATTATCAAAATTATTGTTTGTAAATTGATAAAAATAATTTGATAGTGTATTTTTATATTTTTGGGACAAAACAATTGATTCATTTTTCATATTTACTTATAACATTACATCAATGATTTGAGGTGGTGATTGAATAGTGTTATAAAACCTGCATGTTATGAATGAATGTGTATAATTATGGATAATAATAATTGTGTTGACAATTTGATTCTAGTTCTAATCATTTACCTAATATATTATAAACATATAGATGAAAATTTTTTAACTGTTAAATACATAATGGTTAAACTGTAAAATTTGAAGGACAAACACATAAATTATATCAATTCCATAACCAATGATTTTCTAGGTTTCAATCAAAGTTATCTTTTGAATATTTCGAAAAAATATTGGTATAGATTTTCCCATCATAGTGGTTCATAAATGATTGGTAAATTTAAAAATGTATATTTCTAATGGGTGACAAAATAGGTGTAAAAAAGAGGATATTTATCTTCAACTAGTTGATTATCAAGGCAATTCCTATTAAACACATTTTGAGTTTATTACCTCTAAGTACAACTCTTCCTGTGATAAATAAAACTATTGTATCCCGACATGGATTTTGTTAATCAAAACCCACATAACCTATACTTTAAAATAATTTTGGGACATTTTCCTGAGTTTATACTTATCCCTAAGGATTTCATTGAGGTTTTGTAATCCAAATTCCAAAAATTACTATAATTTATCTGATATCAACTATGATAATGAATATTTCAATACACCTTAATTCATGAATTATTATGTAAATTTACACATAATGAAATCATAGATGATAATGAGGATTAGTGTTTTGTGGAAATCTGGTACATTGAAAAATATCCACAATCATGGGTATCAAAATATAATTTAAAAAGTCCCTAAAATTCCCTTATAGTTACATTTCTCTTCTAAAACTTCCTTAGCTAACATGACTATATACATAAAAAAGGGGTGAGATATAAAGCCCATTAAGGGAATAATCAAATAATAAAATAACTTAAATTAGTACTTGTGAGCAAAAAGGAATATCAATGTAACATTACAGAGGATATAATCCTAAATGTGAACAATGGATCATGATATATGATGATATCATAAACAGGGCATTAGAATTTTGAAACAACATAAAACAATACATAAAAAACATGTGAAAAACAAAAATTTGTAGACAACATTACATTGTGATATTAGGATAACCTTTTATACACCAATCAGGGTATTTTATGAGATAATACATTACCCAATGATTTAAATTGATATAAAATCTATAACCCACTAGTCACATTCATCTCATATACATGCATATTCATGTCACATTAATCATACAACATAAAGTTGTTGTTAATCAATTATTAATAAATGATTAATGAAAATGAGTTATATAACTCTATGTTAAAAAAACATAAGGATATATTTATTTATGTGGATAAATTTGAGTGTAAATGGGGATCTGTATTCACTTAAAAAAAATTCTTGCAAAATAACAAGATAATTTAAGAATCGTAAAGGGGGTACATAGATGTTCATGGAAGGGTTTGTTGATAATTAAAAGAATATCACATCACCAAGAAAAATATACATATAGTTATAATTATTTTAACACATATTCCAACATGAATAATTCAATATAAAAAGGAATTATATAATGATGGTTCTTGATTAAAGGTGATAAGGATATGATCCCTAAACTTGATATGGTGATTCAAAAATCATAAGAAGAGATTATTAAGAGATTTGGAACACCTTGGGAGCATAAAATAGAGGGAATGGTGGAGTAAATTTATAATTGATGGGTTATCATTAAATATGAATGGGAGGTTGAATTGGTATTTATATCATAAGAGATATTAATTCTTAATTAATTTCTTATCATATGTTATAGTATCTATGTGACAGATAATCAAAAATAAGAAAAATCCAAATTATCTTATCCCTTGGTTTATACCATTGTTCAGGGTTTTTAAATATTTTATAAATATAAAAACATAAATAATATAAATATTCTATTTCTAAATTATAATAGAGTTGTGTTCATAATGAATCAATTTTATAACCATAAAATATAATATAGGTTTTGGAGTATTAATTTTAGATTTTAAAATTAATCAAATAAATAAAAATAAGTTATTTTAATTGGGGACATAATTTTCATCATTTATACTCTTTATATAATTAATTAGATAACTTTTTGGGATTTTATGACGTCATACTACATATAGTATTTATTTTTTTCCAAATATATTAACTATATAATAAAATTGTGAAAAAATACCACTGGATAATTTTGAGATGATGATTTTGAAATGAATAATTATTTTATAAAAATAGTTCTCTAAATAATAAAATTTACACTTTTTTAAACTAACATCCATATTTATTGAAAAAATGAGGGTTTCATAATGATAACAATTAACTACCCTCATAAAAAGATTGTTTTCTTTCTAAAATTATATTATAAATTTTTTTATATAATTATTATTTAATAACAATATGTTATCAAGATAATTTTTATTTAATTTATTTTTGAAATTAATCAAAATTTGTATCTTTATTATAACTAAATATTTCCCTAAGTTATAATTTGTTTTTCACCATATCAAAATCTATTTTTATTAAAATTCATTATTTAATCAATTATAAATTAGTAAAAAATAATTAAAATGATAATTTTTTATTAAAAATAATAATTTAAAAATTCATATTTTTTTATATCGATTTATAAACCCCTTATTATACAATCGTATTCCCTATGGTTGGGTATAAAATGATTAAACAATCTTTAGGTGGTTTTACGAACATCGTGTGAGACATGATCATCATAAGATTAAAAATATCCCATAAATGGTTTAATATATGACTTAATTATTGAATCCCATATTGGTATTGATCAATGTCAAATAAAAATTATTTTATTTCCATCAGAAGTTCAAATGAATTTGATTCACAGGGTATGATCATAATGGTCAACAAAATAGCTTCTTTTTTTCTACAAAAATTGGATTTTATCACAATCCTTCATATATTCTTTTAATAATGGTCATTTTATACTGACTGTATTATTAATTTTTTCAATTCCATAGGATATTTTTAATCCACAATGATATATCTTATAATTTTCCAAAACAACCAATATATTTCATTTGATTTATATAACTACATTATTTAATAATTAATTTATTCATTTGAAAAATAAATATCATTTATAAACATTTACGATGTTATAAGACATATCTATTTATCTTAAAAAAATTTAAGCCAATGTATTTTTTTTAAAAAATTAAATACGAAAAGAATATATGAAAAAGTTTATGACATAAATTATTTTTAAAAAAATAATAAAATATTTATTTATTAAATACCTTTTTTTATTAAAAATAAATCACTTTTATTTAAATTTATCTATTTATAAAAAATATAAATATGCATATAAAAACCAACATTAATTTTTGGATTTTAAAATTTATTCATTATAAATTAAGGTCACATCAACAACATTAATGCTATTATTTAATAGATTTCATTTATTTTGCTAATAAAATAATAAAACCCTTTCAATTACCATAATCGGTGGTCTAGAACCATGGGAAGGATAATGATTTTCAATTTTTATTAATTATGTGTCTGAGGTAAATGTTTATAAACTAAAAAATAAGTCTATATATTTTCTATAAATACAAACACACTCTCTCATGACTGTATTGTCATAGAGTTTATAGATGATTTTTTCCAAGAATGAATGTGTTTTATATATTAGATATTATTATACTTTTAAATCATATGGAATAAAACAAAAAATAGTTTATTTCATTATAGGTGATAATTATATTAGTAACAAATTTGTTTCAGGAAAATACTAAAAATTATAAATTGAATATCTTATAAAATTATCTCTCCAATTAAAAAAATGTGTGAAACAGAAAAATATTTATAAAGAAAATGAAATTTTTTATAAAAATATATATAAACATTGATAGAGTTATATTGAATTATGTATAAAGGAATGAAGAGGTATTTATAATTAGTAACATGACCATTAGAATATTAACATAAATTCTAGAAATAATAACCTTAATATTTCCCACAGTAACATGGCTATTAGGAAATGTAATTTGACAATTGGAATATTCATTTAACTAATAAAATAATTTAACATTATGTAAATATTTTTTACATCAAATAAATTAAGTTAATATTTACAGCAGAGTCCCAGGAAATAAATAAAATAACTAAAGTAGGTGTCCTGATATTTTTCTAATGAATATTTTGTTAAAAAAAATATTTTACATTAAGTATACATATTTTATATGTTTTAAAACTATTTTGACAAAATAAATTTCATTTTTGAAATCATCACTTAAAATATTACAATGGGATACTTTTCAATAAAGAGGAATACTTTTTGGTTATTTTTGGAAATACATAAAATTTAATGTGAGGGGTAAAACAAAATTTTATACATAACATTTTTATTTTAATTACCTCATCCTAGAGTTGATAGTGAAATAATATATTCTATAACTTGTGTATTAATAAAACATATCTAATACATTAAATTATTGATTTATGGATTACTAAATTAAATTAAAACCAAAAATACATTTCCCAATGTCTAAAATATTAATGTATTCCATTAAAATAATATTTTCCCCACATTTCCTTTTAATATAATAATGAATTATTATTTTTCGTGCATTCATGGACATGAAATTATGTAATTTTAAAAAAAATGCATTAAATTTTCGATAACATCAATGTTATAGTGTTGGTCTATATAAATAGATTTTAATCAATATTTTACCTCAAAAACACAACACTCCTCAAGTATAAATACTTTCTCTTCTTTCCATAATAAAATCACTTAAATTTTACTAACCAAAGTCATATATCTACTACAATTCCAACTCTTATTACCCTTTTAATACATATGGTTTTTATATAGTCACTCAACTAAACTAATTCAAGGATTTTAGTGTCGTTGAAAAGAAGCACCACCATGATGATGGTAAGCTTTTATCGAATATTCTTCTCATTTTTCTATTCTCTATCACATGTTCTCTATTAAATTAAAAAATAAAAAATAAATATTTATTATTTATTTATTCTAAAAATGATTATAATATAATGTAATGATTTTATGTATTACATCTTTTATTTCATACTTCTTTTTCATCCTCATTTGTGTATTCAATCTTAATAGTTCACTAACTAACTATGAGGACCTAGACTGGTCACTTCTTATCATAGCCATCATTCACGGTTATTATGCAATATATATAATTTTTAAATATTTAATAAATTTTTTCTATGATTATTGACAGATTTTTACTTATAAATAATATATCTTGAACAAAAATAATGAAATTGAAATAGGATGGTATATTTTTTTTAAAACATGACATCAAAATAATTTCCATTAAAAAAGTATATTATAATATAGTTTATGATAATAATAATGTATTAATATTTACAGAATGAAATATAATTTAATTATGATTTATGTTTTTTACAACATTTGTTTATTATAAAGGAGGTGTGAATGGGATGATACATAATATGATCTAAGGTAAGGGGATTCTCAAACCTAACTGTTTCATTTTAGTAGTTTCCTCTTATAAATTTGTTTTAGTAAGGATTTTACTATAATTTTATTATGAATAATAGTAACTATTACTTACCTATTTGAGGATATAAAATTTTCACTTTATCAACATGATTTCAATGATAATTTTTTTGATTTTTAGAGAAACATTATTTTAAATGAAATCACATTGATCCCACTTTAACAGTTGATTTTTCACTAATGAGTAATGATATTATTTTAAAAAATATGATCTACCATATTCATTTTCAACCCCATTAGGTTATTAATTAATTTAAAAAAATTATTTTGGTTATATTATAAATATATTTATAGTAATTTATGAAAAAGTAAAGTCATTAGATTTGGTATCATATCAAATTTTATTTAATTTGGAATTTCAGACTAGAGATTAATAGTCAAAACCATAATTATATGTTTATGTATAATAAAATATAGTATTTGATAAAAAAATTATAGAGTGTGTAGTAACCAAGGAAAAAAATAAATATCTATATAATATAATTTGATATACTCTAGAATATATGCACCATGGAAAAATAACAAAGAAAAGGGTCAGTTGGGTATTAACTCGATCATCACCCCAAGCATGAGTTCTGGGATTTAACACACACCTACAATGAAAATCTTAGGGTATCTACATTATATGATTCACATTATATGTTTAATTGATTAATTCTTTTATTTAAATAAATATATTATTCCTCTTAATGTTACAAAATTATTAATTTTCATTCACCTAGAAGAATAGATTGAGAATAAGGCTTTTAAAAATTTAGAGACCCCATATGCTATTTATTTACATTATATTATTGACTGAAATTAAATTATATTCCATTATTTATTGACTCATTTTTTAATACATTTATATTTATTAAAATAGTATTAATGATTAGAAATCATACAAACAACTCATGTGAGGTAAAATAAAAAAAAATTACGAATGACATTCAAAATGAACAAAGAGGTGGATTTAAAAAATTCATAGTGGTAATTAACTTGAAGTATTTGGATATTAAAAATACAATGTACCCTGTGGAATTTTCACCTTCACCTAAGTAGGATAATCCACCCATCGATTCTTTTATGTTGAAATAACCACTTATTTTTATAGGATATTCTGATCCAGTTGGGCCAACAAAGTTGGATATCAAATGGGAAGAGATTTTTTTCTCCTCTAGTTGTATGAGAATGGTAGTATATATATATATATATTATGGATAATCTGATCAATTTGGGAAATTAATAAAACAAATGAAACGTAGGGATTAAATTGATGATATTGAGTGCGCAGACTCTATGATGATATTTCCTTACATGTTTTAATCCAAAACTCTTCGAACATAATTGGAGTTATAATCCATAGAAAATTATAAATGAGAAATTTAATCAATCGTGAAATAAAATAAATATTTCATAAGGATTAAAATATATTCATTGGGGTTTTTATTATAAATGATATAAAAATAAAAGGGTTTCTTACTTGATTAAAATTTCATCATTGAAAGAATGTAGATATTTATAAAATATGGAGTCACGAAGAAGTAGTTTGATGGGAAATTAATGTAGATATGGATTTTTTAAATTTTTCCTTGGTAATTTATTTTTGAATAAAATAATATTGTTTTATATAGGGGGTATAAATTGAAAAAGATTAAAAAAGGTCCAACCAGACACATGAAAATATGTGGGAATATGTTTTATAGAAAATACATAAAATGGACAAGGAAAATATGTATGTTCATGAGTATAGGACATAAATCTTGTTAATTTTGAAAAAGAATTATGAGGCTAATCAATAAGAGATTAAAAATGATGTATCCTCATAGGAACCCACATATAGTTCAATGATTCAAAAGTTATGAGAAAGGGTAATATAGAATCCAGTTATCTAAACTAGGTGTTTTCAAGGGTAATAAATGATATCAACCATAAAACATAAGTAGTAAAGGTAATGGTTAATGAATTACCACTAAACTAGTGGAACATTAAAATGAATTCATATTAGGTAAAATTAATATACACTTAGGAATATAATTTTTTATTATACTCTAGTTCTGCTCATTACATTATATCATGTATGTTTCTAGAACCATTGAATCACATAATCAACACATTAGAGTTGATACATAAAAAAATTCCAAGAGGTGTGGTCATTGAAACATATTTATTGGACTATTATTTTGTGACACTCTATAGGAATATTCTTCCATAAAATATTATAATCATACCTTTGAGGGAATTTTATAATGTATTGTGATTGGAGTGTCTCAAATCCTGTTGATGTCACATCCAATATTGGGAAAACTAAATCTCTTTCTATATTATGAAAAATCCCACACTAACAAAATTATAGATTTTCGAATAATATTCATTGTAAAATCCCTCAATATTTTGGGTGTAAAAACCAAGTGAAAAATCTTATCAACCCAAACATTTTTTTCAAAGGGAAACAACAACTTCAAAGAAAAAAGTTATTTTTTATTATGTATACCTAGGTATTTCTTAAAGAGTTACCCGGTAATACACAATAATAAGAGGTATATTTCTAAATATAATTCATAAACTTATCCAATAATATCTGTGAATACCCTTATATGATAGAACTGATAAAACTAGAGGAGATAAATATATTGTTTTATGACTATTTGGATAATAGTTGATATACCGTTGTGAATCACTATATATTGAAAATAATACTCTTTTTAATTAATAACCATACATTTATGTAATTTGAAATAAATAAATTAGATATTAAAAATACCTCAATAATGACTATGTGTCCACTACCTTATGTTGGAGACTTGTTCAATCATTATTGAGAAATTCAACCTTTATCAATGTTGAATAGTCATTATATATATCATTAGCTAAATTTTAAGAGAAGATAGATAAAAAACTTATGCATGACATGGACAGTATGAATTCATACTAATGAAATTCAGTATAACCATTTCCCCAACAATATAAACAGATTTTGTGAATTGATTTTTTAGATAAAACAATGAAATTTTTTTTATAGTATTTAGTATGCATATTATATTTTAATCTAACTGAAAGGTGGAACAAGAAGAGAATATAATTTTTTGTGACAATAATAATGGAGAAGAATAGTTATATTTTTTTGAAATTTGTATCATTGGATAGAGTATTTCACATTCATGGGGAATGTCATAGTAATTGATAAATATTTTAGAAAAATTAATAAAAAGTTAATATAAGAATGGACTATACCAACTAGTGTCACATAGATCCATAGGTTTATTGAAGTATCTTTGTAAAACCATTTATTTATGGGAAATAAATCATGACCATCTATACCACTAATTAATATTACATGGGAAGTGTAAAATTATATATAGACAAAAAATAGGAAAGATTTAATGAGCTCAAAAAGAGGAAAATCCTTGAAAATTTACTCACACAACCCTCATACAGAAAAGGGGTTAGGATAAAAAAATGATCATTAAAAGAAATATTTTAATATACTCAAATATAATTATATAGTGAAAGAATATGACTCGTGGCAGGGAAAGACCCATTGAAAAACTACAAGACAAATGACCTTGATTTGGATGTTGTATTATTTGCATTGAAAATTTTGCTGAAAATACGAATATGTTTAGAATTGTGAAGTATATACATATCAGAAGAGTTTAAAATATATATTCACATAAATTATCACAAATTTTGTAAACCAATACTAGTAGATATCTTCAAGGAATATGATATCTCTTTTTACTACCAACATGAAATAGTGAAGAGGAATCTGATTCTCTTAGTAGAAAATAATTTGTATATAATATATGATTCATATTGAGAAATATCTTATCTCTATAGATATTAAATATATTGATATATAAATCAAAACTCAAAGGCATAATTCTTATATTGCCTAAATAATTACCAAAATATCTATCCATGAAATGATCAAGGATTAATGAAGTGGTGCTTTAGATATTCAAAAGAATGACACATAAAAAAGAAATTGATGAATTATGAATATTTCATTGATGGAGATGGTGTACATTGGTTTGGGACTAGAATTTTGTGCCTTGATAACCTAATATAAATATAGATATATGAATATTATAAAAATATTATCTTTATAAATATATTCATCATGTTCTATGATGTACTGAGATCATCAACAATAATTTTTGTGGGAAAACAGGAAGGTGAATATTGGTATGTAAACACAATTTTTTTTTGGTATTTTAGTAATTTAAATCAACTTAATAAAAATCCAAGGTGATTTTACAAAAACATCCCATACACATGTGTAAATTAGATAACATAAACATGGACATTGTCAATAGTCTCCAAAATACATATAAAGGACGTGATATTATATGGGTTATGGCAGATTGAATACAAAATAATATCCACATCATCTCTTTTTGGGAATTTTTATCACTTGAAAATTTTAAAAAGGTATAAATATTGGATATGTTAAAGGTATATAGAGAACCGCTTTCAATAATATCTTATAAATATCCGAATATCACCATAAAATTCTAGAGTGGTTTGTGGCATGATCTGAATAATTAATTAAACTTCAGTAAGGAAAATTATATCGTAATATATTTCAATATAAAATACTATTCACATTTTCAAGGTAATATTGAGAGTTTTCTCAATGAATTTTAATGTATTTTTGGATCAACATCATCTATTATTTGTATTTACATAAGAAAATGATGCCACTTAATTTTTAAAATTTCTTCGTATCTATTGTTATGTTAGAATTTGCGTCGATGAACCTCATTATGGGATGATGTAGTTGAATAAAATATCCCTGGACTAAATCATATGAATGATATAATATTAAAGGTTTAATCCATCAGAAATACGTTAATGATGATTAGAGTCAATAAAGGAGTAATGTTGAAAATAATAAAAGAGACATTACGTTTAATGTTGGGGATGAAGTTATATTTTTAATGTTACCATGTAATTTATTCGTTTTATATTGAATGATTGAAAAATAATTAATCACCATACATTGCGACCTTTTAGATCCTTTATTTCATAGTAGTAGCGTCTCATTTTCTACTACATCTACCGAAATATTATCTTGTTCAGTACTTGTTCCAAGTAGTTATCCTAAGAAAATATTTTATCCCAATATTGTACTAAATATTAATGTGATAAAACTAGATCTATAACTATAAAAAACTGATAATTAAACATATTATTAACTATAAATAATCTGATGTTTTGGATAACATTATATAAAACAAATAGTAAACATAAATGAAAACAACAATGCATTTTGATGAAGATATAGTTTTTAAATATTACTAGTAAAACCCTAAACATTAAATTAGTATGTATGAATTAGAGTAATTATAATACAAAATATGGGTTTCATGAAAAGAAACCCTACTATTTTTAATAATAAAACCCAAGCATTATAAAAAAACACTAAGGATTCATTTATACAATTAAAATGTATTTATTTCTAAAATTTTTATTTTATTTCATGAAAATGTTTATTATGATTAAAAAATAATAAATTATAATTATAATATAAAAAATATATTTCCAATATATTAATTAATAATTGATAAGAAAAAATAATAAAGGATATTATTCATTTTCAGAAATACCTTTTCTAATAAGATTAGTTTTAAACAATATGTTTTGATTTTATGTTATTATTGAACAATAAAATATTTTTAATTTAATTTCTTTAAAATGTATATAATCAATAAATTAAGGACACCAATATAGTTATAAGATGTTTTTTATTAAAAAATTTATTATTTTAGTGTGGATGAAGAGTAATATTTTTTTACAAATAACACAAGTCACATTCTATTACTAGTATATAATTGTGAATTATAAGCTAGTTAAAAAGTTAATGAAATAATATGTATTCTATAAGTAAATGTATAAATTTAAAAAAAATTAATTTATGAACCTTTATATAATAATTTCGAATATATGAAATATTTTATCATAAATTTTTATTAAGACATTATATAATTTTACATTAAAATTAATTCTTATCATTTTTATAAATTCAGAAAAATAAAATGGATTAAATATTTACAATATTTTAATTATTTTTATATAATATGTAATAATTAATTTATAGGAATAAATATTTTATTACGTTATGAATGAACTAGTAATTGTAGTAGAATCAAAAATATTAAATATAATAATTCAAGGGGTAAAAGAATTTAATCATGGTAAAAATATATCTAATTATTCATAGAATGGTTTATAAACATTATATGTTATCCATTCAATTTTGTTTTTAATTTTTAGCCACATAAAATGTTTATAATGTTCCCCGTTTATTATATGCTAAAATATTTACAACAATTGCATTCTAACGCCGTATAAAAGAAGAATATCATCTCCCCTTAATATATCCTCAAAAAAATTATTCACCATGAATCCATTCACTTATTACATCCCTAAAATACTATTTCATTATATATATATTATAGTCAATTTGTATTTTCATATTCCATAAATTTCTTAAGGTATTTTAAAGGAAATCATAATGCGCTAAACATGAGTAATAATTTTTAAATAACATATTTGATTTAGACTCTTATAATAAAATTTTAATTTTAATATAATTATTTTGTAATATAAGGTCTCTTTATTTAATGAATATAAAGATGATATGGGAGAAATTACTAATTACATCTTCATTTTTCTATTAAGAAAAATTAAATTTTCATTCATGCGCTGCTTAGACTACCACCTCCATGAAAAAACCGATTCATTTTTCCTTCAATACAATAAAACTGTTTCAGAAAAAGAAATTTAATAAATAATTATATTATTTATATAATTTTTATTTTTATTAATAGATAATCTATATTAATAATTTCTCCAGTTCATTAAAAAATAAATCTTTGACCATGATTAAATTCGGATCAGCGTCTCAATAGAATGATTGGTTTCCATTTTTTTCATCAAAATCATATATTATTTGTAATGAGGATAGTAATAAAGAAACATTATTATTTTTATGATAAAAAATTGTTTTAAAAATTAATATTTTAGATATTATGGGTGATATGATCTGATAATTCTTATCTTTAATTAAATCATTTAAAATATGAAAACATGGTGAAAAATGAATACTTATTTATATGTAATGAAATTATAAAAATTACCTCCATTCTATAAATATTTGAAATAATGTTATGTCCCAAAAAACTAATGAAATAATATCAAATTATTCTACTAAAATTATATTCTATCTAAAATATCTCTTAATAATCCATTTATTAATGTTTGTTGAGGTTTGTTTCAGTTTAATCACCTACACGAAGAATACTATAAATTTAAATCCTGAATGAATCTGAGAAAATATTAAATGGTATATAATGGTAAAAATATGCTAAGAATTTCATTTTTTTTGTTATAGTAGGGTTGTATCAACATTAAACTCATTAATTAAAAAAAGACATTGTATTTGTTATGAATCACTAGAAGATGATCATTTTAGATATAATATACATTGTTTATAACCAAAAATCCCATAAAATGAAATTATAAATATTTATAATATCTCATAAATTCAATTTTGTTACCTTATATGATTAAATAATTATATCATTTCATCAAAAAATGGATAAAAGAAGAACTTTTAGGAACCCTATTTATAACATCAAATATTACTTATACCGCGTGTTTATAATAAGTAAAAACCAAATTATATATCTGAATATATAATAATTTACAAGTATGAGTATAAATTGACATATTTAGGAATAAAATTATTATATATAAATTTAATTATATTAATTTAAATATTGAATAAATTTGGTGAAATCATAGAATGAATGTGGACTGAGTAAAGGGTTTTCCTCTCCAATCTCTATCACTACGAATAAATAGGTATTATACACATTATTTATATAATATTGTGTGTACAATTAATTTTTCATATATCATATAATTAATAATATTTACTATTTTTATTTTTATTTAAATTTTATCACTACTCATCCAAGGGGTATTGCTTATAATGTCACTCAAACCGTAAGGGTTCATTTTCGAAACATTATTTCCTTATCAAATGTTAATTTAATAATAAATTTATTCCATTGATTTATTAGTAAATACTAATGGAATTATATTTAGAACATATATTTTTTTCTTGTAAATACTATTCCAATTTGATACTTTTTAATAAAATTACTTTAACTTATTTGTTACACCATTTGTAAAGATTTTGGTTACCCAGTATTGATTAATTGAGTTATGATCATCCTCTTAGAAATAATATATGGGAAAATTATAACAATTTATTTTAATGTTTTTGATTATATTTTTTGTGAATTTTAATTCTCTACGACATAATACATCTTTTCCAAATAATTCTCAATTGAAGGAGTTTGTATCTTGTATGGAATGTTGATTACTCAAGTCTCATTTTCTGGAGTTACATTGTTTCATAACAAACCTATTTCTTCCAAGATTGGGTTATCAAAATATTATAATTAATTAAATTATAATTTCTCTACCTATATGTGGAATATATATTTTCGTACCCAAAAAGGCTTTTTTCTCTTTTTACAATTTACTTTTTTATAAAAAACATTTTTAAGGTTATTAAAAATAGGTTTTATATTCATATTCATATGTTTTGTATTAACCTAAGTATTTATTGAACATAATAAGTATTTATTTTTAGTGAATTCATATTTATTATTCTATTTAAATAATATAAATGGTTTTGAAAACAAAATGCACTTAATAGTTTAAAAAAAATTGGATGGGGCCCAAAATATCATCTTTTATGAAAATGTTAATTTGTTTTACTAAAACAATTTTATTGTTTTCACAAGAAGTCACATTTAATTTTTAAATGATTTACCCAAAATGATATATTTTTCACTATTTATACTTTAAATTATATTTATATTTTTTTGTAATGTACTCATGTTAAAAAAAATTCAATTCAAGATCTCTTTACGGGTGGTATCTTTTAATAATTATATTTCAATGATTTTTCCGACCTATGTGAATAAAATTCCAGGTTTTCTTTTTATCATTGTCAATTTATTCTTTTGAAAATCAATAATTTCATCTATGTATTCTATTTTCATTTTTAATTTCATGATGATTTTTTCATATATGGATATCAGTATATTTTTTTATCATCACATTTTACATAATACATAATGAATGATGGTCACCTAAAATTAATTTCATTTTAGTTGCTTAGGAAATTTTTTGGTATATTGTACATTTTTAGTCTAATATATATGATTATTGGGTTGTTCAATATTCATTTATTTAAGATCCACCTTCTATATTTTGATGAGTTTTTAATAATATAGATATAATTTGAAAAATTATTTAAATAAAATTCCCCTTTTAATGAATAAATACTTTATTAAGTAATGTAGTTATAGAAAACAGATCCAATCTTTGTTAATATATTATTTTAAACCGTTGTAAAATATCTCCATAATATTCTACTCATATTTAACATAACATTATTGATTATATGAATTATTAATATAGTATTCATACAATAGATATTATGATTAAAATATTGTAAGGGAGATATATTTTTTACATAACATAGAAGGAACGAGAGACAAATAAGCCATTATGATCGTACCATATAATGCCCATTTATTAATTATTTCAATGGATATGGAATAACTTATATTTGACAATGAATATCCCTAATCCAAGAGTCATGTATATAAATATGATAAATGTAATTAATAGTAGAATTTCTAGCTAAATGAAATCATTTCCCAATTCATGTTCAGGTTACCACCCAAATAAATTACCACAATCATAGACCATAAACATATGGAGTACTCTGGTGTAATAAGGTAACATATATACCTACCATAGTTATATAAATTATTATATTTTATTTTAATTAAAAACATTTATAGATTAACATTTTTAATATATGTGTATATGCTATATTATATAATTATTTTGATAAAAACATGACATTGATTCAATGAAAAATAAAATTTTATTTTTGGGAAATATATAATTATAATTTAAAATTTATTTTTGAAAAATTAATTAATTCTAGATAAATAATTTTTTCCATGATATGTTCTCATTTAATTTTTTTATTATACAAGATAATATAAATTTATGAAGTCCAATGTAATTTTTATACATTCCAAAAAAGCAATAAGTTTTGTAAAATCAATTCTTTTCCAATTTCAGAATTTTTATTATAATTATAAATTATTATATTTAGAAAATAATTTTTAAAGATATCAATTATATTTTAACTCATTACATTAAAATTATGAATTTTTTTATTCATTGTTTTCTCATACAGTAATATTTTTGTGTAGAAATTAAATATGGTGTAATTAAATGGTATTGATTATGAAATTAAAATGTTTCAAATGTGACATAACAAATACAATAAATGTATTACACAAAAAATTATATTTAGCCTTTATAATAACGTGTTTTTAATGTTATATTACTAATTATAAAAACCTTTCATTTCTCCACCAAAAAATATATTATATTTTAATGTTCTAAAATAAATTATTTATGAACATCAATCAGTTTGACATCATGAATTATATTATTTTACTCAGTTATAAAATTTAAAGAAATAAAATATTATAAACAACTAAAAATTGATAATAAATATGGGAAAAGACATGACATGTTTTGTGTTTTTCATTATTTTATCACTTATTATCCAATATCTATTTTAATATTTTTTAAATAACTTATATATATATATTTATATTGAATCCAATCCTGTCCCCATTAAATCTAAATTTAAATCCAACATATTTTGAGTTTTGTCTCTTTCCCCCACTAAAAATCCAAACATTTTTTCATTATTTTCTTATGATTATCCTACTATGATTTCAGAGACACCATCTCAAGGTATGATAATTTCTTCCTAATAATTTTTATTTAACTAATTTAATTCCATTTTCCATATTCATATTAATTTTTTCGTGTTGTAATGTATATTTACACATCACATTTACTATAATTATTATACTCATGAGTTGAGATACCAGCTTTATCTGTCAATAATTCCTTCTATGATCCTTTATGTACAATCATTATGATTTCAAAATTAATCTATTAATTTCCAAGAAAAAAATATGTGTAGTGAATTTGTTTCATTATTTAAACATTAGTTTATTCACCTAGTTGTTCATATTAATAATTTATTGGTTAAATCCATGTATATAACCCATTTTTAATAATCATGGTATTAAATGTGCTGGATTATGATCTTATATTATTTGTTCATTATGGAAAATAAAATTCATGTTAATTAGTTGAATTTGATGGGTGTTCTATGAATTATATTTTCCAACAATTAATTGGGTAATTTTTTAATCTCCAGAGTTAAAGTGCATGGTTTATGGGAGGTACGACTAAGAACGCTATCTCATAATGAATCATTGGTTAGAAATGTATTATATTTGTGATTCAATGTTTTATTTTGTTACCAAATTCCTATTATTTCTAGGTATTGTAATGTTATGTAATGATTCAATGTTTATTATTATGATTTATGTTTTTTATGTCACCATTTTATGCATCTTAAATCTGATTCACTTCTTCACTTCATGTTATAATTTTATTTTCCACTTAGTAGGAATTATAACTCTCTCATTTCTTATATATGTCCCCAGGTTATCACATAAAGTATTCTAATACTAATGAAACATATTATCTCAATATATAGTTTACATTTAATTTCATTTCATGTTATTTTGTTGTGTACCATATTACCCATGTTAATTATTTATCTTGATCTTTTGGGATTGTATTATGAGTAAATTTATCTAATATATCATGTCATAAATTAGAAAAGTTATAGTTGTCATAGATTCTATTATTGAAATTCCTTGTTATGTTTAGGTTTTAGGATTATAAAACATTATTAAAAACTAAAGGGGTTATAATAAAAAATAAAAAAATATTAAATTTGGGTAATATATATTGGTTGTATTAGGAGAAAAAAATAAGTGTCTAGATACAAAGAATAAGATGAAAAAGTAGAAATTATGTACCTATATTAAATAAATCTGAAAGGGATCATTGGGTATTAAATAAACATGTAAATATTGTAATATATAGATGTAAATAAATGAAAATTTCAAGAAATTTTTTTTCTTAAATTCTTTGGAATATTACGAGTTCATAGTTTTTAACGGCGCCTGATTTGAAGGCCCGGTGTGCCCAGAATCAATTTTTCACGTTTTCTTCATGTACGTTCAATAAACATATGTGCATGTTATTACAGCTTTTGAACCGGTGCTTGGAAATGAAATCTGAGGGCAAAGATGAACTCTCAACGCCGATATTCGCAAAATGGGACATTTACCACAATTGTATTTGGCCAATAGTAGATGTTTTAATTTGGGGATTCGTAACAAATTAAAATAAAATTGTGGTGTTACTTTTAGTGAACAAAATTTTATTTTATTTATTTAGTGGTGGTTATTTCCTTCAAAGGGAAGTTTGAGATGGGGCCCCACCCACATAACCTCCCGTGGGAGGATAATGTGTGGTGGGGCCTGCAAGAGATCCTAACCCCTCAACTTCTCCCTTAAACTCCCATGAAACCCCCATTATTAACTCTTAAAACTCTCCACCTCTTCTCTTTGAATTTTAATCTTTTCACCTCCCGTCTCCCTTGATTATGCCAACCCATCTAATTAATATCTTTATTAATTAATTGGAACCTATTATTTGAACCAGTTTTAATTTCATTTCAATTCTATTATAATTGGGGATCCTTATTATAATATTTTCTTGGAAAATATTTGGATGCAGAAAAATCTGGAGAATTAGAAGAAAGGTGTTCCTCTCTTGACAAAGAACACCGTTTTCAACGAAAAAAATCTCCGATGAAGAATGCGAAGAACTTCTTCCAACAACGATTCTTCTTAGGAGGAACCCTGATGTTAAGGAATTTATGTTGTCTTCGTATTTTCTTCACGCATCACGACAACAAATATTCATCCAATGTTGATGAGACGAAACCGTTCTCTACGACGCCATCTTCTGCAACGCCCGACTACCACGATGCTCGTTATCTATGGCTCATCGATGTGCGACGTCAATGACGAGGTATGGGGTTTATGTTTAATTTTGAATGAATTAAATTAAACTCTTGTTCATCGATGTTCTCTTTATTCGAAGGTGGAATTTGTTATCAATTAACATGGAGGAAGCTGGCTGAAGAAACAAGGCCCGACGTCCCTACATTGGTTTATTGATTATTTGTCAAAAGAGGTGGTGACTTCGTCAACCGGAGGTAATGGCGGTCGCGCGCCAGCCGCATGCGGAAGAAATGTGGCCCACTACTGTGAGCCGCTTGGCCGAAGAAGAACGCGCCGGTCTCATGACCAGCCGGGCTGGAAGAACCGGCTGGCTAAAGCCAGTCGGGCTGTAGAACAACGGTGCCCCATTAGCACCGTGCTGCAGAGAACCGCGACCCGCGCTCTGTGGACCACTTCGACGGTGAACCGGTTGCCCTCCTGCCAGCCAGGCTGAAGGGATCTATGGAACCTGCTGGTGCCACGTGTGAAGGAACAGTGGACCCCCCGTGCGGGCCGATCACTCCAGGGAAGACCGGCCGGCTTTGACCAGCCGGGCAGGAGGGGTGGCGCCACTCGGCGCCCCCGTTTCACGAAACCAGGGGGCAACACCCCCCGCACCGCTAGGCCAGATGGCCGAGCCGCGGCTATCCATGGTCCAAGACATGCCCCGCTGGGCCAGGCAGTGCCCCGTCAGGCCGGACCGCCCCCAATCGGGTCAGACCTACAAGGAAAAGACGGGCCGACCCGCCAGCCCACCAGGCATGAAGGGCCGAGCCCATTTCACTTAAGTGCAAATAACATCCTGACTGTGCATCCGATCGACGCGCCGTCTGTGGCACCTGGACCCTTGCAATGAGGCGGTACATTTTTTATACTCTATGTGAGTTTTGGGGAACATTGGAAAATGGTCGGGTTTGGAACGAGTGTAATTCCAACCAGGCCCCTGAAACGGAAAATCCAATAACTCTTAGACCGGACACTTGATAGATGCGTCGTCTATCGCGTTGGGTTCCTTTTGATGAGACAGAACTTTGGGATACATCAACTTTGGACTTTGTGATAGTTTATGTATCGACCATACTGTTCTCAAGAAGTGGACCCTCCCAGAATTGATTGTGATATGTGCGGGAACCCTAGAGCTCATTGCGACTACGATTCCTACATTACTAGAATCCTCTGTGGTTTCGACAGTGACGATTATTGTTCTTGTATCCTATGTGGGTCTGGCAGTTTTCCCTCTATACGTGTATCCTATGTTGGTCCAACAGTGTAGTTACTCTCATATCCTATGTGGGTATGATATCTTAGATGGTCTTGTATCCTATGTGGGTCCGACAAATTAGATGAATCTATGAATACATATGATCATATATATCACTATACAAAATATGTATACCAGTGTGATCTGAGTCTTGACATCGAATCATTAGCAATGATGTGATTGACTTACTTTCCAGTATGGACTGTGTTGTGCTTGGGATCGAGAGTTGGAGCCTTACTGATATTGAAAACATAGGTATATGTATGGGCACATACCTAAGTATAGTTGGTTGATATTTCGTGTTTGTGTCTTTCTCATGTGGTTATCCTTCATGGATTCTGGGAGACCATTGGGGTCTCAGGGTCCCTACCGAGTATCTTATACTCACCCCTACATGAGCTATTCCCACACAATGTTGTGTTGGATGTAGACGACTGATAGCACTGATTTAGGTAGAGACTTGTAGAGATGGACAATACCCAGAGGTGGACCACTTTGCGAAATGTACATGGTGTACACGGACGGATCTGAGGTGCTGAGGAGATCATATGTACACACCCATCAGGTGGGATTCCTAGAGGATGACTCAGTGGTTGGTGTTTTACTTTACTGTAGTTGTACGAGTTTTTCAGTTGTACCATACATTATAGTTGGGTTTGTATACTAGTCCATTTACTTTTTAGCACTTATTTTTGTATTCAGTTTTACTTAGTGCTTACTTCGTTTTGCGTACTCTATTGTGTTTGTTTACTTTTATAAAGTAAATTTCATCCCAGATTATGGATATACACCATTGTTTCTAGTAACCAGCACTTGGCCTATAGAAGGCGGGCTTGGGGTAGTCATGGCAAGGGCCTTGAGGACAGGTCGTGACAAATTGGTATCAGAGGAGTCAGTTATACCGAAAAACTCAGGACTCTGATCTTTCTTTTTGTGAAGCAATAGTGTTAAGAGTACTGAGTGTGGTTTTCAGTCTAGGGAGTCTACTGTTAGTGCGGCGTCAGACATATCCATACTCCAGGACCCTAACCTCTGATTTCTGACTCAATACAGGAAAACACTGATTGTGTGTGTGTTTACTTTGAAAATGTTTCATTGTGATTACAATGTGTCAGCTCACCAGGAATACTGTTTTACCATGGCGCACCTGTTTCTTTTCAGGATGGCCCCATTAATGTAGCTAGCTAGGGTTCTGAGTTACGTAAGATATAGAATCCTACCGAGCGACGACGCCATGGTGTAGGGCCCCATCACAGTGGAGGAACCAATGTTACCACTACCTGTTGGGTTGCTGATACCTCCCGCCCCCGCAACAGAGAGTGCACACCTCCTGAGTGTGTTGCAATAGATCCAGTGATAGAGGCCACCCAGGTTCTGCAGAGAGATGGACCCACATGCATCTGAGGATTGGCTAGAGGCTGTCATCAAAGTCTTCAGATTTGTAGGGACACTAGCTGACCTCATGTTGATCCTTTTTGTGAGTCCCCTGCATGTGGCAGTTGGTAGATGGTAGCTCCTAATGCTATAGGTTCATTTCGAGGCATCATTACTTTGGATAGACATAGAGAGTCTCTTCTTCTCGGAGTCTGATCCAGCCAAACTTCGTGTGGTGCGGATTCAAGAGTTACTTCATCTACAACAGGGCAGCATGACAGTAGCTCAGTACTTAGTGAGGTTCACTAACCTCTCACGTTACTCCAAATATATCGTACGAGGCCCGTTCTTCAGGGACCATACCTTCAACCAGGGACTCAGGAATGAGATCAGAGCTTCGACGATTCCCCTAAGCATCCGGACGCAGGCAGGGGTGCTGGAACCAGCCCTTCTAGTGGATAGTTTTATCGTTGAGGAGAAACTAGCAGAGATACCCACTATAGGATGACACGTGGAAGAGTCATCTATATCCAGAAGTAGGAAGTTAACATAGAGGTCCAAGAGGACCAGGCCATCTGGTGGGCGAACTCAGGATTCAGGTTCGGTTGTGTGAGGCACACGAAATAGTTCATGCCTTGCGAGGAGTAGGCAGTACTATTCATGTGGCTGGCATGGCCACATGGATCTTGACTGCCCGAACCACCATGAAGACGAGTATCAGATAGTAGAGGGACCTCCCAGGAAGAGGCAGAGGTTTGACCATGGTGTTCTTCTGGGAGAAGTTGGACGCGGTATATGAGGATGGTCGAGCAGTGGGCATTGGACGAAGTTTAGAGGCTCTACCACCATCACCACCAGGAGGTCTGCCCCAACCCTAAGCAGCTGGGGGACAGAGATGGGCTCAGATCCAAGCTGTTGAGTCCTATGACCACAGCGCACCTAAGATTATTTGAGGTACTATCAGTGTCTACTCCACCCATGTAGCAGTACTTATAGACACAGGTGTGAGTCATTCATTTATTGTCGCTGCCATTTTTTGGAACTCAGAGATTCTGACGGAGCCGTTGGATCGATCCTTATGGCTAGAGACTCCTATGGAAGCAGAATCGACGATTACACACTAGTTTCGTCAATGTGAGATTACTCTAGGAGGTGATATCATCAGCTGGAATCTACATATAATAGCGTTGAGGCCTTAATACATCATCTTGGGTAAGGAATGGTTATCTATAGTCCATGCTAAGATCGACTGTATTAGGTGAAAAGTGCGGTGTGTCCACACAGATTGGACCAGGTTCACCTTCACCGGTGAGAAGGGAGCCTTTTGCAGCATATGATGGACTTACACAGATAAGAGGGCAGCCAATCACACATCAGTTGTCTAGTCTCATCCTCAGAGCAGTTGATGTGTGGAGTCTGAGTTTTCCTATTGTGGTGGATCAGTATGCGGATGTTTTCCCGGACGACATTCCAGGACTACCTCCTCACATAGAGGTAGACTTTTACATAGACCTATACCGCCATGACATCACTGATATCTACTCCAGCATATCAGATGAATCTCGCTGAGCTACGTGAGATGCGAGTACAGATTGAGGACTTCTACATGAAGGGATTTATCAGACCCAATGTTTCACCCAGGGCTTCTCCGATTTGGTTCTCCAAGAAGGCAGATGGGAGATTGAAAATATATGTTGAGTACCATCACCTGAATCATGGGACTATGACGAACAAGTATCCACTCTTGAGGATTGACGACCCCTTTGATTAGCTCAAAAGTGCATGATGGTTCTTGATGATAGACCTCAGGTCAGGCTATCACCAGCTTAGAGTTCCAGACGAGGATGTGCAGAAGATGGACTTCAGGTTTCGATATGGCCACTAAGTGTTCTTGGTTATTTCCATAGGTGTAGACAATTCTCCAACAATGTTCATGAGCCTCATGAACAAGATCTTCCAGACTTACCATGATCGATTTTTCATAGGCTTCATTGACGACATACTTATTTATTCAAATACTGAGGAGGAGCACACCAGCCATTTATGGCTAGTACTGGATACACTCCGAGAGAACAATCTTTATGTTAAGCTCTCTAAGTGACAGTTCTGGATTCGAGAGGTTCAATTCATGGGACATGTCATTTTAGAGGTTGGAGTAGCAGTAGATCCAGTGAAGATCGAGGTAGTGCTTTCTTGGGATCCACCCAAGAGTGTGACAGAGTTTCGGAGTTTTCTAGGACTGGATGGACATTATCAGATATTTTTCCCAGACTTTTCCAGAGTTGCAGCACCGCTTTCAACTTTGACGAGGAAGGGGAAACCCTTTGTGTGGTTAGATATATGCTAGTAGAGCTTTCAAGAGCTAAGGCAGATGTTTACCAGTGTTCCCATATTGAGACTACCTGAGTAGGGCGTAGGGTACGTAGTTTACTGCGACAGATCAGGGACCGGACTCGGGTGTGTCCTGATGGAGGAGTGAGTAGTGATCGCCAATGGATCATGGTAGTTGAGAAATCATGAGAAGAACTACACAACCCTTGACCTTGAGTTATCAGCAGTCTTTTTCACCATGAAGATGTGGTGGCACTATCTGATGGGAGAGCGCTTTACAGTCTAATATGACCACCAAAGTATCAGGTACAACTTCTCACAGAAGGACCTGAACCTGAGACAACGGTGATGGCTCGAATTCCTATAAAAATATGACCTCGAGATAGTCTATACTCTTAGGAAGGGGAACATTATAGCGGATACTCTCAGCAGAAGATCGAGAATTCAGCTGCTAAAAGAGGTGATGGAGTAGATGGCCGCTTTGCAGATATCCTTTGTGGATAGAGATGGAGCAGCCTTTCTTTATTCTCTCCCAGTCACTCCTCCACATATTCAATGATTCAGAGAGGCAAAACATGGGGAAATTTACTGTGAGACGCGACGTGCTCAGATATCCATAGGGAAGGCGCCTGATGGATTTTCTGAAGGAGGGGAGCATGTCATCCTCTTCCGGTGATGTACCATGGTACCAGTTGCATTACAGGAGTAAGTGCTAAGGGATTTTCACACTTCCCATCAAGCAGTACATCCATGAGTGGAGAATAGGTATCAGGACCTCCGACGACAGCACTGGTGGCCTAGTATGAAGAAGGATATAGAAGAGTTTGTCTCACGATGCCTCAATTGTCATCAAGTGAAGGCGGATCACCAGGTACCAGCAGGCTTGGTACAAACCTTAAAGGTCCGAGAGTCGAAGTGGGATGGGATATCTATGGATTTCATGACGGGGATTCCACGTACATCTTGAAGACATGACTCTATCTGGTTGATCTTAGACCAATTCACTAAGTCGGCCCACTTCTTACCAATCAGAGTGTCGGGCTCAATAGAAATCCTGGGATGCCTCTATATTCAGGATATTGTACAGCATCATGGTGTGTTATCAAATATCATGTTCGATTGAGATACACGTTTCACTTCCCAGCTATGTAAGGGATTATAGGAAAATTTTGGGACACAACTTCCCTTGAGTAATGCCTTCCATCCTTAGTCGGATGGTCAGACTGAGAGGACCATTCAGACTCTTGAGGAAATGCTCTGTGCATGTGTCCTCAACTTTGGTCATATCTGGGAGGATCACTTACACTTGGTGGAGTTTTCATACTACAACAGCTATCACTCCACCATCGGAATGGAACCTTACGAGGCACTGTATGGCCGACCATGCAGATCACCTTTATACTTGGCAGACTAAGGGGAGTCAACACATGTAGGACCAGAGATGGTTCAGGCTACGATAGGGAAGTTGCAGATCATCCAAGAGTAGATGAAGACTACACAGAGCAAACAGAAGTCCTATGCTGATAGGAGACGAAGACCATTGGAGTTCGAGGATGGCGACCACATCATCCTATAGGTCTCACCTTGAAGAGGTCTACAAAGATTTGGATGGGGCAGCACGTTATCTCTGCATTTCATAGGACCATTCCAGGTCCTCAGAAGAGTACTTGAGGTGGCTTACCGCCTGGCCCTTCCAGCTCAGTTGCACCGGGTGCATGGCGTCTTCCATGTATCTCAGTAGAGGATATACGTGCACGACCCATCCCACATCATCGACCACGGGGAGCTGGACATCGATGACGGGGTGACATTCATGGAGGTCCCATTGGAGATCTAGTATCGATAAAAGCGGGTTCTATATGGACATTCAATACCTCTGGTGCTCATTCGCTGGTAGCACGAGAACCTCCAGGAAAGCACATGGGTGTGGGAGGCTCAGATGCGTGCTCAGTACCCCCATTTGTTTCCCTAGTGTGTGTTGTAGATTTACAGGGACGTAAATCCCTAAGATGGTGGTAATGTAAAGAACCTAAAATATCTAGAAAAGTTTTTTCTTAAATTCTTTGGAATATTACATGTCCGCAGTTTTTGATGGCGCCAGATTCTGATGGCCGGTGTGCCTAGAATCAATTCTGGAACTTTTTTTTCGGGTATGTTCAGTAAACATATATGCGGGTGTTTATAACATTGTAACTGGTGCTCAGAATTGATTTCCGAGGGCATAGATGAACTCACAACACTGATATTCGCTAAAGGGAACCTTTACCGCAGTTGTGTTTGGTCAAGAGTAGAAGTTTTAATTTGTGTATTCGTAACAAATTAAAATAAAATCATGGTGTTACTTTAAGTGTACAAAATTTTATTTAATTTATTTATTGGTGGTTATTTATGAAAAGGGAAAGTTAGAGATGGGGCCCCAACCACATAACCTGTCATGTAAGGATAATGTGTTGTGGGGCCCACATGAGAGCCTAACCCCTCAACTCCCCCTTAAAAACCCATGAAACTTCCCTTATTAACTCTTAAAACTCTCCACCTCATCTCTTTGAATTTTAAACATTTCACCTCCCTTCTTTCTTGATTATGTTGACCCATCTAATTAGTATCTTCATTAATTAATTATCACCTTTTATTTGAATCAATTTTAATTGCATTGAAATTCTATTGAAATTGGGGAGACTTATTATAATATTTTCTTAGAAATTATTTCAGTGGGGAAAACTCTAGAGAATTAGAAGAAAGGTGTTCCTCTCTCGACAATGAACATCATTCTTCAACGAATTACATCTCCGAAGAAGAACGCGTAGAACATCTTCCAATGATGCTTCTTACTCATAGGCACCCCGATGTCAAGGGATCTACGTCATCTTCAGATTCACTTCATGTGTCCTAACAACGACTCTTCCTCTAACATTGACGAGACGACACCATTCTCCATGATGCCATCTTCCACAATGCCTGAATACCGTGACGCTTGTCTTCGGTGTCTCATCGACGTGCGAAGTAAATTAAGAGGTAGGGGGTTTATGTTTAATTTTAAATGAATTAGATTAAACTCTTGTTCATCGATGTTCTCTTTATTCGACGGTCTCCTTTTTTATCAATTAACGCGGAGGGCGCGTGCCGAAAAAAACAGCCAGACGTCCCTCCATTGGTTTATTGATTGTTTGTAAAAGGAGGTGGAGACGTCGGTGACCGAGGGTAATATCGGCCATGCACCAGCCACATTTGGAAGAACCGGGGCCCGAAACCGCGAGCCGCTTTGCTGAAGAAGAACCGGCCGATCTCATGACCAGCTGGGCAGGAGAACTGCGACGCCCCATTTCCGCCACGCTGTAGAGAATAGCGGCCCACACTCTGCTGTCGGCTTCAGAGGAAAACCGAACGGCCGCCTACCGGCTGGGGTGAGGGGGGTCATTGCACCTACTGGTGCTGCGTGCGGAGGAACAACGGCCCGCCAGTGCATTCCCCACACATCGGGGAAGACCGGTCGGCTTTTGCCGGCCGGGTAGGAGGGGCGACGCCGCTGTTTCACGAAACCGGGGGGCTGCGTCCCCCAAACCACTCGTCCGGCTGTGGGCTGGGCCATGCCTAGCCCGGTCGAGATGACCACTAGTGGGGTCGTCTCGGCCAAGCCATGATTGGCCGATCCGCCAGCTGACGGGGCTTGATGGGCCGGGCCGGTTTCTCTTAAGTGCGAATAACAACCTGATCGTGTGTCTGATTGACGTGCCATCTATGGCACTGGGACCCTTGCGATGAGGTGTTACTTTTGTGATACTCTATGTGAGTTTTAGAAAAATTTGGAAAATGGCCGGGTTTGGAATGAGCGTAATTCCTACCGGGCCCCTAGAACAAAAAATCCAACAACTCTCAGACCGGGCGTCTGATTGACACGCTGTCTGTCGTGTTGGGTTCCTTTTGATGAGACAGAACATTGGGATACAGAAACTATGGACTTAGTGATAGTTTATGTATTGACCTCCCCTTGATCCTGGAGAAGAACCTCTAGGAATCGAGTGTGCTATGTGCGGGAACCCTAGAGCTGGCTGTGACTGCGACTTCTACTATACTGGAATCCTCTGTGGTTTCGACAGCGATGAATACTATACTGTAATCCTTTGTGGGTTTGACAGCAATGACTACTGTTCTTGTATATTGTGTGGGTATGGTGTTTTGACCTCTGTACTTGTATCCTATGTGGGTATGACAGAGTAGCTGGTCTTGTATCCGATGTGGTTCTTACATCTTAGCTGGTCTTGTATCCTTTGTGTGTCCGACAGCTTAGATGCTTCAGTGACTACATCTGATCATCCTTATTACTATACGAATGATGTAAACATGTGTAAGCTGAGTCTTTACTTTCAATCATTATCAATGATGTGATTGACATACTCTCTTGTGTGGACTCAGTTGTGCTTGGGCTCGAGAGTTAGATCCAAACTAATATTGATAAATTAGGTATATGTATGGGTATATAACTAAGTAGAGCTAGTTGATACTTCATGTTTCTATATTTATTCTATAGTATATCCTTTCTGGATTCTGGGAGACCTTGGGGTCTCGGGGTCCCTACTGATTATCGTATATTCACCCTTCCATGGGCAGTGCCCGAACAATGTTGTATTGGGTGCAGACGACAGACAACAATGATCGAGGTAGAGACTTCTAGAGCTGGACGACATCCTGAGGTGGACCACTTGGCGAGACTTACACAGAGAAGACGGACAGACCCGAGGTCCTGAGGAGATCATCTGTACCCACCTTTCAGGTGGGATTCCCGGGGGATAACTCAGTGTTTGCTGTTTTACTTTACTGAAGTTGTACTTTCTTTTCAGTTGTACCTTACTTTAGAGTTGGGTTTGTATACTGGCCCATTTACTTTTCAGTACTTACTTTTGTATTTTGTTTTACTTAGTGCTTACTTCTGGTTGCATACTCTATTATGTTTGTTTACTTTTATAAGGGAAATGCCTTCCCAATTTAGAGATTTATGCCTTTGGTGTTTGTCACCAGCCCCTGGATTGTGGAAGGCGGGCTTGGGGTAGTCATGGTATGGGGCCCGAGGACGGGTCGTGACAATAGAAACGTAAGACTGCATAACTGGTTGGATACTCATGCGAGATATTCTATGGCTTAACATTAGATTCTGAAAACCATTATAACGGGAAAAAATTAATATGAATCATTATTTTAGGAAATAATCCATGGATTACTTATATTGAAAACTAAAAATTAATAAGTTTGGGAAGTTATATCATTTATTTATTATCCCTTCAATTTTTATATTTATCACTTTATATGAATGATTATATTAAAATTATCATCTGAATGACTATATTGGATGAATTAAAAATCCTTATGAGAATGAAATTTTGAAACATAGTCATATCATATATTCATGATGTTATAACACAAACATTTATAAATTTTGTTCTCTTTTTATTTAATAGATACACTATTAAATATGTAGTTATAAAAAACTCATGAAATAAATTTTCTCTTTTGAACTTTAAAAAAAATATCCCACTGAATTTAAAATACCATTAAGCATATTTAATTTTATTAATATTGTATTCATAATGTGATAATATATTTCAGTATATATTAAAGGGTTATAAAAAAATATTCTTTTTATATATGAAAGTAGTGATGTCCTCCACTTGTAGGATCATATATTATGAAACCCATTAATCAATGATTTGAAGGGATATGATATCAATAGGATATTCAGGTATTAATAATTTTATCACATCGATTCCAAAACCTAGGTATAGAAATAGTGACACACATAATTTTTGAGGTCATGCTTCATACCCAGCTACCATAATCATCTTATCATATCATAATACATCTTTAATTTCTTTGATGAAAGTCCTATAAAGAGTTGTCAATAAATCTCATGTAATGATTGAATAAATGAAACTGAATAAAATTTTGTTGGATATAATTTCAATTATATATAAATCCTAGACCAAACAATGTTATTTTAGCCACCAAAGGAAAGTACCACCATTCTACACCTTACCCTTATAGAGTACACTAAATAATTAGGGGTTATGTATCTAGACTATAGTTGTATAAATTTATATATTTCCTTTTATGTAAAATAATTATTATATATATAATTTTCTCTTTATTAATTTATATATAAATATATTGTTAAATAATGTTTTAAAAAAACATAAAGTCGTTATAAAAAAATCAAAATTGTGTTTTTGGGGAATATAGAGTTTCTACGAACACAATGAAATCCATAAATTCAATAATTATGAGATAAATTTTATTTTATTGAAATATTCTTATCAAATAATATTTATATATATATGTAATATATTATATGTTAATGAAGACCAATGTTATTTTTATAATTTCCATAAAGTTGTTACATTCATAAAAAATAGCATTTTTTAATAAATGAGGATTTTTATTTATATTTGGAAATTATTATATTAATTTTTCTTTTTAGAGTAAATATTTTTTCTTATTCATTTATGATGAATATATATAATGGTGAATATTTTTGAAATATTATGAGATAGTTACATTTATGGGTAATAACATATATGTAATGAAATATGACATCATAATATCCCAATACTGATTTCATAGATACTATTAAGGGTATAAATGATCAAAAATAAGCCACCCTTTAAAATTATATATTTATGTATTTATTTGATTATTTTTAATCCTATATTTAATCTTCCAAAGATTGGTTAATATTACATGTCTTAAAAAATAATTGGTTTTGATCTTAACTCATTTCATCATTATGAATGGATTTATTTTTTTGAGTTATTTTGTTATCCTAATAAAATATTGAAAATATATCCTATTTGGTATAATACATTTTAAAACCCCATGGAAAGTTTGTGTTTTCATTGTTTTTACACATATAATATTTTTTAAATTAATTAAGAATCACCCTCACATTTCATAAAAATATCCACCCAGAATCCTAGTATTATCCAATAAAACCAAATTGGTAACATTGGTCATATACCTATACCTATTGAAGTCCCAAAAGGATTTCCCAAGATCATAATAAGCTCCTATGAAGATTTTATGAGTATGCTCTCAGTGTAAGGTATTTTGTACTCTTCATTCTTATTCGAGTACATTATTTTGTAATAGTAATTTTGTATTCCAATTAATCATGATATAATGGTTTCTTTCATATGCATTTACTATCATACCAATTACCAAGTGAATAGAGACCACCTTTCACTCTCATAAAACCCTTTTATGAACTTTTATATTCACCTTTTAGGCTTTCAATGTTATCTCATTATTTTCTATGTCTAAATTTTGTGTTGTGAATACACATATAAATTTTCACTCCATGCTATTCACATAGAAAAAACACATTAATTGATTTGGTAACTTCATTTAAGTAACCCAAACTCCATAATCATTGTATTATATATGAATAATGAAATTTAAATTATATATGAAATACTTGGAACCAAAATGTGTATACAATATTGGAATTATACTGGTGGACCCATAACTATATATCACTCTAATTAATTGGGATATGTTTTTTTATTATGAGATAATATTTATCATTCTTAGAAATGTACCCTAAAAACACTATTTTATGATTTCTCGTCAGTTTTCCTTGATATATGGTTAGAATGTTTTGATTTATGTTGTAAAAAAATTCCAATTTTTCCATGATATTATTGTCTTATATCATACATTGATGGTCTTGTTTATGATTCTCACCCTTTTATGAAATCAATATATACCAACTAACTCATGTGTATTACATTCATCATTTAATGAATGGATTATTTCTTCATTGGGATTTATATCTCACCAATTTTTTATGAACCTAGGTTTTTATATAATGTTATAGAATAATAATGTAATTTAAGGGAATATTATAGGATATCAAAATATATTTTTTTATCAATATTTCATTTTATTATGATATGTATCTAATTACCCAAATACAGTAGGCCTCTCAATATTTTATGATTGTGTTATATATGTCTAAATGTCATATATCAGGATATTAATTTTATAAAATATATGGTTTCTTTTTTCATATAGTGTTATAGTTATTTTTTGGAATTTATGATTAAAAAAATAGTTTTATGACTTATGGATAATGATGAATATTATAAAATATACCTGAATCTTAGTAACGTATAGATTTAGTGGTTTCTAACAAATTTAATCTATTTCTGGATACTACAAGTTAGCGTGGATATAGAATAGTGTTACCTATGTGTAATAAAATAAAAAGGTTGTGTTAGGTATTAAGTAGATCACCATTTAGTGCTTTAAAATATTTTCTTCCTATAAAAAATCATTAACTCCACCAGGTGAAATTATATTTGAAATTTAGAAAGTCATTATAAATAATTAAGAAGGGAAATACATCCAGTAAAGTTTTTTGTTTTTAAATATAACAAGGAAATAATAAATTGAAACCAATAAATTAATAGTATAAGAAATATATTTTATTTATGAGTTACCCATTTAGTGATCATTATATCTTTTTATATGTTTAATTTTTTTAATTTGATCATTAATAAGTCTATTTTTGATGGAATTATTGATTTGAATCGAAACCATATATTGAAATTGAGGCTTACCAATCATTCATGATTATCAAATCTCTTAGTCTTCTTTTTTGTTATGAATTATTTCATATCACTAAATTTTAGTAGAAATATTCCAATACTAACTCAAAATTAATATGTTAAATATTTGTTAAAAATGTAACAGGGAAAAATTATTACATCAAATGTATATGACTTATCATGAATAATTATTTTCATAAATAATTTATTGAAAAACATTTTGATACTCTGTTTAATTGAATTTTATAGTATTTTCGTTATTGATTGGTTTCCCTATATATAGAAAACATACATTATGGGGGGAATGAAATAAAATTATGTATTATGAATCACTATAAAATCCTATATAAGATTAAAAAAAGTATGGATCTCCTTTGGAAAAATTATTTCATGAGTGGAAATTGTTATATTATTAGAAACTATATATAAATTAAATGAATGTTAATAAGTAGGAGACAACCCATGATGACATGACGAATATAAGGGAATATTAATACATGTTCCCTGAAGAATTTTATGGTCGTCAACCAAGCTGTGATGTTGGAATATCAATTAATCTTATACAAAGATATTTACCAACATAACATAATATATATATTTGGCCATTTTTAAACATGATGTACTAATGATGAAACTAAAATAAAATATATAAAAAGATTTTATATTCCCTAGGTATTCATTTTATGGTGCATAAGTCTATTTCAAAAATAAGAATGACATGTAAATGAACATATTTACTGATTACCAATAACTCAATAAGATAATAAAAACTTGTATAATATAACATTGATCGAAGACTTTTTTGGTCAGATTCACTGGACTCATTATTTCTCTAAGGTGGATAATAGATTAGGATATTATCATATAATAGTTAAGATGGAATATATCAATATGTATTATTTTCGAAAAAGTCATGGGAACTGTGAGTTCATAGTGCCTCCATCCGGTATCACTAATTCTCCATAAATATTCATGAACATAATTAACATAGTATTTAGGTAATAATTTTTTAGACGTATGGTTTTATTTATAGGTGATAAAATTATCTAATCCAAAATTAAGGGGGAATATTTTGAGAATTTGAATTTTGTACTGAAGACTCTTCCAAAGGGGAAATTTAATTAAAAGTACATTATATTTGAGTTTTTTTATAGAAAAGTAACATTCATGGGTCTTATTTATTTTAGTAAAGTGATATATACCGATCATTCGAAAACATTCAAAATTATAGGACATACCAGGGAAACATATATGGTAGATATTAGTTTTTTCTTTGATATTTTCGTATAATATTTTATTTTTAAGAGATCTATCAAATTTTCGAACCGAATAACATGGATAAATCAAAAAAGAGTTAATATTCACTAGAACTATAATATTGAGGATAACGTTATGGATTTTATGAAGATTATAATCACAACAACTATACTCCCATTACATAACAGTGGGGAATATTTTATTTTATATAGTGATTCAACAAAATAGGTATTGATATTTTTACCCATGAAAAATGAAAATGTGATATCCTAACCCTTCATATAAATCATGATACATAAGAAATACCACACAAATTATGATATGTAATTTTATTGAGTAATCATTATTTTATTATTTGGTGAGATTATAGCTATATGGAGAAGTCCATTTTTTATAAAGATCAAAAAGTACACAATTACATATTCTGATAGAATGATCTCAATATGTGATAATAAATGTTGTTAGATATTATAATAGATTATAACTTTTTAAACCATTACAATCATTGAAATCTGAATAAATTGGAAGATGCTCTGAAATAAAAGGATCCCACAAACCATTAGAAAATGATGTTTTAATGGAATATAATCATTTTTGACATGAATAGAATATACATGGTAATGATAAAAATAAAATTATCAAAACATACTCAAATAACTTCTCAGCCATAAAATCTAAAGGGTATTGAGGGGGCCCAAAAACTTTTTATAGATATCTACAATGAAAGTTATATAATATTTTGTATTTAAAATTTTATAATGATTTATCCATAGATTTTGGAACCTGGATACGTGTCCCATAAAAACCATTACTAAAGTGGTAGCATTTTAATGATTCACATAACTCATACATCTATTTTCATTCATGAAAAACAAATATATATGGATATTTGAAGAAAATAATATAGATGGAAAACATCATAAGGGAGATCATAGTTTTTATATATTGATGTATATTGTGTCACAAAGTAATGGTTAAATAATATAGTGTAAATTTATTATTCCACAATTACCCATACCATATTAGAAATGCGAAAACATAGCCATAGATTATTTTCATATGACTCCATGAGATATCTAATGAAAATAACTCAATTCAGGTTGTAGATTAAAACCTTATAATGTATATGTATTTCATTTCTAAAAAATTATATTAATTACCTTCCCAACTCACTATGAGTAAAATAAGTTATGTCGTATCAACACATGGTATAAAAATATCAATTATATCAGAGAAATATCCATGTATCATGGTTCTAAAAAATCTTTCATCAAGATATGGATACAAAATTGAGTTTAAATGATTATATTTACCCTTATATAGATGCTCAGGATAAAATAATTAATCAAACTCAGGAGGATATTAATATATCACATTCAAAATATTTATAAGGACGTTGGGATCATCATGTTCTCTTAGTGGAGGTTTAATATAAAAATAATTTCCTTTCAAGCATTCTAATTGAACCTTATGAAAATATCTATTGGAAGTGGAGTCAACCTACAATATGGTTGGATGAAATTGGTGATAAAAATTACATATATAATTTCAAACCATTCATTTTCATATGAAATCCTTGAAAATTCATCAAAAATGATATGCATAAAATCATAGATTATATATATAGTTTGGGGTAAGAGATATGTCGTTCCATCATATCTCACTATGGATATCAATTCACCAGGTTTGGGAATAATGGAAATCATTGTCCAAGATGAATCATACACATTCAGCTCCATTATATCACATGATATGTGATATTTTGACTAGCACTCCCACTTAACATATATCTAGTACATAATGTGTTCCATATATACCTCTTAGGAAAGTATATTTCAGACACCTCACGTGTATTTACTCTAAAGGTCGTACCCATGGAGTATTATAATTTATATGTTGAGTTTTTTGCGAAGTTATTAGACTGTAGAAAAAATGTTCTATTAAATAATAGAACTCATCTGATAAAGTACTATGGTTGAACCTCAAGTTTGAAGAGGAAATATGGGTACAAAAAGAGTTAATTAAACAAAAGTATCTTTATCTTTTTCAGTATAATAATGTTATATTTGTGGGATAAATATTTTAATTTGGGAAGAATTTAATGACCCAATAATTTATAAATGAAATTATATTTTTATTGAATAAATTTATTGGAATATAAAGTAGTTATAAAATGAATGTTCAGTACATTAGTAATTGCATACTATTAGAAAATAAATATTTTCATACTTAAATGTATATTATGCATGATAACTATTAATAATATTTTCATTTAATAAGGAAATTTAGGATTAGTATTTATTTTGATTTATTATATTATAAATTTTATATATACGGATGAACCAATTTCTTCAACCAGTAAGATCATACATAATAAATTCAATATATAAAATCTCCCAATGGATATGGAATAAAGGGTATTCACCCTTGACTAATCCCAAACAATGATTCAACAACTAAAACATAACAAAAACCATTTATAGGAAATGTTCCGGCTTAACTTGATCAGGACCTGAACCATGGTATCCAGACCACCCCAACAAAGTACCACCATCACACACACTACCCTTAGGGAATTCAATGGATCAATAAGGGGTTATATAACTATACCCCAGTAGTATGAATTTTTAGTGATTCATTTTAATAAAAATATAATTATATATACCCCTTTTAATTATTAATTAATATATATAAAAGATTAAATAATGTGATTTATTAAAATTACATTTTTTATATGTGGAACTGAAAATATTATTTTTTGGAAATTAATAGATTGATTATTAAACATTTTTTTAAAGTAATGAATTTTGAAATTATTTTTTCAATTAAATTTATTTATTATATAAAACTTATTTAAATGTATAAGATATTATAATTTAATGAATATCAATGTAATTTTTAAAAGGGAAGGAATATTTTTGTTGTCATAAATACCAGTATCTTCCAGTAAATTAGGATCATTATTTAACAATACAAATCCCAATATGTAAAGAATAATGTTTTTTGAAAAAAAATCTGAAATCATAACATCAAAATTATCTAATGGTTACATTTTCAATTATTTATGAGATAGTTTAATATTATAGTAAAAATTAAATATGTAGTTTATTTACAAAATAATTATATCAAAAAAGATGTCAGAAATAATATAAATTTAATTGAAAACAAAATATTTGTTACTCTTTTAAATAGTATAATTTTTAATTTATTAGAATAATTATACAAATCTATAATGAATCAACCATAACCTATATTATAATTTATGTGTTTAAAAACAATTCTTTATGAACATGACTCAGTTACACATCATCAGTGATATAATTTTTGGGATCTATATTCTTTTCCAAATAATATATTGAAAACAAGTCCCCCTTGTGTTAAACCATGGGATGTTTTTGGTTTTAATTATAATAGGTAATTGATTAAATAATGTATTGAAATTAATAAAAAATTTCCATGTTTTTCTATGAATTCCCGCCTATAATCACAATCCTCTTAACCCAAAACCTATTGATCGTGACTTTACTCTCCCTTTACCTCTATAAATCCATTCAAATGTGTTCTTAAGATATTATGAAGCTTCACTCAATCTTTTTTAAACACACAATTAGTGGAATGGATTATCTCTACTTAATTTTTAATCAATTACCATCTTTTTAATATTTATTTATTTCAAGTTTTTATTTTTAATTTCCCTTTTCACATCCTATTACATTTATTATGACTCAAAAATAATTATATATCACCTTCCACTCTCATTAATCCCTTATATGAAACTTTAAGGACACTCAATGTGATGAAAAATTAATACACAGTTTTTCAATACCAAATGTTTTTATTATAAAAACCCATAAACATTTCATCTCAATTGTATTAGTATTGATGTACCTATCCATAAATGATTTGGATTTCCATGTAAATAACTGAGTATCCATGATCATGGGATTGAATCTAAAAAAATAAATTCTTATATGTATGATCTAAATGGGATACAAATGCATCTACATGATATGCATGTGATGTGTGGTCATGAAATTATGTATGCATACAAATAATTATGTAAAATTAATATCACATGCTATAGAATTTATGGGGAATAGAATGTTTTCCTAAGGAAATTATGTTAGGTATAATTGGGGGAGATATCTGAGTAATTATTATAATATAATATTATATATTTTTTGCAACATTCTTAGGTTTCATTAATATTATCATTATATTTCTTGATTCGATGTTCATATTTATGAGTTTTTCCATATTATGTCACTTTAAATTTCCTTTGGACACACTTGTTTATCATTCATCGGTATTTTATTTTATTATTCACTTATTTGGAATTATATATTAACCATTTCTTATGTATACCGATAGGATATTCTATACATTTTTTTGATGATCAATGGATTTAAAATGAATGTTTAGTTTTTTTTAAAAGTTGTGTTACCCTTATATCAGGTAATTTTGATGTGTACTTAATTTCTAAGAGACACAAAATCACTTGATCATTTGAAATCGTGTAAGTGTATTTTAATGTAATAGATCATGGAAACATTTGTATATATGATATTGGTTTTCATACCTGACCATTTAATTTACAACGTGACTATGATTCTACATAATTTATTCTATCATGCAATATTATTTGATATATTCAAAAAAAACTCAGAACAACGAAGCCTAGTTTGTAGTGAAAATAAAAAATGTGTCGATTTTTTCATCCCAATGTATAAATTTTCACTATAAAATATATATGCTGAAAATTTATAAATGATCTTCTTAATACTCCATGTAGTGGAATTGGATGCTATTTTAGGTCTATGTTGGATTTCCATGTATAGATCCAACATAAATTTCTAGGGGAAAAATATATACCTCGGTAACACAAAGCTCCCTCAAGTTCTTTACATGTGTAAGGGGGAGGATAAATATACATTGTAATCACTATCACATGAATTGATATTATTCCCTTATGAAAAATAATGTCTTGATTATATGAATGAGACTATGGAAAATAAAACCCATGGTAACATTCCCTTTGTAATGGAGAATGTTGATGTGTATAGATAATAATTCCCAAGTATTCCACTGAATCGAGAGGCTGAGTTATAAATTATTCATATACCTTATTCTTTTATAATATAAGGGATACGATATAAAATTTACACTATTTATCATTAATAAATTAAATTAAACTACATGATATTTTGGATAAATGGTTTATATTACCAAAATCATCACTGTAGGGAGTTTTAATCTTTTAATTTAGAATAAGGCATGGTCAGTGGGAATGAATATTTATTGTATTTATTTTAAGAAGATCATGATAACAAACATGTGTCCTCTTCATTGACTCATACCTTTTTACATCCACGATGCGGTTCTCAAATCATCACTAAGATGGATATTTGTTTAGTATATTATCATGTAATGTTAAATAAGGATGATATCCCCAGGACTCCTTTTCATGTATGGTATAGTCAAAAGTAGATAATTTTTATTCACATAAGAATCAAAAATTCTATAACTACCATCATGGAAAATATAAATAGAATCTTTTGGGATTATCTCTTCACATGTTTTTAGTATTCAAATATGATATTCTTATCTTATCCAAATTTAAGAACATTTGATATTCTAATTGATAACTTGTGAAATGAAATGTTTTTTTGTGATGTATAATGAAACATAGTTTTGGATAGCTGAATAAACATTATTAGTGAATTATAATAATAAAAATCCAATCTTTGTATCCTTTAAAGAGAGAGAGACAAATAAAGGATAAAATTGACTAGTACATGTGATTGAGATTCATATTTTAATCTAACTAGATAGGTACTATAATTAATTTTTCATAAAATTATCAAGATTAAAAAACCCACTAACAATTCTAATTCAATACGAGGTGATGTTTTATAGTCTAATGAATGGGATAATGGATGTAATGAATTAAATAAGCGGCTAATCACTACACCTATCCTCACATTAGCCACTAATGGTGATGGATTTGTGATTTAGAATTATTTGTCCAAAAAATAGATTTAGGTTTGAAATAAAAAAACATTTAAAATAAATTAACCACGCCTCCTTCCATTAATGGTCCATAATTAGAACTACCTAATGAATGATTTATAATTTTATGAAATGATCAAAAAATTGACTATATAGTGACATTAACTTGGTATAGTGTTGTAAAACATATATATGAATCAAAAAAGTCTCAAGTATTTATCCAAAAAAGGATATCAATATGTGCCAAAAAATTGGTAACTATCAATCATGTATTATTACTATCAAATCACTTATATTCTTCCTAAGTTGAATAATGTGGAAAACCCAATGAGTATAAATGACCATGAAACCCTATATAAATTGAGAAAATAAATGGATCGAATCTAATTTGACATGAAAATTAGGGACATGGGAATTATAAAAGGAGTCACTTCATTCCTTCCTCAAATAATATATCAACCATCCATTATTAATAAAAAAAGAGGCATAATAAATAGATGACGACATAGATATAAAGGAAGTAAATATTATGAAGATAAATATTTTTAATGATAGAGTTATAGTGATTTGAAACATTATTTTTGTGGCATAAAAACTGTAACTAAAGAGGGAAATCCTAGATAGTGTGCATAGATCATCCTTCTCTATTAATCGAGGTTGAAAAAAATATTATAGTGATATAAAGAAAAATTTATGATGGGGTAACATGTAGGGTAAGATTAATAAATTTGTATCCTAATGAATGGTATTCCAACATGTCAAGAATTAATGAAAATTTTCTAAGGGTATGATATAATCATTAACCATACTAGTAGGGAAAAGAGAAAATATAATAATGTATTTCATCATAGGAATCACTATGATATATAAAATCCATAATTATATTTTTGTGATAGTAGATCACCTCACTTTGTAAACCAAATTCATATCTATCAAGGAATATTTATATCTTGAAAAAAAAACTATTACATATATATGATTTTTGTTAAGAATTCATGTAGTAAAAATTTTAGTTGACAATGATCAACAGATGATATAAAACTTGATTTTCAAGAGAAGCCTTTAGTAAAAATTTTATGTATAGTTGAGTTTTAGTACTGATTATTACCCTCAAATAGAATCTCAATTATAGATAAAAACATAATAAATTGAGGAAATTATGATATCATATTAAATGGTTTTTCATGTATTTTGTGATGAACACCTTCCTCGAGCTTTTTTCTCATATAACAAAAGTTTCCATTCAAGTATTCAAATTGATCTTTATAACGGTATATTTTGAAAGATGTGTCTCACTACAACATGCCTGTATTAGTTTTTAGTCCAATATATAGTAGGAATAGATCTAATATAACATATGATTGGAAATGTTTGAACTATATAACATCATATGATATCAATGGGATGTTTACTAAAAAAACTATGTATAATGTCACTGATGAGACCAAGAATTTTATATTAGAGATAAGGTGTTCCTTTATATATCATCATTAATAAATGTAATGTGGTTTGGGAATAATGGATATCATTATCTTAGATACATTTTTTTCATTTAAATCCATGATCACATAGACATCTTGGATTATCATATTTAACTCCCACATAACATATCTTATGTAACTGATATGATCCATGTATCGCTATTAATGAATTATTCACAAGATAATTCCCTTGAACAAAAACATATAGGTGGTAAATTTAGAGTATGATAATTTATATTTGGAGAAAATGATGACTATCCTAGATAATAGTGACAATAGTCTATAAAATAAGACAAGTAATGAGTCAAGGTATTATGGTGGGACTAAAAACTTTTGAATGATTATTTGGAACCAAAATATGTAAGGAAACAAAATTACACATATCAATTTCAATGTAAAAAGTGAAATTTTGATGCTAACATTTTTAAAGTGGGGAAGAATGTAAAGACCCTAAATTTTTATATAAAATTCAATTTTCAATGATAAAATAACTCATTAAGAAAAAATTTATAGAAAACATGTGAACTATTTTTTTTGTTAATTATTTTTGAATTCTATGAAATATATCCATAATATTACTATGTAACTTTTGAGACTGTTAAGAATCATATACATGGTAAATATAGTTTTTCAATAATTACAAGTATTATTAGAATATATTGAGGTTAATAATAATATTTTAATGACCTAGAAAGAATAATAAATGGCCTTATCCATTAAAATTGTACCATGTGAAGCCCATTTATTAGAGATTACAAGGAAAGTGGAATCAATATAATTTTTTATTGACTATGAAAAAGACAATATTGAGTAACTGATATATGATAAAATACCTTTATAGGTTAATTTTCATCTCATCGGGATCAATGATCAGACCATATTTCCTAAATGACCCTAATTAAGTAAAAATATTACACACCGTGCACTTAGGGTTTATGTTGGTGTTATAAGAGGCCACATATCTGCAGCCTAGTAGTATAATTTTTTATATTTTATTTGTTAATAAAATAAGTATTATATTCATCCATTTTAATTATATATATATATATATATTTATTTATTTATTATATGATGTTTTTATAAAAAAATAAATATTAAAACAAATAAAAAAATTTATTTTTTGAGAATATAATATTTCAATTAAATTTTTTTTTGATAAATTCAAAATATTATTAAATAAATATCATTTTATTGAAATATTCATATAGGAAAATATATATTGAAATATAAATGATTATATTGTTTAAGGAAGTCCAATGAAATTTTTATAATGGTTAGAATGTTTTTATAGTCAATAAATCTATTATTTACCATTAAATAAAAAATTTATAAAAAATTTAAAACAATCATATTATAAAATCCTATTTATAAAACAATATAATATTTTAAATAAAAAAACCAAAACATACCAGTAATTCATTCATTCATAATTTACTTAGAGAGTGGATTTTTTCAATAAAATTTAATTACTGTATAAATATAAAGTTTGTATTATGATATCATAATAGTTAAAAAAGAGAAGTACAAAATTCATTAGAAATAACAGACTTCCTATTTAATATCATTTGTTTAATGTTAATATATATTATATAGATTAAAATGATATTTTTATAAGAAATATCTTACATTGTAAATTTATATTTCATAAAGAAAAATTGTATCAAAATCTCTTAATATATTCTATTGAAATTATAATATCACAATAGTGAAGGATTTTTTAAAATTATAATTTTTTACAATTCACCCTAAGATATATAAATTCATAAAAATATCAAAAAATCATCCAAATCTGATTTTGATTAGATGAATTCAAAAAAGAAATTATTTTATAAAATTGAATTTAAAATAATTTTACATTTATATTATTATAACATTATTGAGTAATATTGTCTTCATTATGTTAATGTTTCTCTAAAAAGTAAATAATAGTATAATTGAGGTTTTAGATTTACAAAAATTATGTAGAACCACCTTTAAAAATATGGTCGTGATGATCTTGAGAATTCATCTTTTTTTTTCTTCAAACAAGCACTTTCATAGTAGGCCATCACATAAAAAAAATTATTTTAAGGATGGTATATCAAAATTAGTCTGACCATTAAAATTGTTTTTCTATTTACATAATTATACATATATCCCATATTACAACACTTGTAAAAAATTTCATTTCTTATAAAACATTAACTAGAATTATTTTAATGAAACATATTACAAGATGTGATCTAATATTTATTACCATTACATTTCATTGATAAAATATTTTATATTTGAATCATTATAGAATTATTACTATATATCTTGATATAGATATATCAAAATTACATTTATATCATCTTAGCTCATTGAATAATGTCTGAGTAACTTTTGAAATAATGAGTGATAAATAAATTTCACAAAAATGGATTCAATCCTAAGTAAAATTGATCAATATTAATATCATGGACCAAAAGAAAATTTTGTGCATGAATAACTAATCACGTAAAATTTTATTTTCTAGTTTCAACCTAGTCCTCAAATTTTTTGTACAATTTTTATAATTTCATTTCCATTCTATATTTAACATAATTATGAATATATTTATCGTTAAAATAATCCTTCAATGTTGTCTAGTCTATGTTTTCAATCTCAATTTCACCTTGTTATTCTTAATTTGACACCACAATTGATCGGATAAAACACCAGAATGATAAATTCCATGTGTTAACTTCTAATAAAATTATTATCATAACACATAAAATATATTTTCCAAATCATTGATCAATACCTGAATAATCAATGGATTGGGAGATCCACCAACATCTGGAGGGGGTTGTTTCATGAAATGTTCCACTATAAACATGTTCATATAAGTGAAATTTTATAACTCCAATATAATCTTTTAAGAATGTATAACAAACATCAATTGAATTTACAATTTAATAAACTAAAATGTCAAAACTATAACCATTACATGTTACTAATTCAAAAGGATATAATTTTTTCACCCTTCAAACATTATTTTACATGTTTCCTCAATGGAAACCATTCTAAAAAACATTTATTAGATTTAGAAATGGGGAAATCATCAAAATTTATCTCCATATTATATAAATACATATTAATTTCGAGTACAAGTGCATTCTACTATCATTTAAACATCAAAATTTATCGATTCATTTTGCTTGAAACCCAATATAGAACACCATATTGAAATTAACCCATAAATAATGTATTTATTAAAAAGGAATAACTTTCATACAGATTGAGGTATTTTATGAATGAATTTTTAATGAATTAGGAAAACTATTTAATATAAGGGGAACAAATTTCAACATATAATACATTTAAAAAAATAGCTTCCAATGTTTACACTCATATTTCATTCATAACAATTTCATCATTCAGGATGTATCACTAATTGCCTTTATATAGTGCATACACATACTTATGAACTATGAATTAATTTAATAATGATGGGTGGAAAAAATTAATAATGGATGTTAAATAGATGAAATGTGTTTTCTTTTTTAAAAAATCATGATAATCCATATGAAATTCTTCCGTTTCCTTTTATAAATTTTTATCTGAAAACAGTATATATTTACTCATTAAATCAACCAAAAAGTTAAATTTTTTACTATTATATATTGTATGAATGAGTGAGAAAAAAATCCTAATAATGAAAGTGAAATAAGAAAATAGTATAACCCATGATAATAAAACAGAATTTTTAGAAGATAATAAACATTCCATTAATCAATATTTTAATTTCATAACATAATTAGTCAAAATATTTTCATTATATCCTTTATAAATAATTGAAACCATATTAAGATATCTTTTTTAATATTCCATATATTCCCCCGTAAAATAATCTTTACAAGGGAATAACAATCATAGTTAATTCTTCTATTTCCTAATGAAGTAACATATTTCTTGTTAAGCTTTTAACTTTATTGAATACATTAGAGTGGTATATCAGAAACACCCATCATTTGAGAAATATTGGGATCCAACATTATCATATAGAATGTTTTAGAACCATATCATGTAAAAAAATATAATAATTCATTTAATTTTTTTTTAATTAAAATATTTTTTCAACAATTATGTTCAAGTCAATTTTGTGTTCATTTAAAAATAAGGATTAATAACCTTGTTCCATTGAAGACACAAAAAACAGAAAATTACAATAAGATTGGGAAATAATATATTATATGACATACCAGTAAATACAATAGAGTATTCATGATTATATATATCATCTATAATCGAAGAATGGGGTGTTCATGTTGATTGAAATAAAAATCACATTATTAAAATTTTGTTATAAAATATAAAATCGGTCTATATATAAAACATTTTAAATTTTCCTTTTTAAAACCTATTTGAAAAATCAGGGATATGTGTAAAATTAATTAAATAAATTTTATAGAATACAATAAAACACATTATAGAAATTTTTTATAGAATATATACGTAGGATATAAAGATTTGAAAGTATTAAAACCGTCATTTTAATGGAAACCCACTAACCTCGTCTCTTATATCACTATGTTCATCCATTATAATTCTGAATAACTATATTTTAATATTTTTTCTACTGGGATAAGAAACTATTTCTTTTTTATTCACATAGTATAATTCCCTTTACTTTATTTTTTACCCTATCTTAAATTGTACCAAAATAGATTAAATTCATAATTGTATTTTTATGATCATTTGATTTATATTATAAAGATAACATTGGTGTAGTGGCATTAGAAGATGGGTCCATAGTACATTTAACTCTGGAATATTAAATAGGTTATAATTATTGAGTTTATACATCAGATAATTTTTTTTATATCTTCATTATGGAAGTCAAGAAAAAATAATCAAATCACTTTATAAAGGTCGTTTACCCATTTATTATTAGGAGATTTTATTATTTTCCAATTTATTAAAGGGTCAGAAGTTTTGTAAAATATTTTTACACAAGTATATTTTATAATAACTCATTTTTCGATATATTGTATGACACAAAACACCAAGCGTATAAGAATAATTAAAACCTATGACTTTATGATATATTTATTTATAAAATAAATTTAATCAATTTAATGAATTTTGTTAAATTCAATACAATATATATCTTTCATTTTATGGAACAATTAGTTTCTTCAGTACCTTGTTTTACACATAAGATATGGTTTTTTCGAACAAAAATATAATATTATTAATTAATATGATATTTATCTTATATCTTATAAAATGGTGTGTATAAATATATGTAAATAACATATCTAAATACAATGTTTACAATCTTTTATTACTAATATATCTAATTTAAATTACTAAAGAATCATTTTAAATAAAATGTAATATTTTTTGAAAAAATTAATTTTTCTAACAGTTGGTTTAAAAACTTTTTGTAAAGATAAATTAAATTTATTTTTTCCACATTTATAATCTTTGTGGAATATTAAACTTAATTTTTGAAATCATAATAAAAAAATTCTCTTAGATTAAAATTTTTGGATTGGATTGAAAAGTTTCATTTTATGATTTATAGAATAAATACTGAATTTTAATTGAAAACGTTCATTTTTATAACCTATTTATAAATTAAAATAACATTTTATGTTGATTTTAATTAACATTGGTCCACATATCATTTAATAAAATTTATTTCAATTGACATATTTCCATATTTGAAATTGATATTAAAACATTATAAACTTTTGAACACATTCTCTTAAAAACCCCTCTTTCTCATCACATATAAAAGATTATTTTTAAAGGATTTTTCCACTTCAATAAACAAAAATTTGGAAAAACGTATTTCATAATTTTCAATAAGAATTATTTTAAAAAAATTAACAATTAAACTTTATTTTTTTACTAATTTTAATAGTGAGAATAGATAAAATTTAATTATAGTGGTTAATGTTAAAACTGATTTACTAAGGGATAAAAAATGATATGGGCTAAAATGACCAACATAAAATGTTAAACCCCCATTATATAGACATATTTTGACCATAAATTTCATGGATATATAATATCCAAATTTTAATGATTTTAACTTTTTACGAACTTCTGTATGATTGAATCTTTTCAAATAATTAAAATTGTGTCACCCACATCTATTATAAAATATCACCCCATATATACCCTTAATAGAATATTCAAACAACTTTGGTTAAGAAACACCCTTCCCTAATCACTTCCAAGATTCAAATACCTCATCTTAGAAGTCTTATTATTGGAATAAATTGACCATTTTAATTATTTAGTGAAACTCTATGAAGGATGCTGAGATCAGAGGAAATTTTATTTAATGATCATTTTTAATTTATTTCTTTCTCTACCTCCATAATTAATTTAAAAAATATTAATATATAATAACCTCAATATATTCCACATAATAGTATTTTTTTATAATAATTTCATTACCTATAAATATCTCTATATCGAAAAAATTTGTTATAAAATCATTATTTATTTGTATAGAGGACTACCATTTCATTAACATATGTCACTGATTCTTCCAATATAGTCTTTCACATTTGGGAATGGTTACAAATCTAAATTATATAAAAGATATTAATGAAGTAATTATATATATTGAGTTATTATATGGTATATACCTTCATAGTTTCCATTTCTCTACGGAGATGGTAACATCACTTTTGTGTATAGAGGACCACCACCAAGTGATGAAATAAGTATTTAAATAAATCATTACTTGTAATTTAATAAGTTTATAGTGAATATTCATATTTTCTAAAAAATATAAAATTTATGACATTCATAAAAAATTATCAATCTAGAAAGGTAAAATATTTTATATTATTTCAAAACATTTCACACACTTAAAAATGATTACATCATTCGTTAACATGTGGATACCACATAAATAAAAATAATGTGACTCCCTATCCTTCAACACAACACATGGATGATATATATAATTATATTTAAATAAATAATACGTTATATTTTATTTTATGGTAATTATTTAATGTTAAAAAATTACTTACCACTATTAAATAATGTTCATAGGAAAATGGAAACCTGACTCACGTGTATACATGGCCTACCGTCTCCATTATCGATACATACTTCATTTTTCAATACCATATTTAAATATTGGGGTCAAAAGAATATTTTTGGTATAAATATGACAATTATTCCATTATTATTCTTATTTTTATTATATAATAATATTGTTTGTCCCTAAACCAGATCTTTCAATATGAAACAAACATGAAACAATAAGTCAATTAACACCTGAAACAATGATAATAACAAAATATTATTAAATAAGTGGTTACACTAATTAATAAAAGGATAATATATGATATTATAAAAATTTATATGGTTCATTTTTAATAGATTCAACTTTTTGAAACAACTATATATTTTAAAATGACAAAAAAAAAAAAAAATATGATGTATATGATTTCATAACTTAATTTCAATTAATTTGGCTAATCTTATACAATATTGATTATTTATTTCTATTATAATTATTGTAATTTATTTTTATTACATTATGTTTTATTTATACATTTTTCAGGTTTATTGTAAATTTAAATACATAATCAATTCATTTATTTATTCTCACTTAATTTTTATGATCATTTTAATGTTTTATTTATGAATAGATTTGTAATAAAAACTATTTACTCTTGAAGTTCAATTGAATGATATTATATTAATATATCTTAATAAAACCTTTAAATATTCTTATTCACTTGATATTAATTGTATTTCTATTTAATAGTTTAATTTTTTTACTCTTTTTTACATTAATTAATCATGAATATGTTTTTATGAAAATATTAGTTAATTTATCACTTTATTCAGGAATCGGTTATCTTCAAAATTTTTTTTTCTCAAAACAATATAAAAAATATTTTTCACCTTTTAAAATTGATTTATTAAATAAATTTTCATCAATTTTTTACTTTCTTTAAAAAAATCAAAGAATATTATGTCATTTAAAAAATTCAACATTGATTTTTATTAAAAATTTGAAAGTAATATTCTTCTCATTTTTTGAACAATGTGTTTTCCTCAACATTATAGTCTCAAAAAAATTCTAATTAACATGTTCATCATGTATGAAATTTCCCATAATAATTTTCATCATTTAAATGAGTATTGAAATCCTTATTTACTTGTTTCTTCTTACTTATAATTTTTTTTCATGTAATATGATTTTAAAGAAGTTTTTTTAAGAAAAGATATTTAAAAAATGAAACAATATTTTCCTCAAAAATGTGTTTGTAGATATTTTTATCGTATTTTGATTAATAAATGAAAAAAAACATTATTATTAATCTTATTAAGATATTTAGTAGTGATACCATATTTATTCTTTCTTTGGATGGTTTATGATCATTTTTACCATGTAATGAAATGAAAATCACATCCTTGATTCATTTTCATAGTCATTAAGCTTCCCTTATAATATTCACTCTCTCATGAACAATATAAATTAAAAAATTTTCCTAGATATGTATATTATTTATCATTTGGATATTTATTTCAAAAACCATATCTCTCTATAAAAAATGTGTTTTAATGGAAATATATTTAATTTAATGGGTAAATATTAATAATTTTAATTCATTATTAAATATGGATATTTAATTGAAATACATACTATCAATTAATTAAACTGATTATTATATATTTGTGTATTTATTTGGACATACATTGATGGGTGAAGCATGAATGTTATATAGCCCCTTGATTCAATAAGATGTCACATCATACAAATTACACAACCAAATTAAATAGGTTTATACTAATAATTGTGAACCATATTGTGAAAATTTTTATTTTTTGAGGTATCATATGGTGTTTTAATTGGTTGTTTTAATATTTTTAGATGATAAATATTGACACCAAATGGTTTGATTCTCCACACAAATGATGTATAAAAATTAATCCTTTCCTTCCTTAATAATTTTTTTATTACTTTTTATGATATTTTCACAAGGATATTATTTTTGTATGTATTCAATTATCTATTTATTAATTAGATTGAATAGATTCTTAGTTATATAACTTTTGATATTGATTATTCTTATTTATTAATGATAGATTCAAATATAATTAACCTTTACAGTGAATCGTAGATAACCCTTACCTTTCCCTTTGTATGTAATCGGTGTTGATTACAAATAATGTTATGGTTCTATATGTTATAGGCAATAATGTTATTCATGAAAAAAAATATTGTAATTTTTATAGTGAAATTTAATGAATGAATCAATTATTTATTTATATCACCATGACTAATAAACAATTCAGTTCTTTGAGATGTGATTCTTGAAATATTATTCCAATTTAATAAATAAGAAACTGGTTCTGACCTACTAGGGTTGGGGGAAGAATAGTTTGTGATGGCCCAGACCCTCATAGTCCACCCCTTTCCCAAAATATTGATCCTAAGGGCGGCGTTACGGTGGGTGCGACCGATCGGCGTGTGACCAATCGGTGTGACCGATCGGTGAGTGACCGTTCGGTGTGGGATCGATTAGGGTGTGACCGATAGGTGGTCAACCGATCAGTGTGACCGATCAGTGGGTGACCAATCGGTGAGACCGATCGTTGGGCGACCGATCGGTGTGCGACCGTTAGGCACGACTGATCGGTGTGCGACCGATCCGCATGCGACCGATCAGCGTACGACCGATCGGTGTGCCCCCGATTGGTGTGACATGATCGGTGACCCACCGACTGGTGTGACACGATCGGCATGTCACCGATTGGTATGACCGATCAGTGTGTGGAATGATTAGTGCCACCAGGCCTTGTTGGGTTTTCCTTCTACAGTTTCTCCCATAACACCACATTTAGGCCTTTTTAACCTTTTGGAAGTGGTTCAAGGCCGTTTTTAGGACCTTAATCAATGAAGGGTGGGGATACCCTCAACAAACCCAGTTGTGTATCCACATATCGTGCCCCTTTATTTATATAAAACTGTTAAAGTCGCAGCTATTACCACCTTTTCCGATGGGTATTATTAAATAAAAATTAATTAAATCATGTGTAACCACCCAACCTCATGGTGAAATCACGATCTGACTTTAAAGCCGTTCAAATCCTCATATCCTATAACAAGAGGATATTATCTATATACCACATGGGAATTTCTTCTTCTTCTCCTTCGCCGACCTCCTTTTCTTCCCTGTGCGTTTGGAGTCTCCCTTCCCGAGACAAGAGGTGCGCCGGTGCCGAAACTTATTTTTCTCACCTATGGAGTCTCCGACATTACTCCCATGCAAGTCATACATTCCCCGTTCTTGGTGTCTGGAGAAGAACTTCGATCGTTGATAATCCAAGTAGAGTTTTTCCTTGTCCTCTCCTTACTATGTATCATATAGAGTGGGTATGCCATTGTTTCTGTGGGTTTTCATGAAACCAAACTTAATATATATAATGAATGGACCTTTAAATAATGATTGGGGTGTGATCGATGTCTTGTTGTACTCTTTTATGTTGATATGTTTTGTGAACTATATGTGATTGTGCTCACTGAAAATAATGGTTATTGGTGGTCTTTCCTAGCGTCCTAATAAACCCTTGTCTTTGGTGGTGACTAAAGAAATATAACATGGAAATTGATTTGTTACCTAAACTCATTCGGTTTAAGTGGATATTAAGTAAAACAAGAATCCGTGTGTGACCACCCCGGTTAACAAAAAAAAAGAAGAACCTAGTGAATTGTGTGTTTGAACATGGATGTTCATACTCTTTTTTGGTAATGGGTGTGTTGTTCTTCTTAGTGCTTACAAGTTGACATGGATGTGGATGGGATCCCCTATTATTGTATAGTTGTTGGTTGTGGTTTGGGATCCTTGTGGGGCTATATCTCGAGACTTTCTTGGGTTCCATTACTTTGAGGGATCTCACTTGATCCCTTTGTTATTGTGATTTTACAAGAGAACCAGGTGTGAATGCTTAAATTATTGTCTGAATGTTTCCCTTTTCTTGGTGTGTGGTTATTCCTGTTATTTTCCCAGTAGTGCATAATTTACTTAAATGAGGTCACTTGAACATGAAACTAAGAATGGGTTTAAAAGGGAATTAGTTTTGTGAATGAGTTGTGACTTGGCATGAGTGATGTGCTGTACTTTTTTTAATGAATAGTAACGAGGGTGTTTTTGCTTAGGTTTTGGAACCCTAGGTTAATATTAATGCTTGTTACATATAAATATATCTATTGTTTTTATATTTCTTATTCGTGCCCCACACAAGTTGAGTACTTAGTGCCGAACACACCCATTTCATGGTGGAGGGTGTTTTTCTCAACACCCTTGTGAGTAGATGGTTATTTTCTCCTTTTCTGCTCCCTTTCCCAATTAGCACAAGACTCTTCAGGCATGCTGTGACGGAATGAGTTTCATTATAGCCCAAGATTCTTTGGGTATGGTAGTTGTGGTGGTTGGCCCAGGTGTGTGTAGGCAGGTTATTTCCCAAGAATCTTTGGGATGAGGCCCATGTGTCTTCGGGTGTGGTAGCAGTTGTTCTGGACCAGGTGTCTGCTGGCATGGTTATGCATGGTGTTTGTGTCCCAGGTTTGTGCAGGAAGGATGATGGTTATGGGCCAGGTGTTTGCGATCGGGATGGCGGTTGTGGCCCATGTTTTTGCGTGCGAGATGTGTGGTTGTGGCCCATGTGTGTGCGGGCGGGGTGTGGAAATGGGACTGCGGTGAGAATGGCGAGATTGGTACGATGCATAGGATGTATTCAATAACCAGTAGGAATGTGGCGTGGGGTACCCAAATTTCGATGTGATATTACTATACATTACTTGACTTGCATTATTTGGGGAGTGTGCCTTGCCGAGGTTCGGCTGGATAGTTTTCCTTACTAGGTTCTTTTGTTTTCTCTTTCTCACAGAGCATTAGAATGCCTCTTCACTTGTGCATGAGAGTCTTTGGATTTCCCTGCTGAGTATACATTTATGCTCACCCTATGTATATAAAACAGCTTTTAGGTTCCGAAGAGGACTTCAGGGATCATGCAGGACCATACTAGCTCGGACCTTGGGGAAGTTTTAGTTTTCATTTTCCTTTTTCTTGGTACATTACCTTTGGAGTTCTTGTGGCTTGTATCATTTAATTTTGAACATGCATATGGGAAGGGTTTACTTTCATATTTACCTTTACATTCAACTTTGGTGTCGTTGGGGTTTCTATCTTATCTCTTGATCCTATAAAAATAAAAAGGGAAATGCCTTCCATCCTGTGTGTGACTGTATTCCCTTTGTGCTAGTCACCACTCCGAGACCTATTGAAAGTTGGTCTCAGGGGTCATTATCTCTCCTTCAACTTAAATAAGGATGGGTCTAGAAATGTGATGTCCATTCCCTCCTTTTTGGTGAAGGCGGGTCGTGATAGAATGGTATCAAGGGGAGGTTTAGAGATAGGATAGAGTCTGGAGCTAGGAATAGTGAGTATTGCATGGGATGGTAGGGAAACAATGTTGGGTGATCTTGGTGAGTGAAATAGGCCATGGAAGACAGACTAGGACACGGGATTTTTGGGCCCCCCGTGATCTGATGCAAGGACTCTGAACCAACCAAGCAACCAAGTAAGGCTACACTGATTAATGGGTAGAGAACCTAAGAAAGGTACATGCATCATAATGACTCGGGTTCTCATGTTTCATGGGTATTTGGGGATTCAAAATGAACAAGAAGTCTAAGAAAAATTTAAGTACAATATTCTACACTACTGGGGCTTAGGAATTCCTTGTATACCTTGCATCTATGGCACCACGGAGATGACCATAAGTAGTGAGGATGATTGAGGACCCAGAGGTTTCATTGGCTAATCGACCAAGGGATGACCGAGAGGATGATGATTAGTGGCAGAGGATGCTTCGTGCCTTTTAGTGGCAGACCCTTGGGAATTATAAGGGTAGCATCTCAGATGTGGAGACCGAGAGCTGGCTCGAAGAGCTAGTGATAGCCTTCAGCTTGATTCGAGCTCTGACAGAGTACTGGCTTCCTCTAGCTGTCATCTGAATGTGTGGAGCAGCGTGTCAGTGGTGGATTCTTTATCTTGGGGATAATAGGGAGGCTAAGGTCACGTGTGTTGACTTCGAGAAGGAGTTCCGGGCGTAATTCCTCTCTTCCACGATGAAGGCTGAGAAGAGGTAAGAACTACTCACCCTTCCGCAGGGGAGTATGTCAGTGAAAGAGTTGGGATCAAGTTCCAGGACCTCCTTCGCTTTTCTCCATACCTCTTTCAGGATGAGGAGTCTCAGGAGAGGTGTTTGGAGGAGGCACTTTGACCTTCTCTCTAGTATGTTGTTACTCCCTTCACCCTTACCTACGTACTTGGAGGTCCAAAAGAAGGCTGATGTGGTGGAAAGGATGCACACATTGGGAGGTGTATCTTGAGAGGGAATCTTGTTGGGCTTGTCGAAGGGGAAGATCTTCAGCAGCAGGCCTCCAGAATCAGGACCCTCTTGGATTCGACCAGAAAAAATCATGCCTCAACAGTTCTAGTTTCGATCTCCCAGCCCTCGTCCTTTCTTTTCGGGCCCAGGACCGAGATGCTTCATCCATGGAATCCATGAACACCTTCGGAATTAGTGCCTAGACAGAGTGCAGTACGGGAGTGTTGGGCAGGTTCAACACCCACCTTAGCACCATAAATTTCCATCCATACCCTTTCAGCAGTAGTAGTAGGGGCAGCGAGATCCCACTTCTAGGAGGGCAGACATTGAAGGAGAAGGTCGACCTCAGGGCTCTCCTCCGGGACCTCGACCAGGGCGTGGTCGTGGAGGCGGCCGATAGCCGAGCAGAAGGGGATCTAGGCATGGAAAGTTGCACGCTGTGGAGGCAGCAGTTCCAGCAGGGCCAGAAGTCATTCGAGGTACAATCATCTTGTTTAGTACTCTTGCCTATGCCTTGTTTGATACAGGAGCTTCACACTCCTTTGTTGCACCCAGTCTACCCCGTGTCTGGGTGTAAATACTAAGAGACATCCATTGCCCCTTGTGCGGAGCACACCAGTATGAGGTCATACCGACTTGTTTTATGTTTTCCAAGGGTGTAAACTGATGATAGGGACACATCATTCTATCAGAGGTCTTCTACTATTTCAGATACAACCATACGATGTCAGCTAAGGAATTTACTGGATGTACTATGTATGTTTCGTCATTGAATAATTCCATGTAAGGGTTGTGGTTTTAGATTTGGGCAGACGACGTGTAACTTTCATCTATGAGCGGGGTCATCAGAAAAGCAACAGACGAGGGGAGCCCCTCCTTTTCGTATTGGCTGAACTATCAGTAGAGTCGGTAGATGCAAAGACGGTGGAAGTATCATGGATCATCAGTGAGTTCATGGAAGTCTTCCCTGAAAAGGTGGTGAATATACCCCCTCGACATGATGTTGAGTTTGGGATAGACTTACAACCTGGTGCCCATCCGATTTTGATGGCTCCATACCGGATGGAAACTTCTGAGTTGTAGGAGTTGCGGATCCAGATGGACGATCTGATGAAGAAGGGTTTTGTTCGGCCAAGTGAATCACTGCGGGGTGCTCCTGTCTAGTTTGCGAAGAAGGAAGATGGTGGTCTAAGACTGTGCATAGATTACAGAAGGCTGAATTTGGTGACAGTCAAGAATCGCTACCCTCTCCCGAGGATAGAAAATCTCTTTGATAAGCTGATGGGAGCATGTTGGTTCTCAAAGATCGATTTGCAGTCAGGATATCACAAAGTGAGGGTGCAGTAGGGTGATATCTCCAAGAATGCCTTCAGGTGAAGATATGGGGACTTTGAGTTCGTGGTCATGTCGTTCGGCGTAACAAACACTCCTGCAGTGTTCATGGGACTCATGAATTACGTCTTCTGAGAATACCTGGATATGTTAGTAGTCATGTTTATTGACGACATCTTGATCTACTCAAGATCAGAAGAGGATCACGATGAGCACCTAGGGACGGTTTTATAAGTCCACCGACGACAGTAGATCTATGGGAAGTTGTCCAAGTTCAACTTATGGACGCGAGAAGTACACTTCCTTGGGCACGTGGTGTCCGAGCAGGGGATAACGGTGGAACCATCAACATTTGAGGTGGTTGTTTCTTGGGCATCACCCAAGAATGTGGCAGAAGTCCGTAGTTTCCTTGGTCTGGCATGTTACTATCATTGGTTCATACCGAACATCTCCTGAGTTGCGGAACCCTTGACAGATTTGACCAAGAAAGAACAGGCTTACATGTGTAATGGGTAGTGCGAAGCAGCCTTCAGCTATCTGAAGGAGAAGTTGGTGAGTTCCCAAGTGCTGATATTTCCGGAAGAAGGGGCATCATATGAGTTGTTCTGTGATGCTTCATGACAAGGCCTCAGGTGTGTGCTGATTCAACGACAAGGAGTGATCTCTTAAGGGACTAGACAGTTACATCCCCATGAGCGGAACTATTCCACCCCTGATCTGGAGCTTACAGTGGTCATGTTCACACTAAAGTTGTGGTGGCATTTCCTCGTCGGGGAGTGCTTCATGGTGTTCACCGATCACAAAAGCTTGAAGTATATCTTCTTCAAGAGGGACCTGAACTTACGACAATGAAGGTGGATGGAGTTTCTTCAAGACTACAACTTCGATATTTCCTACACCTCAATAAAAGATAATGTGGTTTCCAATTCCTTGAGAAGGATGTCGCGAAAGGATGTGGTTCGAGAGTCGGCAGATGCTTGGAAGGCGATGGAGGAGTTGGCTACCCAACACGTAGGTGTGAGAATGGATGGTGGTAGAGGTCACCTGTATCAGATGATAGTGCAGTATTCTCTACTATGGTAGGTGGAGGAGTCTCAGTGGAAAGACATATAGAGTAAAGTGGTGTGTGACCGGATTAACCAAGGTGATGCTTCGGAAGGGTGGACAGTGGATGGTAAGAATCATGTGTTTTTTAGGAATGTTTTTTGTTCCAGAGGCGATTCGCGAGAGAGTTCTTAGTGAGTTTCACAACTCACCCCTTTTGGTGCACCCGAGAGTTTCCAAGATGTACCAGGGCTTGATAGGTCACTTATGGTGGCCCGGGGTGAAGCGGGCAGTGCCAGAGTTCGTGGCCAGATGGTGAAGGCTGAACACCGTGTTCCAGGTGGTTTGTTGCAGCTTTTGGATGTCCCCGAGTGGAAGTCGGATGAAATCTTGATTGATTTCATCACAAGACTACCCATGGTACAAGGAGGTTGTGATAACATCAGGGTAGTGGTCGACCGATTGACGAAATCGACTCACTTTCTAACGATCGAGGAGTCGGGTGCAGTGGATGCCTTAACATGAAGGTATGTGGATGAGGTGGTGTGGTTTCATGGAGTTCTGAGATCCATAGTCTCGGATAGGGATGCATGGTTTACCTCATGAATCTGGAGAGGATTTCAGTATGCTTTTGGCACCTAGATATGTCTTAGTACTGCTTCCCAACCCCAGACAGATGGACAGATAGAGTGCATTATACAGACCTTGGAGGATATGTTGCAGGCATTTATACTGGATTATGGGGGATCATGGGTGCGAAACTTTCCTCTAGTAGATTTTCCCTACAATAATATCTATCACTCTACCATAGTCATGTCTCTATTCGAAGCTCGGTACAGAAGGTCGTGTCGCTCAACCATGTGCTAGACTGAGGTTGGGGGAATAAGTGTTCTTGGCCTGGAAGTGGTGCATAGCATGATAAAGAATGTTCCGATTATATGGGAGAGGATTAAGGTGAAACATGACTGAAAGAAGTCATATGCCGATAATAGTAGGAGACCCTTGGAGTTCGGGTTCGGGGACTACGTGTTCTTGAAGGTCTCCCCTCTGCATGGACAATGGAGGTTCGGTAGGGGGGGTAAGCTTTTTCCCAGATTTAGTGGACCATTCGAATCATTGCGGTGGGTCAGAGATGTAACACCCCGAGCTTCCACGATACGCTTCTCATTCAATAATGCAATAGCTTGCATTGTACGCAACTTCGAGTTCTAAAACACCGCGACTAATCAAAGTAGCCGTTATGAATAGTAATAACCACTTTTTAAAATTATAGAAATTTTATATTTCAAAATGGACTTCATTTTTGTATTCGTAATATCGAAATTATCCAAATTTTAATTTTTTGTAATTTTCTGAGAACTTCAAAATTTTTATGAATAGTGAAAAATACTTAAAACAACCTTTTTAATTAAAATAATTTATAGTGATAAGTTATACTATTGAGTGGTTTTAAAGTATAATTATAATATATTTTTACCATTTTATCCAATGGTGGTCATTAGAATTAATTTCACTTTGAAATTGGACATAAACAATTGTCAATCTTTTGATATAAATTGTTTCTTAAAAACACGCTATTTGTTGTGACAGTGGGAATTAATTATAAAATTAATGAATGAAACTTATATGTTTTTAATTTTTTAAAATAGACATAATTTTTGAATTCGGAATATCAATTATAGCTTAGGGTGAAATTTTGGCCTTATTCTGAAAAACTTCAATTTTTGATGAATAGTGAAACCACTAAGTGGTTGTTAAATAAGTGATTTTTCGTTTAAATGAAATATTACCACTTCTGTGATTTGATTTTCAAAAATCCGACATACATGGTTTTCATTAAGAAGTAAAATTTTGTTCAATGAGAATAAAATAATTTTTTGGTGAATAGTAACTTTTAAGTTCTTAACCGCGATTAGAGGTAATTAGTGTAGTTTAAGGTACAAATAATGTTTTAATAATATGAGATGAGCATGAAACTTGTCCTAATCCTATTGGATGAGTCATGGCCGACCAAGAAAACCCATGGGTCAACTTGGGGACCCCATGGAGACACTTTAGTTGGAAAATGACATTAATATATATTTATTTAATGTTAAAATTAAATTGACACAAACATGAGTTATTTTACTAAAACAGTTTTTAAGTGGGGTTACACAAGTACAAATTTTGACTATAAATATTCATTAGAAAGATAAAAAGATTTCCTACATCATAGTACTTTTTTTATAATTTTTAGACATTAAATAAATTAAATTATTTATGACATCATTATGATGCAGCGATGACCTCATTATTTAACGATTTAAATAAAATGAGAATATAATGAAAACTCCAAGGCATACACTTGTCCAAAGCCTATTGGATGAGAATATTTAGAAACCTTATCACCTTATCCTCGAATTATATAAGTATGGGACCTTTAGAATCCGAAAATCATTGTGAAATAATGTAACATTTCAATCTTTTCAAAAGTGCCCCTCCTCTCCACTTATAAAAGGCCCCCACCACTCCCACCTTATTCACACCTTCAAGCCATTTGGCTCGGCCAAAACCTGCCCAAATACTCTCCCAACATCCCTCCCTTACTCCTAGAAGCCTCACTTTGGGCAGAATTCTTCCCAAGGAAGCCTTTGGCTCAAATCAAAAAGATCTACCCTATTTTTAAGGTAACGTCTTCTCTAATGTTGTTTTGTTTCATTTTGTTTCTCCAACCCCTTAAACTCTTTCCATTCCTTTATTTTGTAACAACACCAGTATCTACAATATACTAGGATTTTGTTATGATAAGGATTTGGTTTACACTTACACACACATTCATCTAATGGTTAAAGAACATACTGTTTCTGTGGGTGGTGAAATACTGCCTCACGAAACGATGATTGTTCAAATTATTTTAACACCTATAATGGTGGCAATTTTGATGACACTATTTTCATATATGATATATATATTATGTTTATGTTTTCCTTATGCTTCTGTATTTCTCATTTATGGCATAATTTATGATTTCCATTATGGGTAAACGCGATAATTTCATTTTAGGAAGTGCGGACTACCGCCCCCTCAAAATGATGTGAATCGTTAATGCCATATGTGGGATGTATAAAGGATGGAGTAAATGATATTATATATGATATTATACTGGAACTATATTATACCTTTATATCATTATGATTTCATTCCATTAAATACAAAATAGAAATGAAAGTAGCGTTCATGCGTACGTACGGCTTACCGTCTCCATGAACGGTGCACTTCATTTCTTACCTCTAAATGTTACGTAATATTATAAATGAATATATATACTGGATATATATGATATATATGACATCTAAATCAAGAATATAATTCTGGAGATAATGGATATTCTACCACATGAACAACTTGTAATTATAAGAAGTTTATTGTTGACTCAAGTACCAAAGATCGACAAAACGGCTGTTATTAACTTAAATAATTACATAATGTTCATAACATTGTAATAAGTGATATAAAAAGGATAATGAAATTGAAAATGGTTCTTAATAAGGTATATATTAAATCTAGTTTATTATTAAGGAGGTTAAAGAACGGTTGATTCAAGTCGGACACGAGGTAAGGGAATTTTTAACCCAATTTCCATTCTTTGGGTTAATCTCCTACTTTCAAATTATGTCATGATATTATTATGTCCTATCTTGTATTTTTAAATTATTTATGTGTTCTTATAGTGAATACACATTAGATATGTACTTTATTTAAAAAAATGATCTTTTTAAGGACTTCGTCTCAATCCCTTTCATTGAGGCATGTTTGGTTTTATACACAACTTTCTTTTATACGGTGTATAAACCCCTTTGACTTTTACGTTTATTCAAAAGGAATCTTTTTTATACGAAGCGTTTTGCTAAACGACAAAAGGGAATGTTTTTCTTTCCGTACTTATGTGGCGACAATGACTTCTCCGCCGCCGTGACCATTATTTGAGTTTCGACTTCCTCTACAAGCCATCATTTTTTTTAATGAAAAATAAATACAAAGTTTTAACTTTCTTTTATTTTGGTATTGAAAATGGTTTTGAAAGTGTTTTTATTATAACAATGTTTTGTATTGATATCTTGTGATTGAAATTTGGAAATGTTATGTTTCCTTTATGCATGTTTTATGTGATACGATTATGTTATGGTTTACGATATGTTTAAACCTATTCATATGAGGAATGTATTGGACTTAATAAGTGACGGGTGGAGCCCGCTATAGCTCCTCGATGCATCGGTAGGTCTCATGAGACAACTAGACGTGGAATTGGCTGAGGCCCTTTCCCAATTTGATTTATGGTTTTGGCCGAGGCCTTAATCATTTTAAGACGTCTTGGCCGAGGCCTTGACAAAATGTTTCAGAATGTCCGGCATTTTACATTCCCTCATTATGAAAATGGTTATTGATATCGCATGTGATTATTTGACCAGTAGAATATCCATGTGAAGAAGTTAATGGAATTATCTCATTTTACTTTTGCCATATTATGTTGAAGTTCATGTTTAAAAGGCTTTTGTTTTAGTTATACATTGCCTTAAATTTTTATGTTTATTTATGAAAGCTTCCGCAATATTGTTATCCTTACTGAGCATTTGAGCTCACCCCTTTCAATGTTTTAATATTTTCCAGGATGTGAAGAAGTATTTTATGAATGACCTGCAGGGATAGTCAGAAGAGGATATGAGTGTGGACTATGAAGACTTTGTTATTAGTTTTTCACTTTATGATGTAATGTAACATTTACGAATGTATCTAGTGTTTCCAAGGCTACTAAACTAATCGGTCTTTCGAGACTTGATATTTTGTGATCATGCCAATGTTACGAAGTAATGCACCGACTCTGGTTAGCTGGGGTCGGGGTGTTACAGTTGGTATCAGAGGCAGTTTAGTACTAACCTTGGAAGCTAGATTTAGATAAACTCTGATTAGAGCACATAGCCCAAAGATAGACTTTGAGGATTAGTATAGAAGAACTTCCTAGAATTTTGTTATTGTAGAGATTTTGTGAATTTTCCGAGCAATACATCCCTGTCTGGATACGAGGAAGTAGAGGCGGCTCTGGCACAGATGTACCTAGGGGTAAAACCCGAAAACACCGCTTTGAGCTAGACTCGAACGGGAACTGGTGCACGACAACGGGCCTTGCTACACTCTTGGTTATGACACTCCTGGGGGATATGCTTAGGATAATTCTCACTTTCATTACAAACCACTATGAATGGTTATGAGTATATACATCCTAAATGAAAACATTTCTTTTTATGATTATGGATTATATCCATAAATAGTTCAATTTATGTAAAGTGTTTTACAAGTATGGAATTATGTATTTTGATTCATAAACTGATCTAGTTTATGCAATTGTTTAGAAATGGCGCCTAGTGGAAGAAATGGAAACCGTATCAATGCAAGCACTCCATGTAGGAATTTCCCTCCTACTCAAGATAATTATAGTGGGGCTGGTGATGAAACTGGTGCCGATCATCTAATCACCATACTGGGACAACTTACTCAGGTTATGAATAATAACCATACTCGTATGGAGCACCCTGATCCGCAACGTGGAGGATCAATGCTAGACCGTTTCATGAGGCAACAACCACCAACCTTCAATGGGAGTACAAATCCTACAGTAGCTGAGAAACAGATAAATTCCTTAGAGAAAATATTCCATGCCTTGGGGAGTAGTGAAAGGGAGAAGGTTGTCATGGCAGTTTACCGCCTCACTGGAGATGTCGATCAGTGGTGGTCGCTGATTCAAAACACAAAGGAAGATGATGACATATCAAATATGGAATGGAGGGAGTTCAAAGAGATTTTCTTAGAAAAACACTTTCCTCGTGACCATCGAGCAGATATAGAAAGGCAATTTCTGAGTTTTAGGCAGAAGGAGGATGAGAATGTCGCAAAGTATGAGGCCAACTTTACAAGGTTAGCGAGGAATGCTGCCGATTATATACGTAACCCAAGGAGTAAGATTGATCGTTTCTTTGATGGGTTAAAACCATTTCTCCGTCGAGATTTAGTATCACAATACTTCTCATCATATGAAGATATTGTCTCGTGTGCTATCAAGACAGAAAAAGAATTCTCTAGGTCTTATGACAACAAAGTAAAGCAAGAGAAGAAGAGAACGGTGGAACAAGAGACAGATAAAGGGAAAAAGGGAAAGAAGGATTTTCCATTATGTGATAATTGTGGGAAGAATCACCCTGGTACTTGCCTAAAAGGAATGTGAGTTTGTTATAAATGTGGAGAAAAGGGTCACCAGGCTCGTGATTGCAAGGGAAAGAAAGAGGCTGTCAAAGTTGAATGCTACAATTGTAGGGAAACAGGGCATTATGCAAATGAATGTCCTAAGCGTCAAGGAAACTTACCTTAGAAAAGGCCAAGGGATCAAGGCCAATCTTATGCTGTCACTACAGTTGAAGCGGAATAATTAATGTATTCGTGATTTTGGACTCAAGGATTATATTCTGGTTATAAGAATAATGTGATATATATATATGGATTGTACTGCAGTACTTGTTGATTTCAGTAAGGTTTTAATATGATCAACGTAATCATATTTTTAGTATGTGACAATAAGAGAAACTTTTATTTGTTTGGGGAATCTGATGTTACAATTGATTTTGGAATTTAGAGACCTTTTAGAGAAAGTCTGGATGGAGGTATTTTGGATAACTATTAAGGTTGGAATGGATTAAGTTGAACCATGGATAGTATTGTTTAAGGTTAAAGCATTTCTGAATATTATTTTTGGAATATTATAATACTATAGTTTTAGGAAAAGGACAACCTGCAGGGTGGGGAATAACCCGTCGCGTCGGACAAAGCTGCAGGAATCGAACCCACAACCATAGTGCGACAAGCCTTTATTTCCTACCACTAGCCTACAGGAAGTCCCTGGTTATTACAAAATAGTTTTACTAATCTAAATGGTATGTGTTAACATTTGGAACCTTATACAATTAGGATAAATAGAATATTTGTTAGTTCCGTTACCATTTGGAGTAAAAGTTGGGTTTGTGGTAAAAATTTATTAACGAATGAAAGTATACATAAAAAGTATGTATATTCCGTTACGTTCTTAGTAAATATCCTAAATAAATTCCTCAACATTATAAAAGGTAACTTAAAACAAAAATGTTGTCGGTTAACTTTTCCAACTGGGGATTCAATGACCGTTTAACCAATCACAAGTTTGTGATTTTCTTGTGGTTAAACTTACTCCTAATCCTGTTTTCTATAACTCTCCATCAGACCTTGATGGTTTGTTTCTCCTCCATCTCCATATTTTCATATAATCCAAGAATGGGCTATATCGGGTGACCTTTGTACTTATCCTGCTTCCTTTTAATGTTATATATTTATTAACCTTATTTCCGATGTGGGTTTTCCTCAAAGGTATTTTCTCTTTTCAACCTTTTATTTTCAAAGAAAAGTTTCAAATTGTGAGGACGCAATTTATTGAAAGAGGGGAGAATGTAACACCCCGAGCTTCCACGATACGCTTCTCATTCAATAATGCAATAGCTTGCATTGTACGCAACTTCAAGTTCTAAAACACTGCGACTAATCAAAGTAGCCGTTATGAATAGTAATAACCACTTTTTAAAATTATAGAAATTTTATATTTCAAAATGGACTTCATTTTTGTATTCGTAATATCGAAATTATCCAAATTTGAATTTTTTGTAATTTTCTGAGAACTTCAAAATGTTTATGAATAGTGAAAAATACTTAAAACAACTTTTTTAATAAAAATAATTTATAGTGATAATTTATACTATTGAGTGGTTTTAAAGTATAATTAGAATATATTTTTACCATTTTATCCAATGGTGGTCATTATAATTAATTTCACTTTGAAATTGGACATAAACAATTGTCAATCTTTTGATATAAATTGTTTCTTAAAAACAAGCTATTTGTTCTGACAGAGGGAATTAATTATAAAATTAATTAATGCAACTTATATGTTTGTAATTTTTTAAAATAGACATCATTTTTGAATTCGGAATATCAATTATAGCTTAGGGTGAAATTTTGGCCTTATTCTGAAAAGCTTCAATTTTTGATGAATAGTGAAACCACTAAGTGGTTGTTAAATAACTGATTTTTCGTTTAAATGAAATATTACCACTTCTGTGATTTGATTTTCAAAAATCCGACATACATGGTTTTAATTAAGAAGTAAAATGTGGTTCAATGAGAATAAAATAATTTTTTGGTGAATAGTAACTTTTAAGTTCTTAATCGCGATTAGAGGTAATTAGTGTAGTTTAAGGTACAAATAATGTTTTAATAATATGAGATGAGCATGAAACTTGTCCTACTCCTATTGGATGAGTCATGGCCGACCAAGAAAACCCATGGGTCAACTTGGGGACCCCATGGAGCCACTTTAGTTGGAAAATGACATTAATATATATTTATTTAATGTTAAAATTAAATTGACACAAACATGAGTTATTTTACTAAAGCAGATTTTAAGTGGGGTTACACAAGTCCAAATTTTGACTATAAATATTCATTAGAAAGATAAAAAGATTTCCTACATCATAGTAGTTTTTTTATAATTTTTAGACATTAAATAAATTAAATTATTTATGACATAATTATGATGCAGCGATGACCTCATTATTTAACGATTTAAATAAAATGAGAAGATAATGCAAAATCCAAGGCTTACACTTGTCCAAATCCTATTGGATGAGAATATTTCGAAACCGTATCACCTTATCCTCGAATTATATAAGTATGGGACCTTCAGAATCCGAAAATCATTGTGAAATAATGTAACATTTCAATCTTTTCAAAAGTGCCCCTCCTCTCCACTTATAAAAGGCCCCCACCACTCCCACCTTATTCACACCTTCAAGCACTTTGGCTCGGCCAACCTCTGCCCAAATACTCTCCCAACATCCCTCCCTTACTCCTAGAAGCCTCACTTTGGGCATAATTCTTCCCAAGGAAGCCTTTGGCTCAAATCAAAAATATCTACCCTATTTTTAAGGTAATGTCTTCTCTAATGTTGTTTTGTTTCATTTTGTTTCTCCAACCCCTTAAACTCTTTTAATTACTTTCTTTTGTAACAACACCAGTATCTAAAATATACTAGGATGTTGTTATGATAAGGATTTGGTTTACACTTACACACACATTCGTCTAATGGTTAAAGAACATACTGTTTTTGTGGGTGGTGAAATACTGCCTCACGAAACGATGATTGTTCAAATTATTTTAACACCTATAATGGTGGCCATTTTGATGACACTATTTTCATATATGATATATATATTATGTTTATGTTTTACTTATGCTTCTGTATTTCTCATTTATGTCATAATTTATGATTTCCATTATGGGTAAACGCGATAATTTCATTTTAGGAAGTGCGGACTACCGCCCCCTCAAAGTGATGTGAATCGTTAATGCCATATGTGGGATGTATAAAGGATGGAGTAAATGATATTATATATGATATTATACTAGAACTATATTATACCTTTATATCATTATGATTTCATTACATTAAATACAAAATAGAAATGAAAGTAGCGTTCATGCGTACGTACGGCTTAACGTCTCCATGAACGGTGCACTTCATTTCTTACCTCTAAATGTTACGTAATATTATAAATGAATGTATATACTGGATATATATGATATATATGACATCTAAATCATGAATATAATTCTGGAGATAATGGATATTCTACCACATGAACAACTTGTAATTATAAGAAGTTTATTGTTGACTCAAGTACCAAAGATCGACAAAACGACCCTTATTAACTTAAATAATTACATAATGTTCGTAACATTGTAATAAGTGATATAAAAAGGATAATGAAATTGAAAATGGTTCTTAATAAGGTATATATTAACTCTAGTTTATTATTCAGGAGGTTAAAGAATGGTTGAGTCAAGTCAGACACGAGGTAAGGGAATTTTTAACCCAATTTCCATTCTTTGGGTTAATCTCCTACTTTCAAATTATGTCATGATATTATTATGTCCTATCTTGTATTTTTACATTATTTATGTGTACTTATAGTGATTACACATTATAGATGTACATTATTTAAAAAAATGATCTTTTTAAGGACTTCGTCTCAATCCCTTTCATTGAGGCATATTTGGTTTTATACACAACTTTCTTTTATACAGTGTATAAACCCCTTTGACTTTTACGTTTATTCAAATGGAATCTTTTTTATACGAAGCGTTTTGCTAAACAACAAAAGGGAATGTTTTTCTTTCCGTACTTATGCGGCGACAACAACTTCTCCGTCGCCGGGACCATTATTTGAGTTTCGGCTTCCTCTACAAGCCATCATTTTTTTTAATGAAAAATAAATACAAAGTTTTAACTTTCTTTTATTTTGGTATTGAAAATGGTTTTGAAAGCGTTTTTATTATAACAATGTGTTGTATTGATATCTTGTGATTGAAATGTGGAAATGTTATGTTTCCTTTATGCATGTTTTATGTGATATGATTATGTTATGGTTTATGATATGTTTAAACCTATTCATATGAGGAATGTATTGGACTTAATAAGTGACAGGTGGAGCCCGCTATAGCTCCTCGATGCATCGGTAGGTCTCATGAGACAACTAGACGTGGAATTGGCCGAGTCCCTTTCCAAATTTCATTTATGGTTTTGGCCGAGGCCTTAATCATTTTAAGACGTCTTGGCCGAGGCCTTGACAAAATGTTTCAGAATGTCCGACATTATACATTCCCTCATTATGAAAGTGGTTATTGATATCGCATGTGATTATTCGACCAGTAGAATATCCATGTGAAGAAGTGAATGGCATTATCTCATTTTACTTTTTCCATATTATGTTGAAGTTCATGTTTAAAAGGCTTTTGTTTTAGTTATACATTGCCTTAAATTTTTATGTTTATTTATGAAAGCTTCCGCAATATTGTTATCCTTACTGAGCATTTGAGCTCACCCCTTTCAATGTTTTAATATTTTCCTGGATGTGAAGAAGTATTTTATGAATGACCTACAGGGATAGTCAGAAGAGGATATGAGTGTGGACTATGAAGACTTTGTTATTAGTTTTTCACTTTATGATGTAATGTAACATTTACGAATGTATCTAGTGTTTCCAAGGCTACTAAACTAATCGGTATTTCGAGACTTGATCTTTTGTGATCATGCCAATGTTACGAAGTAATGCACCGACTCTGGGTAGCTGGGGTCGGGGCGTTACAGGAGAAGTGGATTATTAGCTAGCACTACCACCGCCGCTACTGAGTATACATGACGTCTTCCTTTCTTCCCAACTGAGGAGATATCTACACGATGATTCACACATCCTTGACTGGGGAAATATGGATATCAAGGATGATGTGTCCTTTGTGGAAAGACTAGTGAGGATTGAGGATCATGAGGAGAAGGTGCCCTGAGGACGAACCATCCCTTTGGTTCATGTGATTTAGAGGCATGGTGGGCTCGATGATAGTATTTTGGAACAGGAGACGCAGATGCGCGCCCAATACCCAGAGCTATTATGAGTTTTGTTCTAGTTCATTCTATGGTTGTTGTGATGTTGTGCTGACCTTGTTATTTTATGAGATGTTTTTCCCTACCTATGGAGTGTTGTGAAATGTCCTGAATGTGGATAAAGGATGACCCGATCCCTAATCAAGACGTGTTAAGGTGGATGCGGTTAAACCCGTGCAGGAGAGTTAGTGCCACCCAAAGCATATAGTATCTTAACACAGAGGAAGGAAGTCCTTAATATATATGACTGGATAGTTGACCCTTGGGGTTTTCCTAGTTATTTGAGGGAGAGGTGTTTCTAGATGTTGATGAAGTTCACTCCTGAGAGGTATCTTTCAAGGAGGTTGTTCGGACCCCCTTCTTGTAGTTTGGTTTTGATTCTCGAGCGAGATAATAGTTTGAGAGGTATCTAATGTGATGGACAAGACCCTCATGGTATACCCCTTTGCCAAAATCTGGATCCTAAGGGTGGCGTCTCGGTGGGTGCGACCGATCGGTGTGTGATTGATCGGTGTTCGACCGATCAGTGTGTGGCCGATCAGAGTGTGATCGATCAGTGGGCGATCGATCAGCGTGACTGATCAGCACAACCATTCAGTGTGCACCTAATCGGTGGGACACAAACAGTGCCCCACCAACCGGTGTTCCACGATCGGTGTGTCACCGATCAGTGCCACACCGATCAGTGCGATCAAATTTGTGCAACCAATCTGAGTGTGGCACGGTCAGTGCCACCCAGCCTTGTCAGTTTTTTCTTCAACATTTTCTTCCATAACACCAGTTTTGGGCCTTTTAACCTTTTGGAAGCTGTTCAAGGCCATTTTTAAGCCCTTAATCAATGAAGGGTGGGGTGAACCTCAATGGACCCAGCGGTGTGTCCGCGTATCGTGCCCCTCCATTTATATAAAACCCATAATGTCACAGCTGTTACCACCTTTTTCGATGGGAATCATTAAATAACAATTAATTAAATTGTGTGTAACCACCCAACTGTGTGGTGAAATCATTATCCGACATTGAAGATGTTCAGATCCCCATATCCCGTAACAAAGGTATCTTATCTATATATCACATGAGAATTTCTTCTTCTTCTTCTTCTCCAACCTCCTTTTCTTCCCAGTGCATTTGGAGTCTCCCTTCCTGAGATAAGAGGTTCTCCAGTGCTGGAACCTTTTTTTCTCACCTGTGGAGTCTCCGACGTTCCTCCCCTGCAAGTCGCGTATTCCCCATTCTTGTCATGTTGAGAAAAAATTCGATATTTGATCATCCATATAGGGTTTTACCTTCGCCTCTCATTAATGTTTATCATATAGGGTGGGTATGCCATTTTTTTGTGGGGATTGATGAATCAAAACTCAATGAAGATAATGAATAGAACATTAAAGAATGAAGGGGGTGTGATTGATTTTCTGCTGTACTCTTTTATATTGATATGTGTTGTGAACTGTATAGGCTTGTGCTCACTGAAAATCTTTGCCATTGTTGGTCTTTCCTTAAATCCTAATAAACCATTTTCTTTGGTAAAGAATAAATAATTGTGACATGGAAATTGAATAGTTTCCAAAACTCAGTCAGTTTAAGTGGATGTTCAGTAAAACAAGATTCCTTGTGTGACCACCTCGGTTAACAAACAAAAAGAAGAACCTAATGAATGATGTGCTTGAACATGGAAGTTCCTACTCTGTTTTGGTAATGGTTTTGTTGTTCTACTTAGTTATTACGAGGTGACATGGATGGGGATGGGATCCTCTATTGTTGTACAGTTGTTGGTTGTGGTTTGGGAGCCGTGTGGGGTTGTATCTCGAGACTTTCTTTGGTTCCAGTACTTCGAGGGATCTCAGTTGATCCCTTTGTTTTTGTGACATTACAAGAGAACTTGGTGCGAATGCTTATATTTCTGTTTGGTTGTTTTTTATTTTCCTGGCCTATGGTTATGCCTGTTAGTTTCCTAGTAGTGCAGAATTTACTTAAATGAGGTAACTTGAACATGAATCTAAGAATGGGTTAAACAGGGAATTATTTTTGGGAATGAGTTGTGACTTGGTCATGAGTGTTGTGATGTTCTTTTAGGAATGAATAGTAATTAGGGTTTTTGTGATTAGGTTTTGGAACCCTAGGTTGGGATGAGTGCTTGTTACCTATACATATATCTGTAGTTTTTATGTTTCTTATTCGCGGCCCACCCAAGTTGAGCACTTAGTGTCAAACACCACTATTTCATGGGGGATGGTGTTTTTCTCAACACTCCTATGAGTGGCCGGTTATTAGCTCCTTTTATGCTCCCTTTTCTCGAATAGCCCAATACCCTTCGGGAAAGCTGTGACGGCCTGACATCCATTATTTCCCAAGATTATTTGGGAAGTGTAGTTGTGGTGGTTGGCCCAGGTGTGTGCGAGAAGGTTGTTTCCCAAGAATCTTTGGGATGAGGCTGAGGTTTCTTCGGGCATGGTAGTAGTTGTTCTAGCCCAGGTGTCCGCGGGCGTGGTTATGCATGGTGGTTTTGGCCCTGCTGTTTGCGGTCGGGATGATGGTTATGGCCCAGGTGTTTGCAGGCGGGATGGCGGTTATGGCCCGGGTGTTTGTGGGCGATATGTGTGGTTGTGGAACAGGTGTGTGCGGGTGGGGTGTGGTAGTGGGATTGCGGTGAGAATGGAAGGATTGGTACGATGCGTAGGATGTCATCCATAACCAATGGAAAAGTGGTGTGGGGTACCCAAATGTCGATGTGATATTTCTATTCATTACTTGAATTGCATTATTTGGGGAGTGCGCCTTGGTGAGGCTCAGGTGGATAGTTTTCCTTGCAAGGTGCTTTGGTTGTCTCTTTCTCACAAGGAAATAGAATGAATCCTTACTTGTGCACTAGAGTCTTTGGTTTTCCCTACTATGTATACTTGTATGCTCACCCTATGTATATAAAACTGATTTCAGGTTCCCATGAGGACTTCAGGGATCGTGCGGGGCCGTAAAGCTTTGACCATGGGGCAGTTTCTATTGTTGTTTTTCTTTTTCTTGGTACTTTATCTTTGGAGTTCTTGTGACATGTATCTTTTAGTTTTGAACATGCATATGAGAATGGTTTACCTTCAAATTTACCTTTACATTCAGCTTTAGTGTTGTTGGGGTTTCTATCTTATCTCCTGTTCCGATAAAAATAAAAAGGGAAATACCTTCCATCTTGTCTGTGATTCTGTAAACTTGGTGCTAGTTGCTACTCTAAGACCCATTGTTGGTATGTCTCAGGGATCATTATCTCTCCTTCAACTTAAAGAAGGAAGTTTCATGAAATTTTTAGTCCCCTTACTCCTTTTTGGTGAAGGCGGGTCGTGACATAGTTAATAATAGAGTAATTTTGGTAGAAACCTTAAAAACATTATTTATGAGAAAGGTAGAATATAGAACCTAAACCTATGATAAAAACTCACAATAATTAAAATTGAACTTCTTAAAATTTGGTAAAGTTGATATTATGTGATTTTTATTTCACGATATCCCTATATGGATACTATAAGTGGATTTGGTATTGTAATAGATGCACATAGGGGTAATAACTCCAAAAAGGGGTGAAATGGGATTGACCTGATGATTACATAGTTCATGAATACATTCCTTACAATAAAATTGGTTTGACTATCCAAGGGTATATACATAGGAAAATTCGAATATTCCTTAAAAAAATATGAATTATTTGAAAATATTTATATCCCCAATGAAACCATTTTTTGGATTTTGATATTATCTTTTCATAAATTATTCAATATATTTTTTTAATTTCCCTATTTATGGGATTATAAGTAATGTTTCATAATGAAATAATATATTCTATAGAAATCTTAAATTTAAAAATGGTTCCTAAAAGACTAATTAGGTACTACATCAATGCATGTAATCCAAGATTAATAATGGTTGCTTCTTTAATTGGTTCATTCCAATATTTTAAAGGGGAGAATTATCTTATATATTCTCATTATATGTGAAAATTGAATCATTTTGTAACAATAAAGAGAAATATTTCCCAATGTATTATAGAAGCGATGGGATGAAATATAATAAGAGTAAAACCTAGACAACTATAAATAAATTTAATAAGGGGATAAAGTATTTTCAAACATGTTATTCTTGGAGAAATAAACATCTTGGTGTGTGGTTAAATACATTTGGATTTTACTTTAATAATAGCGATAAGTAACAATATTCTTTTGATATGAAGCTTAATAAAAAACTTATCAATGAATAATGATTAAATGGCAATGATATGAAAAAATATTTAAGTAAATATATTAAGAAAAAATGAATATTCTTCATCAAAATATAAAAAATCATGCTCAAGAATATTCTATTACCATTTATAATAATTAATTATTAAGAATCCATAATTTAGATTCAAGAATTATTTAATTTGAGTTCTTTTATCAATTATAAGTAGGTTAAAAATTATTAAACATATAATGATTGAATTGCAATAATATTTAATCAGTAATGTGAAAGAGTATGTTGAACTATACCCATTACTAAGAATATGACTCATTAGTGATTTAAAATTCATGGAAAACACATGATTGATGTAAAATAAATTGAAATATATATTTATATTTATATAATTATGTTGGGATTAAGATATAAATAATACGGATAAAGTTAATTTGAAAGTACTGACTATAGTCGAACTCATTAATGATCCATTGACAATGAAGTTTATGAAATAATTGATGTAGTTAAACAAATGGTAATAATTACAAAATATATCTAATGATATATATTTTATTTGATTAATAAGGAATAATTTTTAAATATGGTTTTATGTTATTTCATGTTATTGTCTTGTTTGAAGAGAAAACTGAATGAAGGTATTCACATGTTTAGTATGGGTTAATTAAGAGTTACTTCATGTGGATTGAAAAATAAATGAAATGTTAATTTTCAAAATTCATAAACCATATTTATAATGTTTTGGATCTTAATAATTTGGAAGGTTTATAAGGTAAAACATTTATGAAATGGTATTAGATGAAATTTGGAATTGGTATTATGGATTACAGAATAATGTCAAAATATAGATATTTATGCATATTGGATAAAGTATTCTAACCATATTGGTTTTGGAAGATTGTTGTAGATAGAATGAATGACTTACCACCCTTTAATAGATATTATGATCCATTAAATGTTAATTTTAGTTCTTCATGTATAAAAATATAAATTCTTGAATTTCATTTCCTAGAGTAATGGATAAATTCAATATTGATCATAGAATATTAAAAGGATGAAAATATTATTATTAAATAGAAATGTACTTTGTATTTTTATTTCTTTATTTTATTATATAGTAAAATAATTCCTCAAAATTACTGAATATATATTGAAACAAAAACATTATCATATTACCTCCCCTGATTATGAACCAAGTGGTATTTTAAATCTCCAATAATATATGAATTTCAGTCCCATAAATTTCCATTGACCATTCCCTAACTTGTTATAAATGAAATCCATCACTCTCTATAAATATTTACTCATATCTATTACTTCCACATATTAACTCGCCATGAGTGTTCTCCTATATAGATACATATTGATTCGTTTCTTGATATGACCTTGATAATCCCATTCCTCGCATATTAATGGTATATGTTATTAAAAAAAATAATAATGAAGGTTTTAAAAAAATATTATTCATATATCAAAACCCATGATTAAAAAAATTAGGATAAAATTTTTTGGATTAAATTTATTTAAGGTGGGGAGAATATAACACCATGATATTTTAATGGATGAACATTTCCGTAGGTATCTTGAATGACACAAATGAATAGAATAGATGAAATTATAACATCTGAGTCTTTACGATATAACTTTTATAAAATAAATTCAATCTTTTCAACAATGTTAATTTCACACAACACTAATTATAACTTGACTTACTTGAAATAAAGTGTTTCTTTGATATATTTCATTACACGTAAGATCATGTTTTATTGAACAAGAATAAAATATTATTACTAATATGAATATTATAGACTTTAGATAGGCTAGATGTTATGAAAAATATTAACTATAATATGAAAGAAATTGAAAACGTTATTTTTTTACGGATTTATTTGAATCAAATTAACAATCATTTAAAATAAAAAATAAATTTATTTTTGAAATAAATTATTTCTCTAAAATACAATTTATTCATGATTAGCAAGAATAAATTAAAATTTATTTTTATTGTTTTTTTAAAATTTATTTTACAAAATAAAAATTAATTTTGAATATGGAATACCTAAAATATATTTAGGTTATATTTTTCTATTTTCTGAAAAGTTTAATTTTTTTATAAATACAAAAAATACTGAAATTTAATTTAATGTATTCTTTTTATTTGAAATATTTATAAGATAATTTATATTTTAAATTTGTTTCAATGTCAAATTAGTTCAATTTTTTTTAATTAATCTTATTTAGGACATTTTAATACATTTCATATTCATTTTCTATATTAAATTATTTGAAATATTAGAATATTTTTACTTAAAAACCTTCATTCTAATCATGTGTAAGATATTAATATTAAATATATTTTTTCCACATCTATGAATTTATTGTATAAAAAATAATTTTAGATTTTTAATTAGAAATATACCTATTTTATAATAATTCAGAAATAAGTTTCCAACAATATGTATAGTGAACGGTGTAAAATATTATTTTCCATGAGTAAGAGAAAAACTAATTTATCAACTGTTAAACTATGAGTATAAGGGTTAATAATGACTTCAATACTTGTACACAACCACTTTTCAAAACATATTTTGAGAATATATCTTCTATGATTGATAATGGACCATTTTGGAATCTTTTTTCTTGATATAAATGTTGTTCTGATTCAATCATTTCAAAAAAATTACAAATTTTCCACTTACCGTACATAAAAAGGACACCCCCTCTACACTCTTCGTCACTCATACGACCAATTTTTCTTTAAAAAATACCAACCAATATAACATAAAAACATCCCTAAAATCAACCTATAACGATTCATTTTATCCTATAACCAACCATTGAAGGATTTAGTGAAAATATATACACGATACATGAATGATAGGTAACATACGTCAATTAGAGTTATTAATTTATTTCTTTCTCCACCTCCAAAAATTATTATTAAACTATGAAGTTATAATAACCTCAATATCATAAAAATATTCGTATTTTTTATAATGATTTCATGACCTAAACCAATAAACAATACAATCAAATATTTTATGAAAAAATCGTTCGTTTCTACAATGGATTTCCACTTTATGAACAGATGTAATTAGGTTCTATATTACAAACATTCATGGTTTGGAATGATAATTGATTTAAAGTAAATATATTTAATTTATTACGTGATTATACTTGGGGAATATTTATTTAATATATAACTTTTTTATTACCATTCTATATGTGATTTTATGATGTCTCTCATCTAAATGGTAGACTACATCCTCACAAAGTAATGAGATTCATCATTAACGATTGATTTATATAGAATTCATTAACCCTATTGTTAATAATTAAATTTGGTCTTCCTAAAATAATTATTATATTAATTTAATATTTTTCATTATTTAATGGTCAGATATATTTTATTCTATCTTACTATTTAACTAACATAAATATGTTAACATCATTCTTTTATGGGTGAACTACCACATTTACGAAGTGATGCGAATATGTTTCCATAACCACACCACATTGATGATATATAGAAGTATATTTACATAAATATTATTTTATATATTATATTATGGTAATACATTAAAGATAAAATATTCTTTACCTTTATCCCATGATCTTTAAAAAATTTTAGTGATACTCATGTGTACATCTGACCTACTGACTCCATGATCGTAACACACATATTTTTTCATAACCATCATTTATGATTTGATTAAATTGTATAATTATTGAATAAATATGATCATTAATTCATGATAATTTTTATTGAAATTCTATAAATATATAATATTCATAATAATTGGATCTTTCATGAATATTCGTAGATTAGGAAATAATATATTAAACACCCAAAAAATGAAAATAAAATAATATTATTAATGAATGAGTGATAATATTTAATAAAAGGATAAAATATAATATAATAAATGTTAATGTGTATATTGGATAATGTAATAAAATGTTTAAAAAATTATACATGAGGTTAAAAAACAATCAGTCAAAAGCAATTTTGAATCAAGGTATTTCATAAACAAATTTCTTTTCATTGAGATAATCTTCTTCATAATTTATTGTATCATTAAAAGGATATATGTATAATTAATTTTACTCAATTTTATTTTATATAAACATATTCTATATATATTTAACTAAAAAATAATAATTCAGCGATTAATTCTCACTTCAAAATTATGATCACTGTAATGGGTTATTTTACAATCCCATTATAATCATGAATTTGTAATCTGGAATGTCTGATAAAGGATGTTATATTATAGTTTCCTAAAAAACTTTTATTTTTATTATACTCTATTTAATAATGATTTTTTAGATTAATATATACATTTTATATTCATTTGAACATAAATTAATTGAGAAAATTATTTTAAGAAAATATAGATTCATTTCTTTATTCAATGAGCATAATTTTTTCATCCAAACCCTTGTTTTCAAAAAATGGTTTTAATTTTTTTTGACATTTTAATTTTTTTTATTAAATTAATTTTATCCCATTTTTACTCATTAGGAAAAAATTTCAAAGGAATGAATATTAGTTTTTTTAAAAAACTTTTTGGATTTTACAAAAAAATATAAAAGGAATCTTCTTGTCATTTTTCGAAAATAGAACTATCTTTACCTTTTATAGGGAAAAAATAATATTCTTATTTAACATGTATGTAATATATGGAATTAATCACCATCATGACCATGATTTTTTTTAATATTACCTTTCAAATATACAAGGATATTTTTAATGAAAATTTTTCCTTAAACATTGTTATTTCTAAATTGATGTATTCTTTTAAAAAAATTATTCTTTAAAAAAGTAATTTTTAAAATGACTATGATATTTTCTTCAAGATTTTTTTAAAAATATTTTTAGGGTATTTATATTCACTATTGAAAATAATCCTTTATTATTTATCAAATGGATATATATATATATACATTTCTGATACAATATTTATTATTCTTATGGATGGTTTGCGATCATTTTGACTATGGAAAGTATTGAAATTCACATTCATGATTCATTTTATTAAGGATTATCATTGAATTTAAATACTAACTTACTCGTGATAATTGAAAATTAAATTTACACAAAATATATTTATTATTTATCGTGGATGTCTTTATTTATTAAATAATATATCATTTCCACTTACCCTATTTTACATTGAATGTTATTCTATTTAATGGGGAAAATATATGATGTGTATTCATTATTCCATGAAAATATTAAATTGAATGTTATCTTATTCAGGAATTCAAATGATTATTCCAAATATGTGGAATGAATTAGATATGCAATGATGAGTGGGGATCTAAATTTATATATCCCCTCAATGCATTCACATGTGTAATGAGGGAAATATATTGGCCAAATTAAATAGGCTTATACCAGTAGTTTCAAATCATCTCAATAAGGGTCTTCATGGAGAAGGAATCAAAATGATTTTTACATGGTTTTTTTAAACTGTATAGGTTATATATCTTGGTATTAGATGTTTTCATGTGTCTTAGACATGACGTCCAATAATAAATAATTTATTTTATTAAGAATTTAGTTATTTTTTCCATAAAATTTTCCTTATTACATTATCTATCGATTCATTTCATTCAACGAATATTAGTTAAATTAAAGGTGTTTTTAGTTATTTATCGTTCCATATAGATTATTCTTATTTATGAATGATATAATCTGTAGTAATAAATACTTACTAAAAAATTTAAGTCACCATTATTTTATTCATTTTTTTGGAATCCATGTAGTTTACTAGGAATGATATATAGTGATATACAATTGGAATTAATTTCATTCACGAAAAAATATTTTTCATTTTTTTTTTGAAATATATTTGGTGACTGGTGTATGTATCCATTTTACCATGACTACTAAACTATGCGATCCATCGGGATGGGATTCCAAGTATATTATTCTGATATAATAAAGAAAATATATTCTATAGCTATAAGGGTTAGGGTCTCTACTACAATAATCTCTTTGAAATAAAAATAATTTCCTTAAAATACTATTTTCTCAATGTTTTAATTTTATAACCATCCATGTGACGTGGTGGTGGAAAATTAAATATATCATTTCATGATGGTTGTATTCCACCTCAATGCACAATAAATATTTTCAATTTAATTATGGATCAAATCAATTAATATGAAAAAATGTTTTTTTTTCAAAAACAAAAGAAAAGTTTTTAATATAGAATATAATTATTATTTTTATATCCAAATAGATAATAATAATTTGAATTATTTATCATAAATAATAAATTTGAAAAAAGTTGGTTAATAATGATACATATTCCTTAAAAACATTCATTGGATGAAATATTTAGAATTAATGGTTTGGACCTTCTGTCTAATCACAAAATCTAAGATATGATGAGGGATTTTGAAAAGGTATTTGGGTATGTATTGGTTGATATGATTTGATCATGTCTTGTGGACAAGGGTATAATGGGAGTTCTTATTTATAAGTGATTGGATGAACACCCCTCCAATTATTCAATGTTTTCAAAAAAATTGCCTCTAAATCGTACGAATATTTCTATAAATCTGAACATTAAGAATGTTAATATGATATTGTTTGGAATAAAATCATTAAATAAGAATTAATATTATATTTCTACCTTATGGCATTGTTTTTAAATCAATTACTATGTATTACCCTTCACTAGGGTAACTAATTCTTACCAATGTATCTATCCAATATGAACATAAATGAAATTCACCAATCATAATACTTTTACCACTGATTCCAAATATGAACCATATTTTTAAAAATTTAATTTTATGATGTGGTACAATGTAATTTTAATATGAAGAACACACAAAAAATAAAAAATAGTTTAAAATTTTATTTTAAAGCATAAATATGAATTTAAACCAAATCAGATTATAATTTAGATTCAAATAGATATATCTGGGTTAATTTAAATAAAATTGGAATAATTTTACTATAATCCCATTCAAAAATAGAATATATCTAAAAACAATTGTCACGACTCGTCCCCCAGGGCCCATACCGTGACTACCCCAAGCTCTCTACCATAGGCCAGGGGCTGCCGACTAGCTCCAAAGGCATTAATATTTAATACATGGAAGGCATTTCCTTTATAATAGTAAACACAGACAACAGAGTACAAGCTGGAATCAAAGCACTGTGTAAAACTGTATAACAAAAGAGTGTTGAAAAGTAAAAGAGGATGAAAATACAAGACCAACTGTAAAGTAAAAGTACAACACAAAAGGGAAAAACAATTTAAAGCTAAAAATAAGTTCTTGGAATGTCCATCATAGATCCTACGTGAAGTGTAGTTATAGATGGCTTCCTCAGCACTCCATGTATGTCAGTCTCCTTCAGGTATCGACTCGTCATGAGATCTACCTCTGGGCACTGTCTGGTCTGTGAATACTCGACCTCGGTTATCATTATCTATCATCTACATGCAACACATGTAGATACCCAAAGCTTTACGTACATGGACATTACATTAATTTGGCGGAATAATTAATACATAACAAAACAGACACACATGGATCGTAATAGTTTAGTGTCTTTGGAAACTCAGAATATAATCTTCTAATCGTGGTAAAAGATGTTCAACATATCCATTAATGATCTTCCCCTTTTGTTTTCTTAGCTAAATACTTTCTTTAAATCTTGGGGAAAAGAAAAAATATAAAGGGTGATCTCAAATGCTCAGTAAGGGTAAGCAAGGATAAAATAAAACAAATCAAATACATTTGAACTTAAAAACACAAACATAAATTTTAAACATTAAAATCTTGAGCAATGACATAAAACATGGAAGTACATAAGGAATAGATCATAAAGAAATATTAATCATGATTAAATGGCATGGGAATAAAACATGTGATTGTGGAAAACCTTAAGAACATGATATTATTTCCATAGTTGCCAAGGCATTGCTGCCAAGACTATCTTAGTGGACAAAGTCCCTTTCTGAATCAAGTTCACTCCTCGTTCTAGTCCTGTATTACTGAACCGGATTAACTTACCATTCCAGCCATGTCTATATCATGAGATATAAATCATTACCCAATGAATTGGAGGGAGATATAGGTCCCACCCATCTCTTAATGAAATCAGTTTTACGTGTGCCACAAAATAAACATTCATCATTCAGAATTACCCAACGAATAAAATGGGATTCAAAAACATCATCTCATCATCACATAATCCATATGAAATAAATAGATATCATTTCATAATAATAAAGGTGAAACCATGAAAATCATAGAGCCATTATACTTGAAACATACACATATGAAATAATGCCATCTTATATGGAAAAATTGTTTTGATAAAACACTTGAAATGAATTCTTGAGGAAAATATCCTTTCTTCTTCAAAATAAATTTCTTTTCACAAAACATCATGCAATTTCAAAAGAAAGATATGTTGTGGAAAATAGTCATGAAAACTTTTGGAGGACGCTTCATGAAAATAAGGCTTTATAAAACCATAAAAATCCTTTCATGCCGTAGAAGTTAAAAAAACATTTTTCTCGTACTTTTTCCAGAAAAGTAAAAAAAGTACCTCGTAACGTAAACAAAAGAAAGATTACTTACATACCATGTAGTAAAAGTCAAAAATGGGTAAAAAGGACTTAAAAAATACATGAATATAATTTTATTAAAAATGGACATGGATGATATAAATAACACCAGTAAATACTTACGAATAAGCAATCTCGGATAAAAAAGAGATTTGCAAAATTATCCCTTACATTAGGCCCGATATGCTTCGTACATATCCGAACCTCCTGTATAATGATTTAAATAATGTCATTGACTTGTAACAGAATCATATTCATTGTTATGATATCATATATGGTTCACTTATGACTTTATATTACCCATTCTTTTGTAAGTTCCATGTTAAATGAGCGTTTTGGGTAAAATCGCTTTATTTATCGTATATGTTTGGAATTATTGTTCTTGATATTATTACTTATATCCTGATTTACTTAATTACAGAATTTAAAACATGATTTATATATAATATATATTCATCATATACATATATATTATATATTGTTAAATGGAATGAAATACACCCTTCATGGAGACGGTAGGTCGTACGTATGCAAGAACGCTTATTTCCTTTCCTTGTTGAATTGAATGAAACTAAATAGATGAAACACACACACACACACACATATATATATAAATAAAGTAGCATTATTATGTCATATATTTAATTATTATCCATTATATAAACTTTATAAGATTTCATGTATGGTTAACATGGAGAATGAATCTCATCGCATTGTGGATACGGTAATCCGTACGTACGCACGAGCGATGATATCGTTCCCATAATTATTGAATAGAATTGGAGTGGATGGTATAATATATAAGAATCATTATTATGTTATAATAACCATATATAGTTATTCTTTACACTGTTATATCCATCCATGTAAGGTGTTGGTGGAAAATCAGATTACACCACGGCGTGGAGATGGTATTCCATACGTACGCACGCGTGGTGATTTCGTTTTCCGTAGGATGGATAGAAGGTGAAATGGGTTTGATTCATATTTATAATAACATATCATTATATGAGTGATATAGTTGTTATTACTTCATAATTAAACAACTAATGAAGAAGAAGTAGAAGAAGAAATAAAGTTGAAAGATTTGGTAATGGACATTACCTCTTCTTTGAAGCGCCTCTTTGAGACATCCTCTTAAGGCACTAAACATTGTCCTTGAAGAATACCAGGACCTTAAGGATGTTTCTAGGGAAGTGGTAAAGTGAATTGGGAAGGGGTTGGCTGAGTATGAAGGATAAAATTGGTGTGAGGGGGAGAGGGAGGAGGTGCCCTTTTATAAGGGAGGAGAGGGGCACCTTTGGAAATATAAGCAATATTAGTTTATATTAAATCCAAACCCCACATAAAAACTTCAAAAATGACTTATATTCGAAGATTAGATGATATAGGGTTGTAATATCATCAAAAAAATAAAATTTAGACATGTTAGGAATTTATTTTAAACATTATCAACTTGATTTATCATTATTTATCAATTTAATTTTATTTGTGGTAAAAATATTCTAAATATTAAATTATTATAAATAATTACATATGTTTTGTGAATTTTAAATAATATGACACTTTATGACATTTTATACCATATAAATTTTAATTTATAATTTTTAAATATTATTGTGATTTTTAAACAGTTTTATAAGATCTTATTTTTATAAAATAACAATAGTGTCAATTTTGACACTATTCACTTATTTGAATTTAAATAAAATATATACAGAAGATATGTTCGAACTAAAAGATTTAGTAGATTAAAAAATTTTATATGTATCTTGAAAAGTATTTAAGAACAATAAATAGTTCATATAATATTTATTTTAATATTTTTTTAAAAAAATTATTTGATATTTCTCTTAATACAATAATTTCAACATCACTATTATGTCACCTTTAATGGTCATTATTTAATCCCTAAAAATTATAACTAAATTTATAAGATGTAGATAATTTAATTAACTTTGTGGAAACTATTTATTTTATATGTTTCATGAAGTTTATAACTAAATTAAAATTAATATACTTATAATATTTAAGAGAGTGACATGTTGTCACTTTCATTGGTTTTAATAAGAATTAAATTACTTTCAAGGAAACTAGTCCATAAAATAAATATATTCCACCCCTTAGGTTATATGGGTCATATTTTAGTCATCCAATAAAATTTTGTCTGGATTTAGGTTTATTTTATAATATTATATTTACCCTTAATTACCCGATTTACCTTTAACTATGGTAACTAAAATTTACCGTAGTTACTTTTCATAATTTCCAAAAATAAAAAGTCGAATATTAAAATAATTTCAACCTAATGATTCCAAATATGGAATCCATTTTTCCAAATTCAATACACAAAAGTTTCAGAAATTAAATTAAAATTAATCCTGTTGTCAAAAGAATATAGGGTTTTGTTTAAAACATTTCAAAAGATTGAATTGATTTAACCTACGAATTCAAAGTAAAATCAATTCTAATGAAATACATTATATTAAATGGTAAAAATATATTCTATTTATACTTTAAAACCATTCCATAATATAATTTGACCATATAAATTATTAGGATGAAAAAAGTTGTTTTTAATTAAAATATAGCGTGTTTTTACTAATCATTAAAATATGAAAGTTATCAGAAAAATATCAAAAGTTTATCCAAAGTAAATTTTTATATCCTAATTCAAAATAAGAAGTTTATTTTGTAAAATTTAACTTATAAAAATTTCAAAAACTAGATTTAATGTGGGTGCACCATCAAAATGCGGCAAAACTGCATTTTTTTAAAAATACTTATTTCTTTCAAAAAAATTATTTTGTTCACATAAAATGTTTTAGAAAATTTATAAGATGAATAATAATGTTATAAAATTCAAAATTTAGTTAATAATATTCATAAAGGATAATCCATAATAATATCATAACAATATATCATCATTTAGTGAAACCGGGTATTGCGTACAACACAGGTTATCGAGGAAGGTCGCGATTGCATGTAATGCAATCCATGTCAGGGTTGCGTGTTGTGCAAGACTGATTTGTTGTTTCGTTATAACAGAATCCAACCATTTTTCGTTTATACATTGAATATATATATATATATACACACTCAATGTTGCGTAAATTGATTATTATCAAACGAACTTGAAATTGTGTGTAACACAATATAAGAATAGTGTTGCATATACTGCAAGCTAATATAGTGTTGTGTATAAGACATTATAATCTTGTTGTAGCATAAAACACATGACATCAAATAAATGAAAAAGAATACTTATCCTAAAATATCGGGTTGTTACATTCTACCCCCTTAAAATTAATTTCTCCCTCGAAATTTGTCGAGATTATACGTGTTTTTCTACTTGAAAGTTTCTTCAATTGAAACCAACATCGTAAAATAAAATACCAAAACTTAACTTTTAAAACTGAAGTGTGAAACTTAATGGTTCCCCCATATTAACTAGTCATTGGGTTTCCACATAGGAGAACATAGGTGAAAATATGGATATGGAAGAGAAATCTAACCATCATGTTCGGATGGAGAGTGGTAGAGAGCATGGCTATGAAAAAGCCAACAATCACAAAGCCATAGATTTGTGATGATATAAGGTACCATCTAATTCATCAGATATAAGGGCACTAGGACAAAATTTTTGGTTTTCAAGATCATTTCCCTAAAGTTGATGAATTAAAAGAAATACTTACATTATTTTGGTACAGTCTCACTGTTGTTCGTGAATTGATAAATTTCCACTTCATCTCTTAAAGAAATGAAGTTGAATTTGTTATTCATCAATCATTAGAAGATCATGTGATAGAATGATGGTTCATTACATCTGTTTCAAAAAAAATGTTAGAAAAAGTTATAAGTCCATCTTATGGTGAGATTAATCATATATGGTTCCAAAAATGGACTTGTACTTTATTTAACATACTACTTAATAAAATAAAACTACTTTCCACTAAATAGGGACTTCATGTAGGCCAGTTGTAGGTGATAAAGGCTTGTATCACTTTGGTTGTGGGTTCGATTTCCACATCCCTGTCCGACGTGACGGGTTGTCTCCCATCTTACAGGTTGTAGCTTTTTCTAAAACTACATTATTATAACATTCATGCAATAATATCGAAAAAATGTCCAAGCCTTAAAAAATACTATCTGATATCTGACATAACACTTTCCAATCTTCAGACTTATCCAAAATACATCTGTCCAATCTCATAGTATACAAAAAATGATTACTGGAAAGGTCGCATAGCAAGAACGTGAATAACATCATTTTATCATACGATATATCTTGTTGTTCACATTCCAAACATGTGAATTCCTCAATAATGTGCTCTCTTGAAACATAAATTACCATAGAACCTTAGTGAAAACATGAATACTGTCAAAAGGAAACTCTTTCCACATACCAAAATCCCAGAAAATCTATATAATAAAACCATAATATTACTTAGTCCTTATATCAGTCATGAGCTTATGTATACAATCAAACATCTCATTATCTTATTATCCCTTCAGTATGAACATATCATATACTTTCCAAAAATATCTGAATAACCTTCCATGGTTACCAGTACCATTCAAAATATAGTATCAAATACTTTAGAAAAAACAATAGTGTAAAAATCCTTAGATGATTCATTATTCCATAGTACCATATATTATTCTATATAAACATACAATCATTCCACTAACTTCTTAAACCACTGACTGAGATTCATCATTTATTTCATCTCATATTTCATTTGTAGTCTCTTTATCGTCATCCACATAAATACTACTCTTATGACCATGCTGATTCTCTTCATTAGATTTTACCTTAGGGCATTGTTTTGCATAATTCCCATACATCCCACATTTAAAACATCTAATCATTATTGATGTCGTAGCAATACCATTATCCTTGTCCATGGTATTAACTAAAACTTTTCGTTTGTACTTACAGGATTTGTGTCCTTCTTTTCCACACCACAAGAATCTTCTAGTTCCTTTGAAACATTCTCCCTGATGCCTCTTCCCACATGATTTACATGAGGGAAATTGAACATTCTTTCCTCTATGATCATCATGAAACTCCATCTTTCTCTTATTATCTATGTCAGGAAACTTACAAAAGTTGAGATTATTGATCATATTATGAGATTTCTGATTTGGAATAACAACGATGTTTGGACTTCCAAATCCTATTTCATTTGGTTGCTCATGAGAAATGTCATTCCATTGTCCATCATATCATCCATTACCGTGAATCTTCCTGTTTCTAGCAAATTTCTAAAACCAAAAAGAATATTGTGAGAGGAAAAAATCATGATAGGGAAAAAAATAGTAAAGGGGGAGTAACATCAATATCTAACATCTTAGGTTAAATTCCAAGATCATTACCATAGTTCTAGGACTATATCCTATATGTATACTTATCCTTAGGGACATCCCTAGACATACCTTAGAAATATCCATAGGGATCTCACTAAAGTTCTCCGATACTAGTTTCCAAAGGTTGACTAAACCTTTGCTATGATATCAACTGTAGGGACCTGAATCTTGATGTACATAGACATTACATTACTTTTTTGGAATACTTAATACATAAAAAAAACAGACACACAAGGATTTTAATAGTTTATTGTCTTTGGAAACTCGGAATATAATCTTCTAATCGTGGTGAAAGATCTTCAACATCTCCATTAATGATCTTCCCCTTTTGTTTTCTTACCTAAAACCTTTCTTTAAATCCTATGGAAATTAAAACATATGAAGGGTGAGATCAAATGCTCAGTAAGGGTAAGCATGAATAAAATAAAACAAATCATATACATTTGAACTTAAAAACATGAACAAAATGTTTAAACATCAAAATCTTGAGCAATGACATAAAACATGGTAGTACATAAGGCATAGATCATAAAGAAACATTAATCATGATAAAATGGAATGGGAATAAAACATGTGATTGTGGAAACCATTAAGAACATGATATGATTTCTATAGTAGCCAAGGCATTGCTGACAAGACCATCATAGTGGACAAAGTCCCTTTCTGAATCGAGTTCACTCTTTGTTCCAGTCCTGTATTACTGAACCGGATTAACTTACCATTCCAGCCATGTCTATCTCATGAGATATAAATCTTTACCCAATGCATTATAGGGAGATATAGGTCCCACCCATCTCATAATGAAATCATTCTTACTTATGCCACAAAATAAATATACATCATTCATAATAACCCAACGAATAAAATGGGTTTCAAAAAACATCATCCCATCATCACATAATCCATATAAAATAAATGGATACGATTTCATAATAAGAAAAGCTTAACCATTTAAATCATAGAGACATTATACTTGAAACATATAGATACGAAATAATGTCATCTTAGATGGATATATGGTTTAGATAAAACACTTGAAATGAATTCTTGAGGAAAATATCATTTCTTCTTGAAAATCAATTTCTTTTCACAAAAACTCATGCAATATTAAAAGAAAGAGATTTTTTTTAAAATAGTCATGAAATCATTTGAAGTAAGATTCATGAAAATAAGTCTTTATAAAATCGTAATAATACTTTCATGCAGTATAAGATTAAAAAGCATTCTTCTCGTACTTTTGCCAGAAAAGTCAAAAATGTACCTCGTAACGTAAAAAAATGATTCCTTACATACCATGTAGTAAAAGACAAAAATGGGTAAAAAAGACTTTAAACAAACAAGAAAACACTTTTATAAAACATGGAAATTGATGATATAAATAACTCTAGTAAATACTTTCGAATAAGCAATCTCGGATAAAAATGAGATTTACAAAATTATCCCTTACCTTAGGTCTGATATGCTTCGTACGTATCCGAACCTCCTGTATAATGATTTAAATTATGTCATTTAATTATTACAGAATCATATTCATTGTTATGATATCATATATGGTTCACTTATGACTTTATATTACCCGTTCGTTTGTAAGATCCATGTTAAAGCAGCGTTTTGGGTAAAATCGTTTTATTTATCATACATGTTTGGACTTGTTGTTCATGATATTATTACCTATATATTGATTTACTTAATTCCAGAATGTAAAACATGATTTATATATAATATATATTCATCATATAAATATATATTATAGATTGATAAAAGTAATGAAATACACCGTTCATGGAGACAGTACGCCATATGTACGCATGAACGCTGTTTTCGTTTCCTTATTGAATTGAAATAAAATAAATAGATGAAAAAATTATATATATATACACATAAATCCAGTAGAATTATTATGTCATATATTTCATTATTATTCATTATATAAACTTTATAATCATTCATGTATGGTTAACATGGAGAATGAATCTCATCGTGTTGTGGAGACGGTAATCCGTACGTACGCACGAGCGATGATATCCTTACCATAATTATTGAATAGAATTTGAGTGGATGGTATAATATATAAAAATCAGTATGATGTTATAATAACCATATATAGTTATTCTTTACACTTTTATAACCATCCATGTAAGGTGTTGGTGAAAAAACAGATTACACCACGGTGTGGAGACGGTATTCCGTACGTATGCACGCGTGGTGATTTCGTTTTCCGTAGGATGGATAGATGGTGAAATGGGGATACTTCATATTTATAATAACATATCAGTATACGAGTGATACTTATGTTATTACTTTATAATGAAACAACTAAATTAGAATAAGTAGAAGAAGAAATAAAGTTGAAAGAATCGGTAACGGACATTACCTCTTCTTTGAAGCGCCTCTTTGAGACCTCCTCTTAGGGCACTAAAATTTTTCTTTGAATAAGACCAGGACCTCTAAGATGTTTCTGGGGAAGTGGTGAAGTGAATTGGTCATGGGTTGTCCGAGAATGAAGGCTCAAATTGGTGTGAGGAGGAGAGGGAGGAGGTTCCCTTTTATAAGGGAGGAGAGGGGCATCTTTAGAAATATAAGAAATATTAGTTTATATTAAATCCCAACCCCACATAAAACTTCCAAAATGACTCATATTCGAAGATCAGATGAGATAGGGTTTTCATATCATCATCCAATAAAATTTAGACATGTTAGGAATTTTTTGTAGACATTATCAACTTGATTTATCCCTATTTATCAATTTAATTTTATTTGTGGTAATAATATTCTAAATTTAAATTATTATAAATAATTATATATGTGTTTTTAATTTTCCATAATTTGACACATTATGACATTTTCGACCATATAAATTTTAATTTATAAATTTTAAATATTTTTGTGATTTTTAAATAGTTTTATGATATGTTATTTTTATAATATTACAATAGTGTCAATTTTGACACTATTCACTTACTTGAATTTAAATAGAATTTATTAAGAAGAAATGTTCGAAATAAAAGAATTAATATATTAATAAAATGTCATATGTATCTAGAAAATTAGTGGATCACATTAAATAGTTCATATAATATTTATTTTAATATTTTTAAAACCGTTTATTTGATATTTCTCTTAATAAAATAATTTCAACATCACTATTATGTCACCTTTAATGGTAATTATTTAAACCCTAAAAATTATAAATAAATTCATATAATGTAGATAATTTTATTATATTTCTGGATACTATTTATGATCAATGTTTCATGAAGTTTATCACTAAATTAAAATTAATATACTTATAAGATTTAAGAGAGTGACAAGTAGTAACTTTCTTAGGTTTTAATAATAATTATATTATTTTAAAGGAAACAAGTCCATAAAATGAATCTATTCCGACCCTTAGGTGATATGGTCCAACTTTTAGTCATCCAATAAAATTTTTGCAGGTGTTAGGGTAATTTTATAATCTTATATTTACCCTTAATTACTCGATTTACCTTTAATTATGGTAACTAAAATTTACCGTAATAACTATTCATAATGCCCAAAAATACAAAGTAGCATATTAACATAATTTAGATCCACTGATTATAAATATAGAATCCATTTTTCCAAATTAATTACACAAAAGTTGCAGAAAATAATTAAAATTAATCCCGTTTTTGAAAGAAAACGGGATTTTGTTTAAAACATTTCAAAAGATTGAATTGATTTAACCTACAAATTCAAGGTAAAATCAATTCTTATGAAATAGATTATATTAAATGGTAAAAATATATTCCATTTTTACTTTAAAACCATTCAATATTATAATTTACCATATAAATTATTACGATGAAAAAAGTAGTTTTTAATTAAAATATAACGTGTTTTTACTATTCATTAAAATATGAAAGTTATCAGAAAAATATCAAAACCTTATCGAATGTAAATTTTTATATCCTGATTCAAAATAATAAGTTTATTTTCTAAAATTTAACTTATAAACATGTCAAAAACTAGATTAAATATTAGTGCGCCATCAAAAGGTGGAAAAACTATATTTTTTGAAAAATACTTATTTCACCCAAAAAATTTATTTTGTTCACATAAAATGTGTTAGAAAATTTATAAGATGATTAAAAATGTTATAAAATTCAAAATGTAGTTAATAATATTCATAATATCTAATCCATAATAATATTATAAGAATATATCATCGTTTAGTGAAACCTTGTATTGCGTACAACACATGCTATCAAGGAAGGTCGTGATTGCATGTACTGAAAGCCAAGTTAGGGTTGTGTGTTGTGCAAGTCTCCATTTATTGTTTCGTTATAACAGAATCCAACCATTTTTCATTTAAACATTGAATATGTATATATATATATATACACTTAATGTTGTATAAAATGACTATTATCAAACGAACATGAAATTGTGTGTAACACAATCTAAGAATAGTGTTGCATATACTGAATGCTAATACGGTGTTGCATATAGCACAAGATAATATTATTGTAGCATAAAACACATGACATCAAATAAATTAAAAATAATACTTATCATAAAATATCTGGTTGTTACAACACAACGTGGTGCGGGCATAGCCCGTGCATGGGTGAGTAGAACAATACTCAGTAGGGACCTCGAGACCGTCAAGGTCTCAAAACATCCCACAAGGATAAACCACAAGGTATGAAATCAACAGATGACCCCACTTAGGTATATGCCCATACATATACCTATGTAATCAAGTATCCAATCTCAATCATGAGGTAAACACAAAAGTTATTGACTCATCTCACACAGGTATACAAATTATGTAGAGAGATAGAGATGATCAGAAGCAGCCACCGAATCATCTATTCAGCTGAACCAACACAGGACCTAGGAACAGAAGTCAGAACTGTCGGACTCATATGGGATCTAGGAATAGTTATTCTGTCGAACCCACACAGCATCCAGAAACATATGTTAGAACTATCGAACCCACACAGGATCTAGGAACAGTAGTCAGATCTGTCGAACCCGTACGGGATCCATGAATAATCGTCAGTGATTTCAAACCCACATAAAATCCATGAATAGTATTCCGAGCTGTAGAACACATAGAGGATCCAGGAACAGTCATCAAAGTATAGCCAACCACAGGGTTCATGTACAAAGAATGCTTGATTTTGGGAGGGTCCTCTCCTCGAGCCAAGTGTCGATACATTAACTACCACAAAGTCCCATTAAAAAGTTTCCCAATGGTCTGCCATGTCATAGGGGGATAACCCAAAAAATTGTGTCCAAGATACTATGGACAAGATGACCATGAAATTTACCAAAAATTACATGGCATGTAGGAATGAGGCACACGCAGTGTCTTCAGGCCTCGGGTACTGCCCGTGTACAATGGCTTTTGTCATAAGGCTGGTTGTGTAGAAAAGAAAGTACACTACATGTGGTATAGTTACATGCCATGCTCAAGAAACTGGGGTCCTCTCCATCTACGCTGGCAATGTGATCGTACATGGCCTCAACCCAGGTTCACTAACCCGTGTAACTAGTACATGGGGTAGCCCGTGCCACTGGCCATGCCTGGCTGTGTGGTGGAGTACATGCCGGTGTACTCCACCCCGTGTCTGTGTATCCCTGGGGTACTCTCTTAGTCTCATGAATCCAATTCTTCCATTCTACGTAGAGAGTACACGTCGTTCCTCTTGGCCATGTAATTCTGCTCGTGTCCATGTATTTCGAAGAATACACCCCATGTCTGATGAATCCACTTCTTCCATTCTATGTAGAGAATACACGTCGTGTGACCGGGGTCACACGTTTTGTGTTACTTTTCTAACTTTCGAAATTCAAGCCGTAGAATTCCCATACTACACGGAGTGTTCGTCATAAGTACACTCCTTGTATTATGGAATTTTCCAAAAAATAGTGCCTCTAGCCAGTGAACCTCTTGTGAAGTCTGTTCTTTATTCTAACGGTTCGTTCGTCACGAAACTTCTGACACTATGTCACCCCGATGTCTTGTAGTCGTCTCTGGTGTTGTCTGGCCTCCTATTCACTCTGAAAACACTATTTGATCTCCCTCTTGAAGAATGGTCGAGGATCTTTCCTTCTCGTTCTAATCCGATCTGTCACCCGATATCGTCGTCACACCTCGGCTAGGTCATCGTGATGTTGGGTCTTCAATTTGGGATTATTGCGTCACACACTAAACTTATAAAGATCTATTTTTCATCACCCATGAAGAATGCAAAGAACACACCCAACATTCAATAGAACGGTGGAGGGATCAGGCTGTGTTCATTTGTCTCGGTCCTTCCGCGTTAGTTTGGTAGCAAGCGGGTCAAGAGAAACAATCATGGAGGGAAGAATCAACGTTGCCAAAATTAAAACACACCACTACCTTAGATTCATTTTCATCGGAAAGGATGCTGAAGAAGTTGAGGATGAAGTCATTAGCATTCTTCAAGGACGGCGCTACATCCATTGTTCCAGTTGGAGATCAAATAAGAAGATGTATGTCGTTGGCTGATGAAGAGTTCTTCGTTCTTCGAGGGTCATTCTTCGTTTAGAGGAGAGTTCTTTGTTGGAAAATTTCTCCCATCAATCCTCTTCTCAAATCACCAAAGTGAATTAAAATGACAAGTAATAGATTATATTATCTATTAATTAGTTGGCAAGAAATTAAAAAATAATCCCTAAACACTTCTTGGCATAATTAATGTGAAGCGTGGTTGCACCATTAAGTGGGGAGTTCAAGAGGTTTCTCCCCAATTAATGGGGAGTTCAAGTGGTTATAACCTCAGGTGGTCCCTCAAAAATTTAACATGAAGAAGAGGTTATCCTCGGGTGGGACCAACCACCATAACCACTCATGGGAAGTTAAGTTGTGGTGGACACCACCTCCAACTTCCACATTTTTGTTATAAAAAAAAATATAATAACTCATGCACTTACTTTATTTTATTATTCCCACATAAAACCCAAAAAAATATTTTAATCTCAACCCACCAACATCAAGGTGATAGTCTTCATAAAAGAATATTGTTACTGCGAGTTCAACGGTGACCACAAATTTTAATTCCAAGAACCGATTCAAAAGTTATAAAAAACCCCACTCATACATTTACTAAATTTACCGAAAAAACATCAAAAATTGATTCCGGGCACACCGGGCCTCGGAATCAAGCACCGTCAATTTTCGCAGAGTTGTAAAATTTCTATTTATTTATGAAAACACTTTCCATGGAAATTCAAGGTCTTTACATTATCCCCACCTTAGGGATTTACATCCCCATAAGCTACAACTATAACTAAGGGAAAAAATGGGGATACTGATCACACATCTGATCATCCCGCTCCCATGTGCTCTCCTAGAGGTTCGCATGCTGCCAAAAAATGAGCACCAGAGGTATCGATCATCCATCAAGAACCCACTCCTATCGATCCTCAATATCCACTGGAACCTCCGTAAAAGTCGCCACATCGCTAACGCCCAACTCCACATGGTCGATGATGTGAGAAGGGTAGTGCACATATCTCCTCATCTGGTATACAGGGAAGACGCCATGCACCCTGTGCAACTGAGGTGGAATAGCTAAGTGGTAAGCCACCTCTCATACTCTGCTGAAGAACTAGAAAGGTCCGATGAATATCAGAGATAACTTTCTGCCTCAGCAAAATCTCTATAAACCTCATCGAGGTGATACCCATAGAAAGACGTGGTCGCCATCTTCGAACTCCAGAGGTCTCTGTATCCTATCGACATATGACTTCTGCCTGCTCTATGTAGTATTCATCCACTCCTGGATAATCTGTACCTTCTCTATGGAGCTCGTACCATCTCTGGCCCTACTAGTGCTGACCCCCAGGGTCAGTCCATCAAAAGGATGATCTATAAGTTAACCTGAATAACGCCTCAAAAGGTGACATCCCAATGGTGGGGTGATAATTGTTGTAGTCTGGAAACTGCACCAAAGGTAAGTGATCCTCACAGCTACGGCCGAAGTTAAGGACACAGGCACGCAACATTTCCTTGAGGTTCTGAATGGTCCGCTCGGTCTGACCATCTGTCTGAGGATGGAAGGAAATGATCAAACAAAGCTGCTTCCCGAAAAACACCTGCAACCCCTTCCATAGCCAGAAAGTAAATCGTGTGTCATGGTTGGAGACAATAGATGATGTTACTCTATGTAGACGCACAATATCTTGCATGTAGATTCGTCCCATGCTCTATACTAAACCCTGCTCTCTGATCGATAGGATGTGGGCCGACTTTGTGAGTCAGTCAATGACTACCCAAATCGAGTCATGACCCCTGGATGTACGTGGAAGTCCTGTCACGAAGTCCAGGGATATCCCATACCACTTCCACTCTAGGACCTATAAAGGCTGAAGCATGACAGCTGGTACCTGGTGCTTCGCCTTCAATTGCAGACAAGTGAGGCATCGAGAGAGAAACTTCGTTGCTACCTTCTTCATACCTAGCCAGTAATGCTATAGTCAGAGATCCTGGTACATCTTCGCCACTCCTAGATGTACCTCTAAAAGGGATGTGTGAAACTCCCTCAACACTTAATCGTGAAGTGACACTTGCACCATAGTAAGTCCTCTGAAAGGAATGACGTTCTCCCTACCTTCATGAAATCCATCAGGTGCCTGCCCTATGAATATCTAAGCATGTCGTGTCTCACAGTCTGTGTCCCCATGTTGTGCCTCCATGACTCGCTGAAGAACAGGGGGAGTGACTGTAAGATACTGAAGGAAAAATGCTCCATCTTGATCCATAAAGGATTTCTACAAAGCAGCCACCTGCTCTGTCACCTCACCAAGAAGCTATATACCAGATCTCTTGCTGAGTGCATCTGCTACAATGTTTCCATTTCCAGGAGTAAAGACTACCTTGAATTCATAGTCCTGGGGGAATTCAAGACATCATCATTGTCTCAGGTTTAGGTCCTTCTGAGAGAAGATATACCTGAGACTCTTGTCATCAGAGTACACGGTAAAACATTCTCCCATCAGATAGTGCCACCACATCATCAAGGAAAACACCACTACTGCTAACTCCAGGTCATGGGTGGCGTAGTTTTTCTCATTTCGTCTCAACTGACGAGAACCATAAGCAATCACTGATCTCTCCTATATCCGGACACACCCATGTCTTGTTCCTGATGCATCATAGTAGATTACGTAACCAATGCCCTCCTCTAGAAGCCTAAAGATTGGGGCACTAGTCAGCCTCTACCTCAGCACCTGAAAACATGGATGGTATCTCTCCGACCACAATAAGTTTTGTCCCTTCTTCATCAATGCTGATAGTGGTGCATCAACTCTGGAGAAGTCTGGTACAAACCTCTGGTAATATCCATCCAAACCTAGAAAACTCTGTACCTCTGTCACACTCATGGGTGGCTCCCAAGAAAGTACAACCTCAATCTTTATGGGATCTACTGCAACTCCAGCCTCCGAGATTAAATTTCCTAAGAAATGAACCTCTAGGATCCAAAATTGGCACTTCGAGAGCTTACCATAAAGCTGGTGCTCTCGGAGTGTGTCCAGTACCACCCGCAAATGGTAGGCATGCTCCTCCTCAGTAGTCGAGTAGATCAGAATGTCGTCGATGAAGACTACGACAAAGAGATCGAGGTATGGCTCGAAAATCTAGTTCATGAGTCCCATGAACACTACTAGAGTGTTGGTTATGCTTAATGTCATAACAAAGAACTCATAGTGGTTGTACCGACATCTGAAGGTCGTTTTTTGCACATTCCTATATCGAACACTGAGCTGGTGATAGCCTGATCTGAGGTATATCTTCAAGAACCACCATGCTCCCTTAAGCTGATCAAAGAGGTCATCAATCCCTGGGAGTGGGTGCCTATTATTTACGGTCACCTGGTTCAGATGACGGAATTCGACACAAAGCCTCAAGAATCCATTTTCCTTCTTGGAGAATAATATCGGGGCTGCCTAGGGAGAAACACTGGGCCAGATGAATCCCTCCCCCTGCATGTCCTCCAACTGTACCCACAGCTCACAAAGATCAGTTGGAGCCATCCGATATGTTGGTGTAGATATCGGTGACGTCTCGAGGTACATTTCAATGTAAATGTCCACCTCTATTCGAGGAGGTAGACTTGGAACATCAGTAGGGAAAACATATGTGTACTTGTCCACCACTACAGGTTAAGTCATACTCTACACATCTACAGCTTCGAGTGAATGACATGCTAACTGATGAGTGATCGGCTACACCCTCCTCCGAGTAAGTCCATCCTATACTGAAAAGGCTCCCTTCTTGCTGGTTAAGGTGAACCTATTACCTTCTATGCCAACACACCTCACTTTGCACCTAATACAGTCGATCTACGCATGTACTATTGATTACCTGTTCATACCCAAGATGACGTCGTAAGGCCTCGACGCTACTACTAGGAGTTCCTAGTCGATGATATCTCCTCCTAGAGTAAGCTCACACTACCGAAACTAGTGTGTAATCATGAACATTGATCCCATAGGAATATCTAGCCGTTAGTATTGAGCCAACGGCTCCGTCAGAATCTTTGTGCTTGGATTGAGGGCGGTGGTAATGAAAGAGTGACTGGAACCTATGTCTATAAGAACTGTAGACAAGGTGGAGTGGACACAGATTGTACCTCAAATAATCTATGGAGCGCTGTGATCGTAATCCTAAACAGCCTAGAGCTGAGCTCTCCCCTTTCCAACTACTTCTTGCAGTCGGGGAGGACCTCCTGGTGGTGGTGGTGGTAACACGTCGTAACGCTGTCCACTGCCAGCTACACGAACATATCCTCTTCCACATCCTCATGTGCCCTATGGATTTCCTCAATCAAACCTATTCCTCTTCCTAGGAGGTACCTCAATTTTCTTCTGATTATTCGAATGGAGGGTCGGACAGTCACGAGCCATGTGACCCTACCCGCCGCATGTCAAACACTACTTGTTCCTTGAATGACTAGTTCTATCTTATTTTCCATGAACAACCAAACCCAACTCCTGAGGTCATCCACTGGATGGTCTGGTCCCCTTGGACCTCTATGACATCTATCTGCTTCCAACAGTAGAGGACTCTACTACGTGACCCCTGATCGTGGTTCTCACTTATGATGATTGCTCAGTAAGGAAACTCTCCTCTAAGAGGGCTTACAACAAAACCCCCGCCTGCTTCTAGATACTGAGGGAGATAGTCCAAGCCCTGATCTCTCACCTGAGCCCCTGCTCGAAGGTACGGTACTTGAAGAATGGGTCCCATACCATATCTACAGAATACTGAGAAAGGTCGGTTAACCTCATTGAGTACTGTGCCACCATCATGCAACCCTGCTTTAGATTAAGTATCTCTTGTATCTTCACCACACATCGGGTGGATGGGACAAACTCCGCCCAAAATAGGCTCTCGAAGTCTTCCTATAGTAGTTTCACCTCTTCATGCACCTAGAGTATCAGGCTCCACCATCTGCCTACTGCTGAATGAAGGAGACTCGTGATAAGGATCAACATATGGTATGTTGGTGTCCCTACCAGTCTGAAGACTCTCACCACAGCTTCCAACCAAACCTCATCTGCCTCCGAGTCCATGTCACCCCATTACCTGGGCAGCCTATGGTACAAGAGCTCATGAAACTTGCTAGATATGTGTGCAATGTCTGCTGATGGGGCTGTTAGAATCAGTGGCCCAATGGGTAGTGGTACTGCTGGAGCCTCCGCTATGATAGGGCCCTGCAATGAGGCGTCGTCTCTCGGTGGGCTACCATCTTATACAAAACCTGAAACCTTGGCTGGCTGGCTACGTGGAGGCATACTAAATAGAAAAAGGTGTGACATGGTCAATATGTTATACCAGGTGAGATGACTCAAAGAGATCACTAAGAAAACACTTGAAACACACACGCAAACAGTTTTTTGTGCACTAAGTCCGAAATCAGAAGTCAGGGTCCTGGTGTATGGATACGTCGGCTGCCACACCAAAACTGGACTCCCTAAACTGAAAACCACACTCACTACACTTAACATTATTGCTTCATATAAAATAATAGAGTCCTAAGATCTGTGGTAGAACCAACTCCACATACACCAATTTGTCACGAACTGTCTCCTTGGGCACATACCGTGACTACACCAAGCCCGCCTTCCAGAGGCCAGGGGCCGGTGACTAGTACCAAAGGCATAAATCCTTAATACTGGCCAGGAATTGCCTTTATAACTATAAACACAAAAAACAGAGTACAAGATGGAAGCAAAAAAAAGTAAAACTGTATAACAAAAGTGTGCTGAAATGAAAAAGGGGTCGAAAAGACACGCCGAACCGTAAAGTAAAAGTACAACTAAAATGGGACAAACAGCTGAAAGATGAAAAGAAGATCTTAGAACATCCACCATGGATTCTACCTGATGGGTAGGTATAGATAGACTCCTCAGCACTCCACGTCCTTCAGTCTCCTCTGGGTACCGACTCATCATGAGATACACATCCGGGCACCATCCAGTCCTAGAACTCTCAACCTCGGTCAGCATTGTCTGTCGTCTGCAAGAAACACAACGAGGTGCGGGCATAGCCTGTGTAGGGCTGTGTACAATGATAATCATTATAGACCACGATACCCTCAAGGTCTCAAGAAATTCAACAAGGATAAACCAAAAGGTATGAAATCAACAGATGACCCCACATAGGTATATTCCCATACATATACCTAAGTTATCAAGTAAACCATATCAATCATGATGAAAGCACAAATGTTAATGACTCAGCTGACAATGGTATACAACTTATGAAGAGGGATAGAGATTATCATATGTAGCCACTGAATCATCTATTCTGTCGAACCCACATGGTATTCAGGAACAGCAGCTAGAACTTTCGAACCACATAGATTTTAGGAATAGTTATTTTATCGATCCCACACAAGATCTAGGAACAGAAGTCAGAATTATCAAACCCACATAAGATCTAGGAATAGTAGTCAGAGTTATCAAACCTGTATGGGATCCAAGAACAATCGTCAGTGTTGTAGAACCCACACAAGATCCATGAATAGTAGTTGGAGCTGTTGAACCCACACTAGATCTAGGAATAGTCATCAGAGCGCAGCTAAACATAGGGTTCCCACACATATCACACTTGATTCCGGGAGGTTCATCTCTCCAATCTAAGTGTTGATACATCACTAAGTCCACTAAATAATTATCACAATGGTAAGCCATGTCATAGGGGGATGACCCAAACAAAACGTGTCTAGGATTCTGAGGATAAGATGACCAAGCCATTTCCCAAAAAGTACATGGCATGTAGGAATGAGGCACACACCGTGTCTTCAGACCTCGGGTACTGCCCTTGTATAATAGTCTATGTCATAAGGATGGTCATGTAGAAAATAAAGTACACAATTTGTGGTATGGTTACATGCCGTGTCCATGAAATTGGGGTTGACTCTGTGTACACTGGCCATGTGCCTATACATGGCCTCAACCCATGTTCGCCAACCCGTGTAACTGGTACACGGGGTAGCCCGTGCCATTGGCCATGCCTGGACGTGTATTGGAGTACATTCCCGTGTACTCTACCCCACGTCTGTGTATCCTCACAATACACGTCGAGTCTCGCAAATCCGCTTCTACCATTATGCATAGAGAGTACAAGTCATCCCTCTTGGTCGTTTAATTCTTCCCGTGTCCATGTATTTCCCAGAATACACACCATGTCTCGCAAATCTACTTCTTCCATTTTTCTCATAGAATACACACCATGTGATCAGGGTAACATTCCATGTGTTACTTGTTGAATGTACAAAACTCAATCCGCATAATGCCTGTACTACACAACGTGTTTGTCATAAGTACACGCCATGTATTATGTAATTTTCCAAAAATGGCGCCTCCAGCCAGCGCGCCTCCCGTGAAGTTCGTTATTCATTAAGATGGTCTGTTCACCACGAAACATCAGACACTAGGTCTCCCGGATGTCTTGTAGTCATATCTTGTGTTTTCGGTCCTCTGATTGGCTCCAAAAACAAGATTTGATCACCGATGCGAAGAATGGTCAAGGAACGGTCCTTCTCATTCCAATCCGATTCGAAGAATGGTCAAGAATGGTCAAGAAGATGAAGAAGTCAAGGGTGACGTCGTCGACGTTCTTCAATGACTGCACTTCCTCCCATTTTTCAGTTACAGAACAAAGAAAATGTTTTTTGTCGTTTGCATATGAAGAATTATTTATTCCTTGATGGTCATAATTCTTTGGGAGGATCATTCTTCGTTGGATGGAATCTCTCAATAATCCTCTTCTCAAATCACCAAAGTGAATAGACGTTCCAAATAATAGATTATATTATCTATTATTTTATTGGAAATAAATTCAAAAAGAATCTCTAAACACTTGGTTGGCATAATTAATGTAATGGGTGGTGGCACCATTAAGTGAGGATCTCAAGAGGTTTCTCCCTACTTATTGGGGATTTCAAGAGGTTATAAACTCAGTTGGTCCCTACCAAATAAAACATGAAGATAAGGTTATCCTTGGGTGGTCCCCACCACCATAACATCTCATGAGAGGTTATGGTGTGGTGGACCACACCTCTAACTTCCACATGGTGTTTATAACAAATAAAATAAAATAAGACATGCAATTATTTTATTTTATTATTCGCACATAAAACCCAAAAACTATTTTTTAATCTCTACCCACTGTTGTCATGGTGATAGCATTCTTATGAAAATACTGGCACTATGAGTTCAATGGTGCCCCCAGATTTCAATTTCGAGCACCAGTTCAAAATTTATAAAAACTCGTCATACGTTTACTGAACTTATCTGAACAAAACATCAGAAATTGATTCTGGGGACACCTGGCCTCGGAATAAAGTGCCATTTGTTTTCACAGACTCATAATATTCCCTTGTATTTAAGATAAAAATTTCTCTTCAAATTTTGGGTATTTTAAAAAATAATTTAATATAAATAACTGTCTATATAAAAAACAGTATTTTTCATTAATCCTAAATAGATAATATTTTTTTTATAAAAAACCAAAACATTCACCATAGAAAATATTTGATGTGGTGATATAAAAAATTAATATCCTCTATTGAAATTTTGTTTTATATATTTTGATATTAAATGTTTAAATAGATCCATATATTTTATTGAAAATAATTTTATTTCAATTATACTACTGTACTGATTAAAAATAGATATAAGATTATAATAGTGATTATCACTTCATAAAATCAAATCCATAATATTAATAAGAAATGGAATTTTTTATCACCAACATTACCTTGTTTTCACACACACACACACACACACTGGATAAAATTCAATGTGGTGGTCTCTATTAAACAATCCCAACATATGATATGATTTTCAATGATAGCATGTAATTATTTTATAGGGTTATTAAAATCATATTATCTACCAAGTGGTGGTAAAAAATACCCTTTTATTATTTATTTACATATTTCTCATTTTAATTAGTTTTTTATTTTAATAAACTATAATTTTTTATAGGATATATAATGTGGAAGTGAAAATCTTAAGAAAATCCATCGAAAACTGAATGAATATTTATTTTATTTCACATTAGTATTTATATCATTGCATATATTTTATATTCATGATGGTTTCCCTTCAATTCTAATTGAATACAAAATTTATATGAATGGTATTGCAATAAAAATTTAATAGGTTTGGTTTTTTATTATTATTATGGAATTTTAGCGAACAATGATGTATACTATTATTTATCACACTTCAGTTGATTTAAGAATATTTTAGAAGGATATTATTGAAAAAGATTTTGTATTATTATTGATATGTAAGAAATTACCTGATGTTGATTTTTACATATTTTTATGTGTGTAAATTTTTATCTAATCCTTGTCTTTTAACCACTCAAAAAAATATTATTTCCCATATTAGTTGGTGTTCTGAAACATTTTAACACGATCTTCTAAAAAAAATTATCAGGATATACATTATAATTATATATAAAATAATTTTTTAATATTATATTTAAAAAATAAAAAAATAATGATGTTTTTAATATTTTTAAGTAATTTATTTGGCTGGAAAATATTTTTAAATTTGAACATACAATTCATATGAATAATTTCTTATCCCTTAAAATTATTTAATTTCAATATAGTATTATAATATATTAGAAATTAATTTTATCTTTGATAAATTTACTCTTAATATATATTCTTTTTTATTTCACATTTTGTTGTGGTGAAAAGAAATTTTCACGTTGGTGTTACTCCAAATATTGACATGTGTGTGGTTGATTTTAGAGGAATCACTCATTATTCTAATGATTTAATTGTGATAAAACTTCGCGAATCATAATAATATTTTAAAATTAATTTGTGTCCTAATTGTTTCTTATCAATGAAGAAATTAAATGAAAATTATAATTAAATATTGAGAAAAATATAAATATTCATTTACCCACATTTATGGATCATGTCCCCTGAAAAAATTATTTTTCCTGAAATTTTACCTTATTCATTAAGCTATTATCTATATCGTTAAATGATTTTATTATTTTATGTAGAAACCCTTTTCCACTAATATCTCATTTAAAAAATATCAAAAGGTTAGAATGATTTTTATGACTCGAGTGTGGTGAAATAAGAATGATTACAACCCTACTGTGATTCAATCTCTTTTACGATAATGAGTGTAATTATAATTTTATTATTATTAATTAATGAGTGAAATTAATTTCCTTATTCTCTGGTTTGTGATTGGGTCATCACATAATAAATGAGGTTGAACAAATCTATATTTGATATAATAAAAATAACGGCATTTTATTTTCATAAAAGATACAATTTAATTTGTTTTAAAAAAATATCTTAATTTTTTTAAATTATTAATTTCCCAGTAGATATGACATGAAAATATGAAAATTTTCTAGGACTGTCCTATTTATGTGTCGTTGAATTGAAAATAAATAAATTTTCATTATTTTTATATTCCAATTTAAATATTTAATCACAATGAATTTTAATATTTAATGTTAATTTTCATATATTTAGCCTATATGATTATTTTTTCTATAAATGAATATAAATTATAGATCAGATTTTAGTGATTTAAAATTTATTTTATAATTAATTTTTTTAAATGGATAATCTTTTTATTTCATGTATTAATTAATTTTGTTGAATTTTAATTACCTTACATAATTTAGGTATGATTAATAAGATTTTTATACTCAAACCTTTGATTTTCATGGATATATATATGTTTTTGAATGTTGAATTGTAATATACAAAAGGAAAATATATTTCCCTCCAATGATTAATCTACCAGAATTCAAAAAGTGTATAGATGAATACTATGATATATATGATCATTAAAGATTCACCTATTATATTATGAATCAATCAAAAAGAATTTATCTTTTACTGATATATGGAGATATAGGTTTCCAATGATATAATATATATATTAAAAAGTATCTAAATATAATATGACACTTAAAAATCTATTCCTAGAGAAGATGCGGGGAACTAATGAAATTGATGGTCTCTCATGGTTAGATGAGACTAAGTGAACATTAAACCCTTGTAAATAAGATTAAAATGCCTTTGACTATTCATGAATATTAATCAATGTTAGTAGGATTATTTATTATTCACAAATAGTAAATTGGATTGATTGTTGAAGATATATAAAACTACAATTTAATTTTCATAATTGAAATGATAATTCATATAATTATTACTAATTATAAGGAAATTATATCCTGGTGATTTCAATAAGGGAATAAAAAATATTATACTATGATTTTGGGGACTGAAAGTATGCGAAAATGTATGGAGGCTTTGTATGTGGAAGGATTTAAGAACAATTATTATTCTAATACATCTTTATAAATGTCACAATCCATGATACTTATTTAAAACGTTCTCAATAACTTTTAAAATGAAATTTCATGGCCATAATTTGGTCACTAGATATGTGAGTAGATTTAGGTTTTACAATTATATTTTGGGTTGTAATTTTTTTCTAAATCGATCCAAAAAATAGAGTTTACTTTTGAATCTATAGTTATTTATGCTCATCCCCTATACCTCTACATTAATCTATGATGGTGGAGTGGTTACCCAAAGGCTTGTAATTTAGGGTGGTTTAATTAGTGTTCCTAGATCACATAACTTAATTTCATAAGTTTTATATTCCATTTCTAATGAGGCAGGGGTAGTTTTGTGGGCTGTGTTAGTGATTATCCAAAATTATAAAAAATGAATATATTTCTCATTAAATTCCATAGAAGATATTTATTATGTCCCATACCACAACATTCCCTTCATATGATATATATGTTTTTGGTTGAGAGATCTTATGACATAGGAACATATATTCTGTATTGAATAGGTCTATTTGGAATTAAAAGTTTCATAAAAAATTTGGGAGTTTACAGTTTAGGGATGATAGGATGACAAATCAAGACATTAAAAAATGGATAATGAAGGATCCAGAGTAGAAAACCCTAGGGTTAATACATTTTCCAACAAAACATGTGTGGAGTTTTATTAAATTATATTTCACTAATTTTCTATAAATAACAGTCCATTTTATTTTAATTATTTTTATAATAATAAAATACAAATAATATTATAAAGTGGAATGAGTAATTAATTATTCATAATAGGATATTTGAGAGAAAATCCTAGTCATATATTGTGTTTCACTAAAAGGAAATATATATATTTTAAATATAATGGGATAGGTGTTTAAACCATTAATAATATGGTTCTTCTAGATGTTTCATAAATCTGTTAGTGACAAATATGTTATTTTAACTAATTCCTTTAAACTCTGAATTTTTCCCTCTAATTCTGTTTTTATTCCACATATACTAAAAATGTCTATAAATTTCTCCTTTATATATCAATTTCCCCATTATTTTCATTATAAAACATTAGAAATATTGGTGGTTTAATTTTAAAAAAATAAAGTAATATATACCCTTAATTTTAACTATACTATCATGTTTTTAATAAATAAATTTCCCCTCATTAGTTTAGGATGTTATGATTATAATTTCAAAAAGGAATGGTTAAATTATTCTAATGGATATGTAATTCAAATATTCTGGTTATAAGAAGCAATTATTTATTGATTCCATCCTATTTTGATTTTTCAAATTCTAGTTATTTTTATACTAAATAATTTTTTGATTTTGTTTTTTTCTTGATGTAAAATGGTTTAGGATCTGTAATTTTTAAATTGATTATTAAAAGTTTAAAAGTTATAATTTTATTTTTCTAATAATTTTTGTTTATTAATTTAAAATATATTTTAATTATATTATTTTGAATTTTATAGTAAGATAATTTGTGGTCACTATATTATGATGACATGTGTAATTGGATATAACAATAGGTTTTTTTATCCCAATATATTTATTTCAGTATCTTCCCTCAGATGTCTTCAAATTAATTATGTAAAAATTGTAATTATTTTAAAAATAATATTTGAAATGTAAATTAAAAATATATATGTTTTATTTTTAAAGAAAACATATTTGATTATTTAAATGTTTTAATTTTTTTTTCATTATTCTGTTATTCATGATTATACTATAAAAATTTATAATTTTATCACATTAGTATTTGGTTCATTAGGAACATTCCATTGATATGATTAATATCTTTAATGATATAAAATAAATTATATTTTTAATTTTTATATAAAAAATGAATTATTTTTAATATTCTTTTTAGTTAATATATATTATATACCTCTGCATTAATATATAATTTCTCAAATAATATTTTATTAGTTAATGAATAAATATTGTTTGGAAAATTCCTATAATTTTTATAAAATTTGTATTTTTGTTATTATTTATGATTTAGAATGGGAATCATTAATTTAATTTTTCACAGGAATATATTACCTTAAAAACACCTAACATTAGTTTATATTATTTTAAACGTTTCTAGAGGACGTCTTGGTCCAAATTATTAATGGGTAAGATTCATTATTCCAATATATTGGTTGTTTAGTTAAATTATTAATGATTTAAAATGATATAATTTTATTGCATGATTCTCTTCTCAATATTCTCTTTGAATTACGTTCTTAGTTATCTTTATGAATTTTGGGATAAATAGTTAACTAACATGGTGACCTGAGATAAAAAATTGGAATGTTTTCCTAATACAATGTAGATGTCTGAAATATTTCATTTATATATTAATTAATTTCATTATAAAAACTAATTTGTAGGTAAATATGTCTAGGGGATTCATCATTACTCTATATAGTTTTTTATCATTAGTATTCTACATGTGTTGTGAATATTATCTCTCATTATTTTGTTTAGTCCATAAAAGATTTTTCTACGTTATATATTTATGTTTATGTTTATTTTATATTAAATTTTTTCTTCCATTATAATAATTTTCTATCATAAATATAAAATATTATTAATTTATATTTGGGGGAATTAGATGGACCTCCTTATATATTTATATTTTACTTATTACATGATATTATCAATGCATTTTTTATATTATTTTTCATTTATCAGTGTGATGAATGTGATTGTGTGGGTGTGTATGATTTAAATTAGTGAATATGTTATTAGGTATGGGGTTTAGGATGGTGATATTGAACACCAAGGGATTGTGTGTCATGCTTATATAATGAGGATCAATTAGAAGAACATGGCATGGTAATGTCTGAAAAAATGTGGGATTGATTTTATTTTATTCTTAATTCATTATTGTTTATCATTGTGTATTATGTATGGGAATATGAACTGATATTTTCTCTCAAAATTGAAGTATCACGTGATGAGGTGGAACAGAAATGAAATATAAATTTTTATTAAATAAACATGTTTAGACTCCAAGTCCTAAGAATTTGTATACAAATTCATAATTTTCATTATATTATACAAACCCACGGTAAGTATAGTAGTACTACATGAGGTTTCAATGTGATTTATTCTTAGATATACCACCTATTAATTCTTATAAATTGAAATATGAGTATACACATGATGAAAAGTGATATCCAGATTACCCATGTCATTCAATATCATGTTAAATATTCATGGAATGCAGTTATTTTGGTAAAATAATTATGTATGTTAAAAAAATTAATGAAGGATACGAAGGATTATATTGTTAAGCTTACTTGTTATAATGATTATTTTTAATTATTCATTCTCCTGACTCTCAAATCTTGTAGAATTTTCTAATTATTTAAATATATTTTAATATTATAACTTATGAGTATATAAAATAAATAGATTTGAATATATAAAAAATTAATTTTTGTCTAATGTAATAAATTAAATAAACTCTTCTGAATATATGATGAAATTATCTGTATTTTTTTACATCAATTTATAATAATAAATAAATGGAAAATAAAATTCAATAATATTAAGAAATTTAATATGATAATTAAAAAAGTAAATAACATGATATGAATTTACAAGATTTTAGGGTTTCTATATTTTATAAAAATCCATTTTTGACACCACAATAAAAAATTAATCATAAAAAATTAATTTGGAGTATTGTAAATTAATTATACAGAACCTTTTCATGAAAAATAAATGGAAGAAATTATTTGGATTTTTGGGCTATATATATTTTGTAATATAAAATTTTACTATTGTATATGGAAAGGTACAAGTGGGATACATGGTAATTGGAATATTGAAATGACCATATGAATAATGAATTCATTATTTTTTGAATATTTTATAGAAAATAAATATATTAGAAAATACAAAAATATTGAAAAAATACAATATATTTACATTAAAAATAAAAATGATTTATTTTTGTCATATAACATTGTGGGAGTAATTATTTAGTAAAAAATTAAAAAATTATCTACAAAAAACATAGTGTATTGTTATAAATATAAAATTTAATGTACATAAATAATATATATTTTGATAAAATAAATAAAAAAATTAAATAACATTTTCCAATTAACCAAGGTTTATTATTTAGTATTATTATGAAAAACATGAATTTTGAAATGTATATTAAAAATATATTATTTAAAATACTATTTGTTTCATGAAATAATACTGATGTTATAAGGACATCATGATTTATAAAATCATTGATATAAAAATAAATGTGACATACTGAATTGAATACCTGGCCATCACATAAGAACCAGCATATCCTAAACCAAGTTGGTGTATTGAATAACACAAGGTCATCAAAATTGACATGGATATAACCCATTAAATGAAAATAATTTAAACTTTATAATATATATAACATATTTAATGAATATAAAATAAACTATAAATCCACTTTAAAAACAAAAAAAATACAATTATGTCATTATATAAGAGACTAGTGTTTATATCACTACATCAAAGTAGATAAATCAAGAATATCACATCTTTCTCCATGGGTCAGAAAAATAATGTTACATAAACCTTTATGAAACATGAGAAATCACATATATAAATATAAAATTATTTTAGATGAATATAAAATATATATCATAGTAAAACACAATCCATATTCGTATGTTTTATTTTCATTAGAGATTATAAACATAATCATATTATTTTTTAAATGATCATCAATATAGAATAGAAGATTATTCCCATATAATATCATTGTTATACATACAATACTTAATTTCATTGTTCATAACCTTAGGAAGTGTAGAAATTATAAAATGTATCTAATGATTCATAGAAATGGTGAATATGGGAGAAATCAATTAATTATCACTACTGACAATGAGATAAAAAATATGTGTTCTAGTTTATTACCGGGACATATAAAAACATACCCAATAAGTGCTACCCCAATAGTAATGATTCATGGAATAATTGATTGATATAATAAAATACAAGTTTATTTAGAGTGTGGAATCATCGATAATCCATCATGATCCATGTGTACAAAGTCTCATTGCCAATTGGGTGCACTCCTCATTTCCATTTTTTCGAGAGACTATTACCACCATCAAGAATATTATGTTGGATAGCGTCTAGTATATTGTGAGGTTCACTCCCCATGACAGTTGCTATATTATCATGAGGGCTAAATTTTAATCCAATAAATTATTATTTTGAAAATTCTTGTCCCACCCATAAAATATGAAAAACCAACATATTCATGCCTTAAAATAATAAGAATTCATCAATTCATCATATCCTAATTATCCTATGTGAGGTTAACAAGTTTTGTTATATCATTCTCAACAAATCATCTCCATAAGACATCCAGATAATTAAATTTTAGAATATAACTATAGAATATTCTTTGTGAAAAAAAATACTCACATGATGTATATAATGAAGAAAAATATCATTTATAAAATCAATTAAAATATAATTTTTAATCTAAGAGAAAATATCCATATTATTTTTCTAAAAGTTAAAAAATAAAATTCCAATATCAATATTAATAATTTTTTCTCTGTATCATTATTTAATCATTAAATAAATAGTAAAAGTGAACGAAATATATAATGTTGGGAATATTTATTCATTCTATATTTAATAATATGGTGAATTATTTTCAAAACATTTAAAAATATATAAAAAGTGAGTGACATAAATTTTTTTGGAAAGATATATTTCATGTGTTTTATAAAAAAGTATAATATGTTGAAACTTATTTAAATAACAAAGTAATTACATGTTAAATAACTGATAATGTAATTCCATGAGCATGTATATAAAAGTGAAATTTTACAAATAAGATCATTAACTATGGTTTGATAATGATAAAAACATTTTATTGGTCATTTTAACTACCAAAGGAATGATAATGAACAAAATAAATGAAAACAATTACCAGAGAAGAAGAAAATATATTGGTTTCAACTAATACAAATTATATAATTTTCCATATCATAATTTAATCATATTTATACTCACATGAAATTTATATTGTTTTAATTACCATTAAATTTTTTCAAATATCCAAATAAAATTTTGATGAATGTTAAAATGAGAAAATATTAATAAATCAATAAAATTAATATTAAAATAATCATAATTATTATACATAGGTATTTTATAATCCACACAATATAAAAAAAACTTGTTAATATGAAATAAGTGTTGAAGAAATAAATAATATATGATAAAACTCTTATATTATTTATAACATATAATTCAATAATTATATTAAAAATAAAACATGAATGAAAAATTAAATAAAATAATGAAAAATTAATCAATGATAGTTTAATTCAATATTGAATCATATGTATTATATAAAAAAATATTTTCATAATGTAAATCATATTTCTAAGAAGGAAATTTTGGACAAAACCCTCACCTCAAGTCATGACTAGCTTCATATGTGTTAAAATTTAATTTATAATAATTTTAGTATTTTTAAAAATTGTACAATAATATTTTTCATAATTAAATTTCTATATATAATTCCATTATAATTTATAATCATCCATTTCATAGAAAATCATTATTAACACAAATAATTTGGGAATAATTGTTCTATTTTCTATACATGTTTTGGTTTGAGTACATTGGTCATTTCACATTGTTCATGGTTCAATGCTCTTAAAAATTTCATAAATATCATATATATTTATCATATAAACTTTTGTAACATTCCATTAATGCTATTGAATAAATCTGAATGACATTATTTCCTTGAGATGGTTGTTCATAAATAAACCCGAGTTATGAACTTAATTTTAAATGAATGAAATGCAATATAAGTAAATAATACTTTTTCCCTAAAAAATATATAAAACATATAGCATATATTTATATATATTTCATTTATACTTATTAATAGACATATAAAAATAAAAAAAATTATTCATGTCGCTTCGTATATGTGTTTTTTCACATGTACGCACAAGGGAAATTATAATTTGTCATCGTATTGGTGGGTAAGAAGGTATATTTTATTTTATATTTAATTAATTAAATATATTTCATAAACAAAATATAAAACCACTAATTATGTCAATACAATCATCATTGGAAGTCCAAATGAAAATTTAAAGACTTCTCTCCATAGAGAGAGTAGTCCAATCTGACACATGAGAGATGTTTTGTTCTTCTTTTGATTTAAATGATATTAAAAATGGTTACAAAGATAACATGAAAAAATATCATTATAGTATATATACTAATTTAATAATTTTAATATGGTTATATATTATTTTAATGGGTTTTATGAAAAATGAATTATTAAATAGAATAAAAAAAATTACCTCTTTTTTGGTATCTTCCTTTTGATTGAACATAAAAACTTCAGAAGATAGGTTTGTGGTCACAATAGGATCCATGTTACCAATTATGGTAAGTGAAAAAAAATTATGAACATTTTTTAGAAAAAAAATAACTCATTACAGCTTTTGAAAATCAAATATTATGTTACTTTTATAGAAAAAATCAATGGGTTTTACAAAAATATTATGTCTCTAATGGTCATGAAATTAATTTCAAAATTTACACTTAGATATAAAATAGTCCATTAACGGAGTTCATGGAAATTCTAATCCAAATTAGACACTTATAATATTTTTATTATTTTTTATCAATTCATATAATATTATTTTACATTAAACACAAATAATTTCATTTTCATAATTAATGTAATTTTTCATTAGATATATCTAATCTAAATAAATTTTTAGTATGATTATTCAAAACATTTCTTAACTTTTATTGGGTTTAATAAAATTAATTAATGACTATAAATTATCCAAAAAGATATTTATTTTGAAAATGTTCTTTTATATTTCTCCTAAATTCCCAAGTAAATAATTAATTTTTTCATTATCATTTCATTTAATTTTTCAAATTGTCACGACCTGTCCCATAGGGCCCATGTTGTGACAACCCCAAGCCCGCCTTCCATATTCTAGGGGTTGGTGACTAGAACCAAAGGCGTATTCCCTAAAATTGGGAAGGCATTGCCATTATAACCTAAAATCTAACGCAACCAATCACACAACAAGATATAGAATCAAGTCAACTTTATAGTAAACAAGTGAGTATAATAAGTAAAAAGGGGCAGGAATACAAGTACAACTAGAAAATACAAGTACAAATGGAATTCAATTCAACTAATAGAAAAGGAAAATTGCTACTGGATCATCCTCCGAGGTTACTACCTGAAGGGTAGGTACAGGTCACCCCCTCAGCAGTCCATGTCTATCTGTCTCCTCTATGTACCAACTCGCTGTATGGTCCACTTCCCAGTAACGTCCAGTCCTGGTACTCTCAGCCTCAGTCAGCGATGACCATCGTCTGCATCTAATACAACAAGGTGCAGGCATATCCTGTGTAGGGGTGAGTATAACGATACTCAGTAGGGACCCCGAGAACCTCATGGTCTCACAAAATCAAACAAGGATAAAGCACAATGAATTAAATCAACAGTAAACTTTTATTACGTATATTCTCATACGTATACCAATGTTATCAAGTGATCAATCTCAATCATGAGGAAAACACAGGAAAACTGACTCAGTTCAACTACAATTTTATTCACATTATCAAAACCTTGGTTACGGGAGAACTCCAACTCAATCGAGTACAGTGGGCCTGCCGTGACACAAAGTGGGCTTCCCACTAACCTTGGATTTCAGAGGTACTTCTCCTGTCGAGTACCGTGGGTTTTCCGTGTCACACATAGGCGCTAGCCACCATGGGTCTACCACGTCACCAAGCACAATCCCCCTCATATCCTACTGTGGTACTCTTCCTGTCGAGTACCATGGGTCTGCCGCATCACAAAGCATGCTCCTCCATCATGGGTCTGCTGTGACAGCAAGGTTCTCCCCACTGGGCAAGTAGTGTCACTCCGAGTCAAACAGTCAGAAGTCGTCAGGTATTAACCAACTACTAGGTCTCCGAAATATATTGGCTCGTCCCTGGGAGGATCCACTCCACAAGCTACTAGTTGATACTCCAACTATCACGAAGTCAAATGAATATGTATCTCAATGGTCTTCCATGTCATAAGGGTTTCAACGCAACAAACAGTGTGTGAGTCGGACACCCTGTCTGTGAGTTATTATCCTTTTAATCCCGAGGGCCCGGTTGGATTTGTGCATGGTCTAAATTGATTGTTCCTCAACTATGCCCCAAACTCCAGTGGTGTATACTCAAGGAAACCATCATGCTACAAGATTACCATTTCCACCGACTGTTCTTCAAACTGATGTCCAGTGCCAAAGATATGGGAAAAAGAATGTAAAGGGTCGTAGTGGGCCCGGGTCTAGTCCGACCTGGTCGAAACGACCCGAAACAACCCACTTTGGGTCGACATGGCCTGACCCATTGGGTTCGTATCGGCCCACTTTGCCCAGGATAGTGGGCCGTGAGGGGCCGCAGAGGGCCGAGAGGGTACGGACCGGCAGCGATGGCGTAGACCTGCCGTAGGTCGACGCAAGGAAAATTCGTCTCGGAGGGCTCCGTGAAAGAGCGGTTAGGTTTGGATAGGGCGCTGCGAGGGGCTGGAAGGCCATCACAGCCAGGGCGTCTCAGGAGGAAGGCAGGCTAGCATGGCCTATGGGGGGTGCGACTGGTGGGCGAAGCAGTTAGGCGGCCGACGCGACCAGCGGGCATGGCGGTTCGGTGTGCGGCACGGCTGGTGAGCGGCGCAGTTTTGCCCAAGGCGGCAGAGCCAGTTTAGCCGGGGCGACGCGAGGGTGTGGGTCGGTTCGGTCGGGGTGCCACGAGGGGCTGGCAGGTCGGCACGAAAATTGGGGCTCAGAAGGCGGGAAGGCTAGCGCGGCAACAACGGCTCGGGAGGCCGGAGGGCGGCGCAACCGGCCCGTGACGCAGTTTGGTGGGGGGAATAGAAGACTGGGGGCGCAGTTTGACCCGGGGCGGCAGAGGTGGTTTGGCCGAGGAGCTGGAGCATCATGGGGGCGGCCCGGGTCATGGAGGTAGAGGGTGGCACAGCCGTTGGCTTCATCGCTTTTGACGCCGTTGTTGCCTTCCTCCATTTCAAAGAACTCCATAAAGAAGAATGGCGGGGGGGGGGGGGGTTATCCCCTATTTTTTTGGACCTCACCCTCTATTTTTAGAGTGGTAGAAAGTGGTTCCCCAATAACATAAACAAAAAACAAGCATTGAAGATATTTCAAAACATCAATTCCCATAATACCTCGATAATTTCCATTCCCAACCCTGCAAAAGAAAAAAAGGGGAGAACATGGGAAGTGTTAATAAAATAATTAAAAAACCCCTACAACCTCACGCAATAATTTATTCTATACCAGCAAGGTAAAAATTTGTATATCATCTTAATAATAAGTTGATCCGCGTTCTTTGTTTTAAGAATGAATAAATCAAGGAATTAAAATCATACTTAATTAAAAACCCTACCTTGTTCGTTGTTGGTTGACATTGGCACGAGAAGGTGGACATTGATTCATTGTAGACGAACACATCCTACATCGAAGGATGTTTTGAGGAAGAAAGCCAAATTCGAGGTCATTCTTCATAGTCTAAGGTGTTCCTCGTCGGTGTTCTTCTTCAGTGGAGCGTTCTTCGTTGGGAGATTTCTCCCAAGTTCCTCCTCCCCCCAATTCCACCCAAAATAAAATGGAAGCCCAAGATAATAGATTATAAAATCTATTAAGTCGTTGGCATAAAATTCGAAAAAGGTTAATTGAATAAGGGGGAGTTGGATTAATTAATACGGTGCATAAGAACAATTAAAATTGTGGAGGTGTTGAAGAGGCCCCTCTAATATTTATTTGGGAGTTGAGGGTTTCAAGGGGGTTTAATCCCAGGTGGTCCCCACCACCATAACCTCTTATGATAGGTTATGGTTCGGGTGGTCACCGCCACCATAACCTCTCATGGGACGTTATGTTATGGTGGTCCGCACTTCCCAACATCAATATGGATGTTTAAAAAACAAATAAAAATAATTCTACACAACATTATTATTATTTTTTTATTCTCGAAAAAACAAAAATATATCATTCACTCTCGACCAACATCCATCGAGGTGAAAGTCTATTTAATCCAATACTGCCGATGTGAGTTCAACGGTGCCCTCATAAATCAATTCTGAGAACCGGTTCAAAAGTTACAAAACACCTCTTGTGTGTTTACTGAAAGTAGCAAAAAATGATTGGAAAATTATTATCAGTCACCCTCGACACGTGTCGGTGGAGGTTAGGCTATGCCTAGGGGAAACACACCTCAACAAACCCAACGGTAATCTTGGATTTTCAATCCGAGTTACAGTTGGAAAGTTATGAATTTTACAATACAATTATTGTCACTTAATTAATTTATTTGAGGCCAAAAACTAACTTTCTCGAGTATTCCGTGCCGGTCAAAGTTAGTATCTTCTTAAAGAAATAATACCCTCACATGTTTAGTGGTAGTCTTGGATTTTTATTCCAAGTTACCATTTTTGAGTTATAAGAATTTGAAAAATAAAATAACTTATTTAATTATTTTATTCACGATTATACCATTTTTGGGTTTTCTCACAGGAGAGCCGCACTGACTAATCTTAAGTATCTCCGAGGGTAAACCCACAATCATGAAGGCAACAATACCCCCAAATTTCTGATATGAGTAACCGTTTATGATTTATTCCATTTTTTGAGGAAATCTTCTTACAAGCTTTAACATAAGCATAACAAAACTTTAGCGGACCATTTCGGGCACTCCCGACCTCGACATTGTGCACTGTCAGATTTCACAGACTCGTAAAATTCCAATATATTTTTAAAAAAATTACATGGAAATTCTACGTCTTTAAACAAATAATGAAAATAAAATGTATATTTTAGTATTACATATAATTTTATATTCATAATTTTTATTATCTAGATCAATTAACATTTAAATTTTATCTATATCATTATAATGAAAATATAATAATTTTGTGGTTGAAATATTTTATTTACCCTTAATAAATAAAATAAACTTCAGAATCATTATAATCTGGAAACAAATATATATTTCTCTGAGGATAGAATTATCCTAGTTTACACACAACCATAATATGAAATAATGATCAGATATTGAGATATTTTGAGATCTTATCTCATATTTGTAAATTTGATTAACCAATTTTACTCTCAACCATTTTATGAATACTCTACTATAGTAGTGATTCATTATGTGTAAAATTACTCTAACCATATTAAATAACATATATGATTTTCATTCCAAATATTAAAACCATTTTAAATAAATAATTATTTTTTATGGCCAAAATTAATTTTAATATCCATTCATAAAACAACTAAAACCCACTTTTACAAAAAAAATTATTAAATTTATTTTACTTCTATTATATGATTATAAAAATAATTATATGATTTTAAATTCACATTATTTAATATATTATCTAAAAACATCACAAAAAAATTAAAAAATAATGAATATTTTACATTATAATTATTAAAATACACTATAGACATAAAACAATTCTGAAAAATACTATGTTTCACCATCAAATAATTTTATTTTTATTTGAAAGAATTTAGTAATAAATGTAATATTTATCAATAATGTATATTAATGTTTAAAAAATAATATTAAATATATTATTACTCCAAATAATATATATTTTCATTTTAATAGAAACATATAAGAATAAAAAATTTTAAACACAATATTTATATTTAATAATGAATATTTAAACTAGTATTATTTAGAAATAGTAAATTATTTCATTAATATAAATAATTTATTTAATTATTAATTTAATATATCAAGAAAATTATTTAGATAATTATTCAAAATTTATACATTTTAAAAAATACATAATTTAATAAATCAACTCAAAAATAGATTGCTCATAATTAATAATATATTTATGATTGAATTCTTCTACTTTTAGAAAATAATTTAATGTATAGATTAAATTTAATTATGTAAAAATATATTTCATTTCATAATTTAATATATATTTATTCACATAATTTTTGTGTTGTGTAAATCTAAACCTAATACAAGCATAAAAATTATTAAAGAGAATATATTCTAAAATCAAGGGTTGTTGTATTATACCCGGAGAAATGAAATTTAATCTTCATAATTTGTATCTCGTCTATAATGGTAAAAGAATCAAACACTTGCAAAATCAATTCCAATTAATAGAAAATACATTTACCTATGTGAAAAAAATACCGTTTAAACATCATTGAATAGAATTCCTTTTTAATCATAATGTCTTTGTTAAGGGTCCAAAACCTATAATCTCATAAATATTTCATAAAAAATATGTTTTTTATGTCTCATACTTGTGAATAGGTTTATAAATTTTTATATTGATAACTAAGTGATATTTTCAACATATGACTCATTACATTTATATTCCCCTTTCTTGAGTTTTCTGAATTCTTGTAACATCACGATTGAGATTATGAGAAGATAAACTTATCAGATTTACTACCACTGATGATTCACAATTTTTTCCTTTGGTTGTGTTTCAAGAATAATTATAGTTCTAATTCATTCCATATGATTATTAGGCATGGTGATTTTTTCTTACCATATTAAATAAAAGTATCTTTTCAAAAATAATAAAATCCAAAAAATGGAGAAATGTTATTTCCCACTTTCTAAAAATTTATCAAAAATAAAATGGTTAGCAATAATTAATATTATATAAAAAAACCATTAAAAGGGAAAAATAAATTAATATATAAAAACTCTCTAATAAGATCAAATTTTACACATGAACTTTTTTATAAATATTTCTCCCAAAATATCTATGACATATTTCTCCCCAGATTAAATAATTAAAAAAATTATTTATTTAATCACATATTCGTCCTAAATAAGTATAACATTTATGTAGATAAAACAATATTGAATAATAAATTTACTTTCCAAAAATAATTTTTATAATCTTATTCATTGAAATATACTAAAATTTTAAAAAATAACATGAAATAACTTTACATAAAATCCTTTAAAAAAATTATTTACTTCACAAAACATATAATCAACCAACATATCATTATATTACTAATTATTCTTAAGGGTCATTGACTTCTCAACCATTCGATATTCAATAAAAATATACAAGAATTTTACACTATCACAAAATTACTATTCAATGTTGTCAATATTATTTAACATAGGTTTCCAATGGTTTGTTCATTAATAGAAACAACTTCCAACGAAAATATCACATTAGTTAATAACATTCTATTCAACTTAATAATATAATTTTCTTAAAATATGGTTAACATTTTCTTATTAAACCATGATAACATCATTAAAAATAAATACATAAACCAAAATGATTATTTATACCTTTTATCTTATATCCCAAAAAATATAATAACATTCATCCTCAGATAACATTGTAACTAAATCATATCTTAAACATATGGGTAATATAAGTCTGAATCATTAACTATTTTATTATTAGAAAAAGTATCTTGACCAAATAGATAAGGTATTATATAAAATTTATGATTATAAGAGGAGAAAATATAGGATTGTTTTAATAAATTTTTCATAGAAAGTAATTAATGTCACTAGGAGCACATCAAACCATGTGAGTGGTGCACCAACTCGCATTCATGAAATCCTATCCTGAATCATGTTAGAATCCTGAATGTTATGAGTGATAACAAAACTGAGACTCATGGGTGACTTCATGCATTCCATTCGTTTACCTTCAAGACACTAAGACATAAAAACATTACCATATATAATGACCTACATAATAGTATAAGAGTCACATTTGAGAAAAATATTTTGGAAAACATACATTTTCTAAAAATTAATAACATGAATATTTCCAAAAATATCCACATCCGATGACGAATTCAAACAACATGATTCATAAAACATCCTATTATATTAACCACATTATCCTGAGAGAGAGCCCCAGACCTCAAGTGTTTGGGAATCCCAATATCAATGCCATCCGTGTTAATCTTGATCCATCAAGGAAGAAGAGGCGGCCAAAAAAACTCGATCATATGCATAGTAGGTCTGAAATTTCCAGAAACACTTGATATTTTTAATGTTGAAAATATGGTTTTTTGTTATCACATTATCTCATTCAAAGCACATTTTTATTTGTAATTATGTTAAGGATCTGTCTCAAAATTTACTTTATGTAGGGTGTATTGTCATAAAAAATACCCCATTGCAACTCTACTAGATGGAGTGAAAACATTCCACCAACAAAACACTAAAGAGGGAGTGTACCTAAGAAGATCACTAGAGGAGTGATTAGTAACAAAATATGTCATGACCACTAGAAAAATGTAGACTGTGCCTTCAAAATATTTGGAGAATACCATTCCATAAAGACGAAACAGTCTCATAACTATGTAACAAGTGATCCACATCCTCTATATGATAATGAAAAAACACACCGTGAGAAAGGATAAAATCCAAATTTGTAAAATACATATTCCATTAGGATTTTATTATGAACAAGCATCATGATATGAAATAAAATAAGATGGTATAATCCATCCATTGTTAAAAATAGTGATCCAGCTAAAATCAATATGATAACCTTTGAGAGAAAGCATGTAAAAATATTTCTTTAGAGAACACAATTTCTATATGGATCCCAAAACAGAAAATCAGAGTAGGAGAAAATGTTGTAATAATCCAAAATATTCTGTAGATCACCAAATAAAGTAGGATTAGGAGCATCAAATAAATTCTTGATATGAATCATTACATCTGTAGATGGAACACTGGGCTGGCAATTCTCAATGAAGAGGGAACCTATCCAGTTATGAAACAATAATTTTAGATTATAACTCTTATTGACCATTCATCACGATCTCATCAAGATGTTATGAAAAGTAGATCTAATTTCATGAAAAATAGAATAATCAAGAAAAGTAGTATTTCCTAGTTTCATCTTATCAAAGAAACGAGCATTGAGAAATCCTAGAGCCTCAAAACAATTGATAAAAATATTCCAGGTGAGTCTCTCCAAAAGGGAATCATTAAAAATCCCAGTAAACATAATAGGAATCCCACAATTATAAAAGTTCCTACATCATTTCTTACATAGAATCATAACCAATATTCTTTGGGGAATATTTCCACCCCAAAAAAATTCCTGTGTGCGAACATTTAATCGATTTAAAAGACATATTGGCCACATATAAAGCTTGGAGGAATAGACCAATTGATAAATCAGGATAGCCTTTACCTATCATATTCATCTATCCAAGGATAAATTATCCCCTTTAAAAGAATAGAGTTACCAATTCACCTTGTCAACAAGATCAATGAAGTATTTGGCTCTCAGCCTTCCCCAATAAAGTGTAACTCCAAAATAGTTAAAATTTATGGTCTCCTCTCTAATACGCAACTCCAAGAGAGTTAATTTATTTCATGCGGTAGAAAAAAACATTCAAAAAATGATGAAATATTTTTCAAAACTAATGCATTGACCAGAAATTCCTTCATGGTTATGTAGAAAGTTTTTTGAACATGAATTTTTTTTCAACTCTACATTAAAAGAATGATGTTATCATCAGAAAAAAGGTGTATAGGAGCAGTAAGATCATTGAGATCTTCAATAGGGTTAATCTTTACTTGGGAAAACAATATGAGATATCAGTTGTCTATGATAATCCTCAGAAATAGAAAAACCTCAATTATGAGAGAGGGAATCCTTAATGAACGCCACTAGAACATGATAAATAACAATTTTGGGAACCATTGAATTGAATTGAAACATGGGAAGATTCCAAAATATAATAATACCAATTAATAAATTTACTACAGAATTTAAACCTCCCAAGAACCTTACATGTAAAATTCAAATCCAAAGTGTCAAAATAATTTTTGTTTTAATGTTTAATTGATACCCTTCCCCCTCTTCTATGATTCATGAGAAAATTAATACATTCTAAGGATGTGTAGAAAAAACCAAGAATAGTTATTTCTTTAATAAATACAAATTTATTCGAAGAAACATTTATTGTAGCAATAACCTAATGACTTCTAACAATAATATTATTAATCAACATATAAATAGTGTTTAATAAATAAAATTGGCCAGAAAAGATGATTTTCACTAACTTGCTCAATTTTCAGAATCAAAGAACTGAATTGAGCATTAATTCCCCATGTAAGCCTTCTAGAAGTTAAAAAAATAAGATACCAATTTACAGACATCATTTTTGTTGACCTCCCAATAATTTTGAATGAAAAATTTATTGAAACCATCTGGAGCAGATGAACTATTATCATTGAGACAAAATATAATATCCTTAATATCAAATTCCATAAAAACACTATTGAGAAGAAGATTTTATTCATATATGAACAAATATATAATTATTACTTCAATTAAATATCCCACTAGTCCAAGACCATTAAAAATATTATAGTAATAATCAAAAAATTATTAGAAATAGAACCCTCAATTTGAATGATTTTATCCCCAACATTATGAAAATAAAGTGGTCATATAGATTTACATGATCTTTAAAGGGAGTTTACAAATTTATTCTTCCTACCACCCTCTAATAGTCATTTTATTAAGAATGTTTTTTATAAACCATTTCCTTCATAGTCAAGGTAGAGTTCATCTAGGAAACAATTCTAGTCTCTTTAGAAAAATCAACATAAAAATAATCCCATGTTTCTTATTTATGATGATATAAAAGAGAATGTTACATAGTAATGATCTAATTTTATACACCATTATAGGTAATATTACTCTAGGTTTTTAACTTATCCTTGATAAGCTTTTGTTTAAAAATTAACTTCATTTTCCACCATACACCATTCAAATTAATCTAGAAATATATAATGAGTCTTTAACAATCACCTTAAAGAGCCCAATAATTATTAAAATAGAAAGGAAAAGGTGCTCTATTCTCACTAACATTAAATATAACAAGTATTGTATGATTTGAAGAAGAAAATTTAGGCCGAGTGATGTTGTAGACTATATCCCAATTATCTGAATCATCATAATCATCAATAGCATGATCGAGATTACTAGCAGCCATTATATTTAGACATCTCTTGTATTAGGTGTATTTAGCCCCAACCAAGACAACTTCAATCAATTTATTGCCATAAAAACATGTATTCAAATACCTAAGGGAAATTTTAGAATGTGTGGCACCCATTTCCTCATTAAAATATAGGATTATGTAAAAATATTCAATAAGGAACCAGGGAAAGGAAATGATACACATGTGTATTTAAATTTCAAGCTATATGACTCTTTTTTGTTGATATCTATTTTTAGCATAGGTGAATGTACCAATCACCTTCTCAGAATAAAACTAAAAAGATAACTATATCATTATGTCATAATTATTAACAATATAATAATTCACCAAATAAACATGAGGAAAAACAAATTATGCCTCCACCTGGCCAGGAGAAGATGATGTTGTAACTTTCTGGTACACAAATTTATTCAGAATGAAAAAATACTTTAAAAAGGTTACTTTGGGATCATAAATACCATGTAACAATGGTTTATGAACCTTTATATGTCAGGGAAGAGAATTTATAATAGAAGAGTTATAATGAACTTGTAAATTCTAATAAAAAGTATTCATTTTGAACATGATTTATAACTAATGTTTTCATTCTTATTTTTCTTATTGGATTTATTCTTTCTTGAATTATTTTGAAAACCATTTATGTGCATGGATAATATCATATTTTTCCTTCAACTAACCCCTCCTACATCAGGTAGTGGATATTCATTCAATTATTAAATTAAATATAATATATTTCTCTCATTTTATTATCAATAATCTTAAACTACCATAACATATACCATCAAAATGGGTAACATTTTCATTAAATCTAATATCATTAGTATAATTATCTGAATAAAAATAATATTACATAAAAACAGTTAACTCACTAATCATGAAACTCTCATAATAAACCTTATACCAAGATTTTCTATCATGTTCTTTTAAACATCCATCCTGTAAAAAAATTTAAATATTTTCTTAAGATTTATCTATATTATTTTAATAATGTTTCTAACATCAATCATAAATAAAACTATTTAAATATCCCAAAATTATATATATTACTCACAGTTTCTTCATCCTTAACTACAATAAAATATTATTATTCCTAACTTTTATTTTAATGATGTTGATTATCCACTCTATGTGCCCTCCACCTTATGCATAAATTTTTATAATTTTCATACACCCCAGATTTAAAAAATTAAATTTACACAATGGGAAGCACATTAATACCCTCTATTGGTTAAACTTATATCCTCATTTTTCCTTATAAACATAATATATTACATCCTCCTTTATTAAATATTAAACTTCTTCATGTTCCATGGGGGTATTTCACTCGATTATTTTTTGCACTTTCTTGACATGTGTAAAGTTTAGAATTTTTAAATTCATGATATTTAAAACCTCAAAATCCATATAAATTCAGTTTTCTAATATATAGTATGTACAAAATATAAGATATTTTAGTATTTAGAACCATAATTTTATAAAACTGGTTAGTAAAACCCATACGAGCTTTACTAACTCTATGATCTTGTTTGGATCCTCATTTTAACACCATACTCATTGTCATTCTATCCCATTGTTAATTTGGTTCCTGGTGGCTCCAACCTTTTACCATAATCATAAATCATTGTCTGAGTATCATATGTTAATTTTTTTAAAAATATTATAATGAAAATCATTATTAATATGCCTTACATTTCGATAAATTCTAAAAATCCCCTAAAACCTTAGGATAAAATTATATATTTTTTAATAAATTATATCCTCTCATTCATCATAACCTAATATATATATATATATTAATAGAAAATATTTTGATACAAAATAAGGTGACATGAGAATCAAATACATGAATATAATATCATTTCAAATAAATATTCAATATATTTTAGAAAGAAAAAATCCCCAGAACCATAACTGTTTTTTGCCTATAATGACTACAAAACTATTTTTTTTTTTCATGAATGGTACTCAATATATCATTGATATTTCTTATCATGTATTACCCTTTTATATATTCTCTACTTAATCACATTATTTATAACATGGGGAAAAAGATACATTAGAATGATTGAAATCATGGGCTTAATAATGATAAATGTAGAATATATCAATCGTTTATCTTATGTGTGCATATGAAAAGAATATGTTTTTGAGAACATGATCATAAATTTTGAAAATTAAACAAATAATTCCCAAACCAGAAATCATGTTTCTTAGTATAAGGATATTTCATAATAATTGAAATGATATATAATCATAGGTAGTCATCAATAGTCAATTTGAGGCATGAAATAAATCATAATCATTTAAGATAATATTATAGAATACACATATGAATGGAAAATGATTTCCTTAGTCAATGATCATTATAAATAAAATCATAATACATAATTTCTCATAGAATACTCAGTTCACCCCCCCCCCCATTTATATAATTTCATTTTTAATTATAACTGTTATTACTATAATATTGGGATATTTCCCATAATAAACATGGTTCAATAACCATTATAGTTCACATTATTTAAGGATATATAAAATTTTTAACTCATAAATTAGCAGAAAATATAACATGGGTGACATTTATTACATAAATAATACCATACATGTGTTTTAATTATAATGATAAAACATTCATTATTTCATAATTAACCCATGGGAATTAAATATGTTTTCATAAATAAACCTTAAAAATCAAAAATCATAATCAATATAGAAAAAAATGAAATGGTTCCATAGGAGAGTATCCCCTATGAAGAAAAACATTTCTTAACGGATTTTCACATAGATGAAACTTTTCCTTAATAATATAAATTAAAAACTATATGAAAAACAAGATTGAATAGTCTATTTTTAGCTATTAAAATTTAAAATTCTTATTAAAATTGGAATGTAATTATCTTTGAATAGAAATGATATACTGTATAGTAATATTCTTTTTTATGTTAGTGCATGATCATTGGAAAATCATTTTAGGTTGTATTCTTTAAAAAATATCAATATATTCATAGTTGTGTGAATTTTAAAAAGTGAGCTTTATGAAAATCAATTTAAAAGATTATTTAAATCCCTTATAGGGAGCTCAATATTAATAAAATGAACTTCTAAAAAATTCTAATATTGGTAATAACATCCATTAATTTTTTTGAACATTGATATGGAAGAAATTGATTCCCAATTGAAAATAGCTAATAAGGTTACCTTTTCTTTAAAGCACCTTATAGATTATTTTTTGTGCTAATGATAGTATTAGTAAAGTGAAACATGATCAAAATAAATATTACTAGAGTATATGAAGTTATATGGGTCTTAATAAATATGTATCTTATACATTCATTCATTGGAAATTTCACATTGACAATATAAAAATAAACTATAATGTAATAAAAAACATTATAGTCGTGGTAATCTATATATCGATACCTCTTGAAAAAGATAAAAATAGATAAAATATTAAATTACTATAATTCTAATTGAAAAGATCTTAAAATAAATTCATTTTAGGTATAAACAATAGAAAATATAAAACAACATTTCAATATGGAAGATGATTAATCTAAATAAAATAGAGATGTTAAAACCCTTAAAACTTTAATGAATTTATATCTAAAAGTACCCTTATTTATTAACTCATTTTTTCTTCTAAACAATGGTTTAGATTCACATTTTTCTAATGATACTGAACTTTTCATAATGATTATTGATAAGTGTTAATGATATATGTAATAACAAATTGTTTACATCAATACATAAGTGAAATAAGATTGTAGATGTTGTTTTTCTATTGATGGATATAAGAATTAGTGAGAAGGGTTACATTGTTAAAGAAGGATAACATAGTTTTCTTAACTATGTGTTCAATATTTCTTTGTAAATAAAGGCCAACTATGATTACCCAATGATAAAAAAAACCCAACCATAATGGGTCGTTTTATGAGAAAGCACATACTTTCTTTCCCTTTAATAAATAGATTAGTGATAATTTTGTTTGTAGGGGAATTCACTAACACACACTGTATTATGTGAAAAGGAATGTGTTGAGGATCACAACATTTGACTAGAGTCAAAGGATTATATACTATGCATCGATCACATTCTATTATTCTTAGCTTGTGAGTGTATATATGATCTGACCATGATGTAATGGATGAGAGGATTATAGATCCCAAGTCATTATTATGTGACATAAAACAGATCCCCTGATAGATTTTGGACTCACTTAAGGTACAAAATTATTCATACATGTTTAAAAGTAATGGATATAATATAAGGTGAATTAGGTCAGTCTATTGGTCTCTTATCAAAAAATCCGCCACTAATAATTCATCATGTATGGTTTCAACATGGTTAATTTATTGTTGTTATGTACTGGTTTTATCTCTTGAAAACAACTACATAATAAATCATGATATTTTACCTTCTCTAAGAAGATAAATGAATCTACCTGAGGATGAACATCCCATATTGATATTTCATGTGATGTGGATCCTCCAATTATATTATATTTATTTAGGGGTGTCATCTAGTACATTTTATTCTTAAATAAAAATTTATTTTTATGAAAAAATGGATTTTTAATTTTATTGTCATCAATTCATTAAACTTTCTAGAAGAAATATCTTCCATGGAATGGATCATCCATGAATATTTAGATTCTATAAGGACAGACAAGATTATCCCTTTTGAAATATGCATATAACATTTATAATACCCTTATGTATCAGAAATTTATATGAGATCATGTTTAATGATCCAATTCAGGATTCTTACACATAAACATCTATTAATGGTTTTCGTATGCTTGTGTATATGGTTTTATCAGATGATGAATAATATATTTATATTCCAGTGTGATTAAATTGTTATATACATGAATCATTTAATTTAATAATTGTAAATTGAATACTAAGGAAATGGAAAAAATGAAACCAATAGTTAACCATGTTTCTTGTAGTTTTACTTGCTTGGGAATAAAGAAGGTTGTGACATCCAAATTATTCTCAAGAAGATATTTCTATGTGCATTGTTTATTTTTATTCTGATTATAATAAATATGAAGAAGAAATAGAGCAGTATGGACCACATATATTCTATTTAATACGTTAATATACCATATATTGTTTCACAAAATAAAGAATAAAGTGATATTAAGGTGATAATGCATAAATTATTTTATTTGGTTATTAAAAATGAAAAAATACCATTGATAACAATGAAATGTTATGTAATAAACATGTTAATGAATAAATATTGAGGATTCCGTGAATGATATCTTGTTATATATATCATGATTCATAATATATTTAATTTGTTTATTATTACCCAATATTAAAAACCAAATTATATTGAGAAAAAAAAGTGGAGATAATTCATGAATGTTTGACCAAAATGATAAGGGAAAAAATACCATAATTAATGAGTAATTATGTAAATTATATTTTTTATTAATTTTTTTATGTATGAAATAAAATTATTGTGATTTTTTTTAGAGATTATGATACTATGTTGTCTCTATGTGATATGTGCCTAAAAAAGTTGAATTTGGATAAATGTTAACAATTTATGTGATCATAGAAAGTATATATTTACTTAAAAATATTGGGGTTATTGATTAAAAGTAGGAAAACATTTTTATAAAACGGTCCGAGACTTATCAAACTATTACATTTTCTAGTTTTGTAGTTTGGAGAGTGTTTAGTGTACTTTATAGGAATCCTTGGAGGGTTTGACAGGGGATTAAGCTATCAAAGGACCATTTTTTCTAGTTTACCAAGTGAAATGGGTTTACATCATGAATTTATGGTTCATAGAATGTGTATTCAGATCATTTGTGGATCAAATTTAGTGGTGGTGATTTCCATGAAACATATTCATGTCATTAATGTAATTCACATATTGAAAATTACTCATCCATAGGTGACAAAAACATTAGTGGAAGTTTAATTTTTAGGAATTCTCATGGAATGAATAACTTTAACCAATTTCATGATTTCAAATGTTCACTATAAAACATGTAATTTTTTTTGGAACCTTTATATTGATTCTTCTATACCTTATGATCACTCTCTATTCCATTTAAGGATGATTCCTCGATGATTTTGGAGGATATTGTTACCCTCCTCTTGATTTGATCCATTGGTTCTGATTGATGATTTTTGTTGCACATTGGTGAGTTATCTACAATTTCGTATAGGTTTACTTCTATTATTATTCTTATATCGACTATGGTGGTGCATTTTCTATTTTGGATTATAGTTTACTTATCTTTTGTAACCATTGATGTATTATATTCTGATCAGTATATTTTGTGTGTGGTTGTTGTTTGAGGGATTCTCTTCCTCTGCTATAGAGAGTACATCATGATCACAATCCCCTTCTGATGTGGGGAATCCATCATTCCATAGTTCTGTGTATCATAAAAAAGGTTAATACTCTTTTTAATCTATAATGTATGGATTGATACCACCAAATAATAATTTAATTGGTTAATTGAAATACAATGAGATAGTGAAATGATTCACTAGATTTTACAGCTTTTATATTATTATGATATTCTTTTTGTTTGGAATGCATTCCCTAAAAAAATTCATTGTTTGAGGCTTCTTTTTACATCTCTATCATTTGTTCTAAATACCTTTATTTTTTTTATTTTTTTCATCACCTCAAATGAATATAAATTTCCTAACCACATATATTTTTATACTAAAATGGTTTCCCCTTGATTTATTACTTTTTTTATATAATCCAAAAAATAAATTAAAAAATGATAAAAAAATATATTTTAATATTATTAAAATGGTATTTTAAATACTGTGGTGTGATTGAATCTGATTTTTGTTCCAAGAGGTGGTGGATTGTTGGGAGATTCTATTGGTGTGGTGAGGTGATGGTTTGTTTAGATGTTTTTTTAGGAAGAGTGTTGATGGTTTGGCTGGACATATTTTTCAGGTGGTTAGTTGATGGTATGTTTGGCTGTGTATTATATTGGTGATATGTTTTTTTTCTTTGGACATGATTTTGTAGTGTAAATATAATGGTATGTTTAGAAGTTAATTTAGGGTGTTAATGGGATGTTTTTCTTAGTAACGAATTTTGGGTGGCAAGGTGACGGTTCGTTTGGACTAGAATTTTGGAAAACCAAGTGGTGGATTATTTCCCCTTATTTTGGGGTGGTGAGCATATGGTTTGATGGGGAAAATGAACTACATGTGAGGATGGTTGTGTTTTTGTAGATTCATATATAGTGATTTCATATTTTTTTAATGAATAATTTAATGGATTGCACCAGTTTGTTTAATGGGATGGAAATTATCAATGAACTATTAAAATATGATTTGTGAGGTTAAATTTAGGTCTTGTTAATGAATGAAATGAATGGGGTGGATAGTGGAATTGTTTGTAAATGTGATATTTGTCTTATTGTTTCTATAGTGTTATGAATTTAAATGTGGTATAAAATTTCGGGATGTTGTGAGTTAGTAGATATATTGTTGTGAACCTATAGGTTGGGTTAGTGTTATGGTATATATAGATACTTTTATGTTCCTTTTTTTCAATACACTACCCAAATATGTTGATCACAATGTTCCAAAACCAGTATACTCCCATGGGGGTGTTTATACGAACATCCTACTAATGAGTGTGGATGGTTAGTTTCCCTCTCTTTCGTACTATCTCTTCCAGGCAAGTAACTATTCACTCGTTATGATGGATAGAGTTCTGTCAATTGACTCTGTGATGTAAAATGTGTTTTTAATGAAATTTTATATGAACATGATGTGGGATAGCATATGGTGTTAGGATGTTACTTGTATGAGAAGGCTATGAGGTTGATTTCCTTCATATTCCTGATACCGTACTATTGTGGTTATAGAAGTTGTTTTGATGTGATGGACTAGGGGTTTTCGGGTGAGATGAGATTTTACCATGTTGTGCGGTGGTGGTCCAGGTGTATTTGGGTGTTATGTGATTTTATTGTTCGATAGGTTGGTGTTATATGTTATACAGAAGAGAATGGATCACCAGGTGGTACACCATTATGGTGTGAGATGAAGAAATCAATTGGAAGGCATTATGGGGTATCCTATACTTATATGAATATTATTATGTGATTACAAATGTTTTCTTTAATTGGTGTGATAACTATCATGGGGATGGGATTGGATAGTTAAAATATCTAGGTGATGTTGGTTATGTTATTTTTTCATAGGTACATTAGTATAGTTGTCAAACATCTTTATGTGAGACTTTGGTTATTTGATTGAGTGTCCATTTTTTCATAGCATACATTTATAACATGATTCTCAGGTTTTCAGGAGGATGTGGTTGAATGTGTTGGAAATTACATTCTCATACCTTTGTCTTTCACGTATTTTACTTCTATAGATTTATTTGGGGTATTTAATTTGGTATACTTTTAAATGTATCATATTTATTTATATATATATATATATATTATTCAATTGTTTTGGTTTTCTTTTACATTATAAAATATATTTTTTGATGGTTGGTTCATATTATGTATTGGTAGTGTTTACATTATAGAGGGTAATGCCTCCCATTTGTGATATTTTATACCCTAAATTCGAGTAACTAGACTGGACCAACTTGAATTAGTACTGGTGGATCACTATCTATCTCCCCTTTATATAGGAACTTCGGAAGGAGGGGGTCATGACATAGTGGTATCAAAGTTGATGGGTTAGTGTTAGGATTGTGATTGGTTGTAAGACTAGTAAGGATAACCTTTTTGGAAAGAAAATTGTTTAATTTAACCTTGTTATGTGACATAGGATAGGGATGACATATATTAAATGAGATATTTGGCCCCCAATGATCTAGTTCATGGAGTCATCGCTAATAGAATGACCAAGTTAGGTGGATATATTTATAGGTTATAAAACTAGGAGAGGTACACACATCATGGTGAATTTTGTTCCTCTTTGAGTTATTTTTTTTGGAGTTCAAATTGAATAATGTAAATTATAATGAATACAACTAAAATTATATACTACCATGACTCGGGAATCCTTGATTTCTTTTAAGTTATGGGTCCTATATGTTGTGTTCTTGATCAAGTAATTGAAGTTTTGTTGGATAATCTCGTTGATCTCTATAGGGTTGGTCCGACAAAGAAGGTTGAGTCTTGGCAGAGGGACTTCCATAATTTTTAGTGGTAGTCATTGGGGAAGTACTGGTGATTTATTTACGATGTATAGATAGATAGACTACTAGATAATCTTCATATAACATTGAGTTCGATCTGTGTTCTAGGGGATGTTGGGTTGCATTGTTAGCTATTCATATGTAGTGATTTACATGTCAGTGGTTGATGTAATACCTTGGAAACCATAATTATTCATATGTTTCCTTGTTTGAGATTGAGAAAGTGTTCTATGAATTTTTTCCTTTAATCACACTTGAATTATGTAAGGTGGTAAGATATTATTTCTCTTCATAATGGTATTATGTCATTGTGGGGGTTGGTAATCAAGTTCAAATTCATTGAACATTTTTTCGAGAATATTTTTATAGATAAGGATTCTTGTGTAAGATTTCTTGTTGTGTTTTTTCATCATTCCCACTTATATGTAGTTACATCATTTAAATTTCCATTGTTTCTAGACGACCAAAATAAGGAAGAGTTGATTTATAAAATTCACTCGTTATGATTTTTTTTTAAAAAATAGGGGAATCCTCAGGGTTTTATAGGATGAGATTTTTTAGTGGTAGGTATCGTGAACTAGGGCCATAATGATTTTGACCAGTGGGAGTTGACCTCAGAAGATAACATTCAAGCCTTATGGGTTTAGTTATTTTCATTAATTTTTTTTGGGGATTGTGGAAATCATACTTTGTCTGTGGGGTTCTTGTGAATTTTTAGAAAAAGTTCCAAGTGGTTCTTTAGAATCAGTATTTTGTAGGAATTTAGGTTGATAAACATCTTAAATAGTAGTTTATAGTGAGATCATTTCAGTAATAGAAAATGGAGGATTAATATTTTCTGAGGGGACATGAATTAGGTATTTTCCAAACTACTGAATTTCCTTGAGTTCAGGGACCTCAACCCCAGAATGGTCAGAGAGGGGTTTATTAGAAGAGGAATATAGAAGATGGGCGTAGTCATTTTAGGAATTGGATTCATGGGAACCATAAGGGTCATTGATCATTCAAACCACACTTAGATTCTTATATAATGTTTTTGGTAAAAAAAATTTAGTAAGATTGGCACTCTATTTTGTATATCAATCTAATTCATACCTTGGGGATAGGCTTATAGAGGCTTCCAATTCCCATTGTGTTGACTATAACCATTAGAGAATAGAATTACATATTTGATATGATCTATGGGTGTAGAAAGATGTTGTGGGGGGGGGGGGGGGTAAATTAGTCTCATGGGGATGTATTCTTACTTCCAATACAACCATTAAACATCAATATATTTTTCTAATAGTTGTATCATAGAGGTTATCTTATAAAATTATTCTTGTAGGTATTGTGTTCTTAGAGGTAAATAAATTGTATCTTGTTTTTATCAGTGAGAGGAATTTTTAGCTGGCCAGTTTTAGTATAAATACACATCATTATTTGATTGATGAATTGTATTTGGTATTGGGTAATTTCTTGATAGTGGAGGTTCCCAATATGACTGGTGAATTTATGGATATTTTTTTAGATGAGGTTATGTTCCTACCCCCTCAAAATGATGTTGTGTTTGGGAATGAATTTTATCCCGGTGCATCTTTAATTTCTATGAAACCTTATAGGATGTAACCCTAAATGATTAATAAGTTGATTTTTTAAGCGTATGATCTAATGTAGTGGTCTTTCGTCTATTCCAATGCGTCGTCATGGGATTCCAAAATGTTATTTTCCAATAGAGAAGATGGTAGTTTGAGGTTTTCTATAGACTACCTATGATAAAATATGGTAATAGTCTATAATAATTACCATATTCTTAGTATAGATGACATTTTCATTAATATGATTGGGGTGAGATTGTTTTACAAGAACAATATACAATATAGTTATCACCTATTTAGGTAGAAGGAGGAGAATATGTTGAAAACATCCTTTAGATGCATGTATGGGGACATCAATTTTGGATTCATGTCATTTTAGGTCAGAAAATAATTGTCTTTATTCATTGGGCTCACGAAATATATTTTCTATAAAATCCATTACTAATACATGTTTTTTATGTATAATATATTGATCTATGTGAAGTACATGTACTAGGATTCTAATCATCTTAGATTTATCTAACGGTTTTCGTGATTCCACGGACCCTATGAGGGGATGACCATTAATAATTTTTGGACCTCGGATATGAATTTACTTAGGCATATGGTGTCTCATTAGGGTGTGGACGTATACCCTAGAAGTTAAAGGTAATTGCTTCTTTAGTAGCACCCAATAATGTTGTAGTGTCACCGTTTCTTTGTAATTTTATGCAATTTTATATTATTTGTGTTTTATTTATATAATGTTGCATCCTTGTTTACATTATCAGTCATGAATAACTATGATATTTTCAGGAGTGATCAATTCTAGACTGTGTTCAATTACCTTAAGGGGATCTTCGTAAGATCTCAAGAGCTTCCTTTTTTTCTGAGGAGGGTGTGTTATTTTACATGTTTTTGATGGCTACCATCTGTGATTTGGATTTGTGTTTTTGTATATTAGATTATTTATCTAATATGAGTCTATATAGTTCCCCCATGATAAAAACTATAGCATTCATGTTATGGAGCTATAAGCAGATGTGTTATCATAGATGTTGTGATGTATTTACCTCAAGAGGAGTTCATTTGGTCTTCATATATCACAAGTGTATGAGGAATATATTTTTTCAATGTGGTCTAAATTTATGGTAGTAGAGGCAAAGGGAGTTTTTCAATATTTGCTTTTTGAGATAACATACACCTCAAAATTGTCAATTTCTTGGACGCAAAAATGAGAGAAAATTCATAGAAATATATTTTTTGAGAGTATAGGAATGTTTGGAATGTAATGGATGAGTTTAAATCCTTGAACATAGAAGAAAGCGTTGATTGAAGTAGAGTTTTTTTGTTTCAGATGTTGGTGATGTCTTATATGATGCATAAGGTGGATGATTCCCTGTGTGGAGACTCAGTTTACAATGAGATCCGTGGCTATGTTGTCTATGGTTATGCTCTGGAGAGATGGTTATAGGATGGTCAGAACAAGATGTTATTTCCTAGGAGGTTGTCTGATCCTGTATTGATGTGCTAGGGATTTCTTTATGAGTGTCATAGGTCACCATTGGAAGTACACACTAAATTATATATTATTAACCATATCTAGAGGATATTGTTTTTGTGTCATGTTATAAAGAGGGTTATGTGGAACATTGTTTAGGGTGTTTGGTTTTTAATCAGGTAAAGGTTGAGCATCGTGTTCATAGTGGTGTGTTATAGCCTTTTCATGTTCATAGGTTTAATTAGGATGGTATATCGATCAATATATCATATGGTTTCCTTGTGATCAGAGATAATATGATGTTATTTATCTGATCATGGATCTGTTGAAAAAATCATGCCTTTTCATAGTAATCATGGGTATAAGAACAATAGATGTATTTTCATATAGGCATGCAGTGGTAATTTTTCCTATAATTATGAGTTCCCTTTTCATGTATTTAGATTTAAATTTTAATTATTGAGTCTATAAGGGATTGTTGTCGAATTATATCTCTCATTTATGCCTCTTTAATATATTCCACGGTCAGAAAGATGAAAAAATAGAGTGGAACCTCCAGTCATTGGAAGATATATTCAGTATTTACGCCTTAGAATTTTTTTTGTCAAAATAATGACATTTCTTTTCTTTAATTTTCTTATAAAAACAAAAATCACTTCTCTATCGTCATTGACCACTTTGAGTCCCTATTTGGGAGGAAATTCCAATCTAAATTGTGATTTTTGAAGGTTTTAGAGGAATTTGTTCTTTGAACCAATGTGATATAGACCACAATAATGAATTATTAACCTGTTCATGAGAGGAATAAATTAGTGTATGACTGGTAGAAGTATTATTCCAATTTTAGTATGATTCATTTAAATTTTTCAGGTCAAACTCTTTTGTTCATAATTTTTTCCCTTAGCATGGGAAGTATATATTTGAAATGGAGAGTAATATTTCTCCTGGAGTCTATTGGACACTTTAAGGTGCTAATACGAGTTTGTGAGTTTGATTTCTCGTTGGTGTTTCTACCATGACTATAGAGGATCCATTTTTTCTTCCATGTCTCTCATATCCATTGGTATCTTCATGATGGATCCAATTTCATTGAATAGTGATATTTGGTTATTGTTGATGTTAAGATGATGATGGAGCATCCAGTAAAAAACAAATTTCTAGAACATAAGGTATTGTATGATGAAACATTCATTTGGTTAATTTGTTTTGGTGGTATGGTATCCTAGAGGAGAGCACTCACGAGTGGGAGACATGTATGTGTTCCTAGTTCCTAGAGTTGTTTTTATTTTTCTCTATTTAATTTATTTTATTGGATGGTTTGATGTTTATATATTATTGTTTTATGAGTTTATTTTTTTTATGATGTGTGATGTGTTATAATGTTACTCCATATGAAAATGGTAGGACATGATTCAAAATCGAGATTCATTATATTACAAGGTGATTAAAACTGTGCTGATAAATCGATGCCTCCCAGAATGGATAATATATTATCTTGGGGTGTGTGGTTACTTGATTTATATTTTCATGTAAGTGAAGGTTATTGGTTCTATTAATTTTTGGTTTTAGGTACATAGAGTTTGACATGTTTGTGTGGTGGTCTTATTGTAGGTGCTGTTTTGCAGATGGTATTAGATGACATGGTGTTGCTCACAATTAGAGAAGGTTTTGTGGGGGTTTTCATGATGTAGTTTTCATGGGATGTTTGGGGGTTTTAGGGTTTGGTGTGTTTATTAGGTGAATTTTAACAATGTGAAACATGATCCAAGAGAGATATATTGTGTAGTGGTCGCTGAAGCACCTTTTATTTTTTATCTTCGATTTTGATTCTTGAGGATGAGAATCAATTGAAGGGTATCTAATATAGAATACCATGCTTTCCCAATACCTTAAATTGGTTGTTTTGGTGGCCGGATATTATTTTAGGTTCCTTGGATGAATCTTCATAGGGTTCTGCATGGGCAGGTGCTATAGGTGCGCTACATCCTGTGGTCCATGACATGAATCGGGTTCACGTGGTGAACTACTATTTTCTTCTTATGTGGCTGGTTAATTAACATCTTATATGTGGTTGTGGAAGAATTTAATAAACATATTAAAATCATTAATGTAATTACTTTTTTATTTAAATTAGACTAAGAAGATGCAAATTGTGGTGGTAGTTGGAATTTGGGGATTCCTATGGAATTCATATCATGACCCAAATTCATGACTTGGATGGTGTATGATATTGTTTTTAAATCATTGTGGACTATTTTTATTCATTCCACAAAATCCCTTTCTCTCTCACTCTGATTTCAAGGCGATACCTAGGTGATTTTGAAGAATCATCAACTCCTCTTTCTCCCACAGTTTTCTGTAAATATTGTTTGATTCCAATTAGATATCCACGATTACTTCTCCTCTCTTCCCCTCGGTGTTCCTTCCATTCTTATTTAGAGATCCACAATGGTACTGAATTTTTTGTTTTGTTTGGGATTTTTCATGCATATTTTATAATCATTGATGTGGATTTGGTTGATATAGGGTTCTTTTTATGATCTTGTGGCTTATGGGAGTAACTCCATCCTTCATTCGGAGAATAGTATCATCGTATATATCCCATGAGGTACGGAATCCCGCATTTTGATCATTAATGTATCATACAAGTGGGTTTTTTATTTTTTATAAATAGTGGATGGTTTACTCTATCCTATTAAATAAAAATTATTTTGCGAATTTTTATTAAAAAGGAAAGGTGAATTATTTTCATGCTATTATTTCATTCATATTATTATTATATTTTTTTTGTGTGCTGAATATCCAAATGAAAATTTATCCATGAATGGATTTTTTCCCTAATATATCTTGATTCTTAGAACACTTACTTGTTTCCATTTATTTTCATCACATTAAATAAATAAAAAATTTCAAACCACTTATATTATTATAATAAAATTGTTTCCCATAGAATTATGGATTTTGTTATAAGTCCCCTAAAATAATGTGAAATGTGAGAAAACCCTATTTTGATAAATTAGTAAAATGTTCATTGATGTGTTTTTTTGTTTGAACCTGATTTTGGGGTGGTGAGGTTATTATTTGTTTGACCATTATTTTATGGTGGTGATGTGATGGTTTTTTCCATACTTTTTTCTTAATGATGTGATTCCTTATTTGTCCATGCTTTGGGGTGGAATGGTTTTTTGTTGTTGTTTTTATGGTGGGGATTTTATTGTGTATCTTCATTTCATTATGTATAATAATGAGAATGTTTATCTATTATTGGTGGGGGTAGGTGAGGTTTTTATTTGTTCGATATTTTTGGGATGTGGTGTGATGGTTTTTTCCTTTTTTTGGGGTGGAGAGGTGATAGTTTGTTTGACCACGATTTTTGGACGATGATGTGATTTTTTGATGGTAATGATGTGATGGTCATGATAGTAGTCTTTTTTTCTAGATTCTCGGGTAGTGAATGAATAATTTATTAATAATGGTTTAAATGTATTAGGATGGTTTGTTTATTGGGATGGAAATAATTAATGAACTAATAAATCAAGGGTTGTGTTGTTAAATGTATTTGTTGTTAAATAATCAAATGAATGGTCAAGATAATATAATTGGATTGAAATTAAATATATTCCTTTTAAATTGTGTTGTATTATGAATTTATATATGGAATAAAAATTGGATTGGTTGTGAGTTTGTTAGGGTATTTCTGTGAAACTATAGGTTGGGTTTGTGTGAGCTTATATTTATGAAATTCTATATTAATTGTGATTTCCATACACACCTCGCTTCCATTAATAACAATGTTCCCACATGCATATATTAACATGAGTTATTTACAATATCTCGGTGATGAGGATGGATGGATGGAGACATTATATTTCCTACTCTCTCTTCCAGTTGAGTACACACAAACATACCATGATGGTTGGATATCTATTATTCCTCTAGGTGATAAAAAATGTGTCCTTGAAAAAGATTTGATATGACCATATTATAGAGAATATTATAATCAGTATCATTAATGTTAAGAAGAAGGATTGACGTTCATGTATTCATATTCATGATAATCAACTACTCTGGTAATGGAGGTTGTTTTTATGCGATCAGAATGTTTTTTAGATGATATGAGATGTGAACCAGTTTCGGGGTGGGGACCCGTGTTTCTGTAGGTGTGATTTTATTTGACCATGTTTTTTTGTAGTTTTATATGTTATAAAAAATATATTGGAGGTCTAGGAAATAATAAATTAGTTTTTGAGAGCATAAAATCAGTGGGGAATTTTTGTGGGGTACCCTTTATTAATATTGTTCATATGATGTTATGATATTTTATTTTCCTTATTTGGGAATAGTTTATTTTATAGGTTGTGGTTTGATAGTTTACGAGTTTAGTTTCTAATTGTTCTTCTATATTCTCATAGATGTATTAGGATTTTTTGTTCACATTTTTATGAGATACATTTTTTTTCATATTAAGTGTAATTTAATTCTTAACATTTATATATAAATTAATATTCATTATACTATAAGGATTACATAAAATGTGCTGGAAATTACTAGCTCAGACCTTGGGGTAACTATTGTGTCACTACATTAGCTTTTCTTTTGGATATTTATTTTTTGTGACTAGTACCTATATTTGTTTTATTTATGCGTGAATTTTGGGATGGTTTTGGTTTTATTTTACATTATTTTATCAATTTTATCATTGCTGATTCTTCTAATATCATGATCTTATTTATAATATAGTCGGCAATTCCTCCAATTTATGTTATTTTAATACCCACAGTGCTAGTCTCCAACCATAGTATTACTTGAGGATATAATTATGGGTCATTATCTATCTCCCCTCATTGCAGTATCTTTGGCAGTAGTGGGTCATTATATATCTCAGGAATTCATTCCCTCATGTATGGTGTTATTATGATAAAACATTTAGTGTATGATTAGTCTACTATTATTGTATCATTATCAGTTGGTATTAAAATGATATTATAAATAATAAAAATACATTAATTATAAATAATCCAATGATTATCCTAATATCATAATCAAACACAAGGTCTAAAGTGAAAGAAATAGAAAATTTTGGTTCTTTTCAAAATAACACCATGAATCTTATTGTACAATATGGATGAAACATTCCAAAAAAGAGAAATGGATAAATGTACAAAAACATTGTTTTGTAATTATAGACAATTTTTAATCATCATATTTTATTCTGAAAAAATAATATGTGGCCCAATAAAAGGTTGATCATATAAAGGAATCATTTCCAACATCATAGATGAACATTATAAAATATCCTTTGTGTTGATACTATTTATTATTTGTGCATACTGGTGAGGAAGTCACTCAATAGAATAAATAATGATGTAAACATATCACATGTGTATTATCATAAATAAAAAATTAAAATTGAAACCACTGATTGACACTTCCCCTCTTATTGGTTTCTTATTTCACTTAAGCACTTTAATGCGTGATAGAGAAAAAAATGATTCCCAGAGAATATAACCATCTAATGTGGATCTGTGTAAATTTGAATTCAATTAATAATATAGGTGTAGTTATTTGATGCAAATAGATTTATTGGGTGGTAGTATTAAATACTACCATATTATCTATCATAAGGAATTGATTTAAGTGATGTTTTCACCATGTGTTATACACCTATTAAAATATGTAGTGTTATGAAGATAGTCGAAAATATGAATCATGATATTTAAGGAAAGTTAAGAAATAAAATATTATTATTCTTCTATAAAATTTTTTATAATATGGTGATGTCACAATATACATTCAAGGAGGTATAAAATTAACATTAGAAAATGAAAGAGTGAAACAAACATATAAAATAAAAAAAATTAAAATTTGGAGGTAAAATTTTTATCACATTATAATGGTTGAATAAGAGGTTACTAAAGGCTATTTTAAAATGATTGATGAAATCTTAATTAATATAGAAGGCTATATTTATATTCTTAATGATTCAACTATGGTCAAAAATTTAACTAGGAATTTCAAATATAGGAATTTCCGAAATATCTCAAATTCATAAAAAACTCTCTCAATTATGCCTTGATGAACATGATAAAACTCTCCCAAATTATGAGATGAAAAATGATAATGTTTTCAAAAAAATTATATAGTTGAAATTTATTTCAGAATTTGGATCAAAAAATGAAATCAGTACAGAAACATTTCCCACCACCTAGGATGTTATTTGGATAAAAAGAATGAGAGTGATGAAAATCGAATGAAAATCCGAGTTATCATATCTAAAATTGTTCAAAAGTGGGAAATGAAAATATAATCCAAAAATAACAATTTTTTTGTATAGAAATAGATGAAATAGATATTTTATTTCAAAACATGAAAACAATATGAATGTTATATAGTTAGATAAAGAATAAGAAGAAATAAATTCAAAGCAAATATCAAAGAAAAAAAATTTACGAGCAAATATAAATATGTTTAAATTTTAAATGGAGAAATTATAGAAGGAAAAGTATAATAATGATGAGAAAAATAAAGATGATTTATATTATTTATATGATTATTCATAATTTTAATGTTCTATAAAATATTATAATGTTATGGAGCATGTTGAAATTAAAGATAATAGTCATATAAGTGGAGAAGATAAGGTATATAAAGCATATATGATCTGTTTGTTAATGACATATAGGGATGTATATCATGAAATTAATTTTTCAATGCATAAGGAATATAAAAAATATTCAATATGTAAATTGATAAATAGATGATATTTTAAGATGAGTTTAATGAGGAAAATTATTACATCAATGGGATTAAACCAATCAATGATCTTGTTTTTGACAATGGGATAATTAAAAATTGGTCATAGAGGCAGCGTGATAGTAAAGAGTTAAACCCTCTTCATGAAACATTATGGTGTCTTGAAACTGAAAAGACTCAAAAAATGATGAATCTTGTATTTTTCAATGTTTGTTAAGTCATGGAAGACATTACTTAAATAAAATTGATAAGATGTTTTAAATAATTCTAGTAAAATCAATATCTATTAAATTTAATAATTTTATTCACGTATTCTATTGTACTAAAGACACTGTACGATATTATGGACCAACCAATATTGAGAGAAATACCTTAACAAGACTTATAAAATCAAGGTGATAAATATTTATCATAAAAGAAATAATATTTTTAATATTTTAATAAAATATTATTCTTGTACCAAAATAGAATTTTGTTATTCCAATAAAGATTAATTAGTTTTGTGGTAGATTTACCTATAGATGTAACTGTTATAATTTTGTATTTTCATTAAATAATGTGTACTATTTTTGGTACAATATTACATTCCCTTGGATCTAATGAAGGATTGAGATTAAGTGGATTTATTCTATAAATTTTATTAATTGATCTTTTTTGATGTAATATGAATTAGGAGGAACAATTGTCATACCTACTAAAAATATATTTGTATATCTTTGAGAAACTTTTGGATGGTGTGATCAACAAGTTCACTATGTAGAAGAGTGTATGACTATGATTTAATTAAAATTTAATGAAAGAATCACAATAAAATTATAATAAAAATCTATTTATTTTCCATGTTTCTATAAATATTCAAAAACGGAAATCCTAGATTCTTGATCCTGGTCTTTCATCACACATTTTAAGAGACACCAAGATCTTGAAAGGAATTAAAGAAATATATTGTGGGGTAGTGACTTTTCTATTAGAATTTCCATTACAAATCAATTGTGTAGGTTTATTTTTCCTTGAACCAAACCAATTAATTCAAAATAGAATTTAACTGTTATTAGGATCATGAATTATACCTTTTCCTTGAATTAGTTTCATGATTACTATAATGGGGTGATATTTATGAAAAACATGTGTCTAAATAAATGGGTTAAAGTTGATATAATCTAAACATTATGTAAAATTAAATTTGTAAATTAATTTTAAATTATATATCCTAGTAATTCCCATTATTTTAGTTCTAGAGATAAAAATAAAATGTTTCATAGAATACTTTGAAACATTGGTAAAATTAATTTGATTAAAATCATTAAATAAAATTACAGTATAAATGTTCCTAAATTGAATTAGGTTTTATTTTATTTTTTTACAACCTATCAAAAGTAAATGTTTTAATGGTAGACACAAAAGAGTGGAAAAAATAAATTAGACCTATTAAGTTAATACAGCCATATTTTTTCCACTCATCACACAAGAATCATAAAACTACGACTTATAACTTTTACAATAATTTATAATTATATAAAAAATAAAATGTGTTATTTATAAAGATAAATTCATAGTTAGTTTATATGAATAATATTCAATGTATGAATATCAAAATATAAAAGTGAATTAAATAAATAATTTGAGAAAAAGAAATGCAAAGAACTATACCTATGGTTTATATTATCCTTACCAAGGTGATCTAGGGATAAAAATCATTATATAATTCATTAAATGACTCAATATAATGGGGTTACTGTTAATATTGAATAGTACCATTATAGGGATTTTTAGAAATATTATTTTCGAGTTTTAAGGTTCAACACTATTTTTTGAGAGAAGTTGTGTTAAAATTGTACATATCAAAAAATTATTTTCTGAGAAAAAACGTAAATAATACATCATATGATATTTTGGTATAACAAAAATTAAATTTTGAGTTACCTAAAAGTAGGTAGAACTACATATATGCTAAAAATTAAATAACATAGGTATGTTGAAATTTAATGAGAAATATGAGGAAAATATCTTTATATTATGCATATAAAATGATAAAGGGTACAGATATTACAACAATATAATCCTTACTATTCTTGATTATTAAGATGTCATATTTTTTTTAAAACTCATAAGTAATATTATATATGCCATTGGTTTTGAATAAAGTGGTGGATCTAGTGAATAAATTATAGGGATAATGGGGTAAATAAGTTGAGGATGAACCAACAGTAAAAGATGATTAATCGGAATAAATTAGAAAAGAAGAATTGTTTTTATGAATAAAAACAATAGTTTAGGGGGATCATTTAAATTAAAGTATAAATAATATCATTTTTGTGAATATATAAAAAATTTAGACCATAGGAATGCTATGAAATCATGAGCATATAACACAACCAAATATTAGAGATTAATGATTAAAAGTTAGACTTCACTCACATCACATGTAGAACCACATTCTATAAAAATATATTTTTAATATAATTAATGAATTGAGGATATTAATGATGAATTAAATTAGATTCTATCTAATTCTAAATTTTATATTTTTCCAATATCTAGTAAATAAAATTTCATGAAGACAAAGTGGGTTTTTAGAAAAAAAATTAAAATGAATATGGACGAAATGTCAGGAATAATAATATACTTGTATTGATGGACACTCAAAAGTATATTGAGTTGATTTTAAAAATACCCTTGGAAGAAATCCATGTTTGGAAGAAAGATAAAATTAATTATTTTGAAGATAATGTGAATTCTAACATTTTTCATATTGATGAAAAATTGTACTTTTTAAATGGCGACCTTGAGAAATTTTTGTATATAAATAAAATTGATAAATTTGTTCCTGATAATGATTCATAATGGAGTATAAATTGAAAAAATTAAAAAATAGTCTATTTGAATATTTTTGAAGGAAATATAACTACTCAATGGATTTCATAATCATTAATGGAAAATTTCATTACAAATTAAATATCACAAAAATAAAGATAGGTACACTTATTATAATTGGGTATGTTGATGATATAATATTTGAAAGTTATCATGAAAATACCTATGCCGAATATTCAAATAAAATGTAGATATAGTTTTTCATGTCCATTTTTGGTGATGTAATATAATTCATGGTATTTCAAGTGATGTGATGGGAAAATTGTATTTTATTATCCTAGGAAAATAATAAAAAAGTGAAATTAAAGAAGTTTGAAATAGTGGTTTCAAATCTCATATCTATACCCATTAAAACGGGATTGAAATTATCTATGTTTTGTATGGTAAAATGGTTAATAAAAGTGATATATAATCTAAATTTTAGGAAAAATTATGTCACACCATATAGACTATATATAATTTATGTTGTGAGTCTCTATTATAAATATTTGAGTGAACCAATGGAGGGACATCATATGAATGTTTAAAGGGTTCTCTGATATATCAATGGTATTATATGTCATATGTAGTTTTAAATAAGTTGAAAAAATATGTATTTATTAATATCTTCTAATTGATAAAACTGACTAATATTATAGGTGCACCTCATGTGAAATTTTCTTCTAGGGAGATTTTTCATTGAGTTAGAACTATGAAGAAAATTAACATAGCCTCAACAAGTTCTAAAAAATTATAACATGTTTCTAAAATATCTTCTTTACACTCAAATAATTTGGGTAAAAGAGAAATTAAATTATTTAAGAGTGAATGATTATAAATTTACTAAAACACATAGTGATAATCATATTGTTATAAATATTTCAAAGGGCAATATAAAATAGACAAGTTATAAGTATATTTGAATCATATTTCACTTAATTAAAGAAAATGTGGAAAATGGATACATATAGATGGAATTTATATCAATAATGGATCATTTGGTGGATTTCATAAAATGTGATATCCTTAAAGAAATTTTTAAGAAATTTAGTTGGATAATTGGTTTTCATCTTCTCCCACATCTTTTATAATATTGATTTTAAAATCTATTAATCCAAGGATTATGTTGTCAATAGAAGATACAAGTTGTAATAAAATATTTACAATCATTACTTATCTATTCTAATCTAGTGTTTTTAGTATTATAATAAAAGGTAGAAGTTTTTTAGTGGTATATTTTTTAATTGTTGTGGGAGAAAATCTTTTCTATTTTTAAAAATATTTATATATATATAAATATGGATTTCACCGAAAAAAAATTACACTAGACTATGGTGTGTTTTCAAGATGTTTGTTATTTAAAAAAATATATCATTTGGAGTCTCTTGAATGATAAAAACTTCTACTAATGTTTTTTTGGTTTTATATAAATTCTAAAAGGGTATATTTAATATCTATTTTGTAAATAAGTTATCTTTATATTCAACCAATGATGATATGCATATATATATCGATATAAGATGAATTATTCATAATACATTATAACTCGTGATGAGGTAGTTCAGAATAACATATTTTTTTAGTTATATGATGAATTAATTGTTATAGGTAGAATTTAAGGAGAAATTTACTAAAAAATTAAGTGTTAATATGGAATAAAATTATAGAAAAAAACACATAGTTATCATAAAAAGCTGGAAATGGTTTATTTTATTAATAAACATCAAACTATGTTTATCCAAAGATCAAACTCAATGAAAACTACAATATGATTATGTAGGAGGATTGTAAAACTATCTATCTTCATAGAAACATAAAATATATTATAGTCGATAAATAATAATACAAGGTCACACCAAGGATGGAGTACATGCGAACACATTGTACATGACAACTTGAAAATTTAACATAGTGGTTGCATAGTGAAAACATGGTGCATTATAGTGTGGTGAGTGTTTAACTATATCCAAGATATGAACCCTCTTATTCGGATATATTTTTCTATATGTTGGAAAATAAAAATATGTTTTCTAAAACATAATTAATTCTTATAACTCTTACTTTGATATCATGGAATTTACATTTTGAGGTTTAATATAATTTATATATAAATCCAAAAATATAAATAAATGTGTCTCTGATGATATTTTTATAAGTATCCAAATCATTTGGCTTAAATTTATAATTTTATAAATTTTATATCATTTATTAAAATATTATTCAATTTAAAATATCCATTTTGTCATTTTGACACTATACATTAAATGAATATATAAAATTATTTCTAAAATAAATGTAAATTTTAAAAAAACACTTATAAAAAATCAATAACATGCCAAACGAATATAAAACATTCATTTTTTTGGAAAATAATATAAAATTTTATTTTTAATTTTGTTTTTAATTCCATTTATTTGATATTTCCTTTAATAGAAAAATGTATTCATCATCATAGTGTCAAAATTTAATGTTATTATTTTATCAATAAAAATATTAAATAGAATAATATGATTTATAAAAATATATTATTCTAAATAATAGTAATAGTTTAACAAATCCCTTATATAGACCATCAATAAAATATTTATCTCATTAAAAAATGTATTGAAGAATTGATGTTACATTGAATATAAAAATATAATCGTTATATTTAAAAATGAAAGGACTAAATGGTCTCTATTGATAAACAATTTAATTATTAGGGAAATAAAATAATGATCCCATGAACTTAGAATATTTTAAATTGTTATTTTATAATATTTATAATATTATTTTTACCTTTAATTATCTTATTTTCCCTTCATAATGGTAATTTAAAAAAATTACTATTCTAATTGTAAATATTTTCTAAAAATAAAAGAGACCTATTTAATAAATTTAGATATTATAATTACAAATATGGAATTTTTTTTTGAAAACTAAAGACATATATTTGGATGAAATTATAAAAGAAAATTTACACATTATATTGAATATTTTTTAAATAAATTTCATTAGAATCATCCAACAAGAGTTATTTGTTAATTATATTTGACCACATTCAAAAGGTTTTTAAGAAAAAAAAATCATTTTATTTTAAAAGTAGAGTTATTTTAATATATAATTATTTGTTATTCATAGGATTAATAATTTATACATGTGTACCCCTATTTTCATAATTCAGTTAATAGTGTTTATTCCCGCCACTCTAATTGTTAGTTTACAATGATAAAATTTAAATAAAAAAAATTAGTTGATTGTTTAAGAATGATGTGGCATATCAGTACGCTGTAAAACATAGTTTTTAATTTTAGAAACTAAGAATGTTACAATATTCATATACATATACAACAATGTAATAAGATCTTGTTAAGAAAATATCAATATTAGAATAAATTTATGACATAATCAGAAGACATAATTTTTTAAATATATTTAATTATTTTAAATAATTTATATGAAAAATAAAACATTAATATGGTATGTAAACCTATATTCATTTTTATTATGAATTAAAATACAAAAATCCGATTACCTATAATACCATAAATGAAAAAAATAATAATCAGTATGAAGTTGTAGGTGAACAATTTATTACATCAATCCCATTACTAGTAACTCATAGGTCTAATAATAATGAGTTGGCCAGAATCATGGAGTAATCCTTTATTTGAGAACCAAATAACATATATCACATCAAAATTTACATAGTAGAGTAAAATAAATATAAATGTACTGAATAGACAACCCACTATGATACCTCCTTATGACACTCTTCAATCTTCAAGTCAATCATGGAGGAAGAAATGACATCATTTATGACTCCCAATATGAAATAGGGTACTAACAGGAAGAAATATCCTAAATGACATCATGGGAAGACTATGACATCGATAATAAATGTGATACATAAATTAATTGTAAAAAATATTAAATAACTACATAAATTTAAAGAAAAAATATAACATTTTACTGTATGATATGGAGTATATATCATACATTATAAATTAAGGACCCCTAATGTGATAAGTAACCGAATATAATATGAAAAAAGGGAAACATAATATAATATAGTAATAGTCTAATATCCTTCTTGGAGTCCCCCATATCCTCCAAGTTCTATATACTCAACTTCCCAATATAGTTTTCATTCCCTTACTGTATTCCATCCACAACATTTCTTCAAACACATGAAGATTCATATTGAAGGTGTTATTATAACCCTGTAGGACACCACCAATGCATTTTTAACCTAATATAAGTAATATATATATATTACATACCCTTAATGATATGTTATTGTAATAAAAAAAATCATGATATGAGTTTTCATGGGAGACCAAGCTTCAACAAACCTTGGATGTACATCCTATGAGACCGTATTTCAATAAAAAATATAAATATCCATTACATTTATCAACATTAAACATTGAACAACAATTAAATGCATGTAATTCTTAGAATTTAACACTCCTTTTTGTGATATAATATTATATATCACGTTATTGATATTCTCTCTCTACATGTTAGTATGTACACCTATTATTCCAAAATCATTGCAACTCTACTAATGTGAATGTAAAATTCCCCATCAACTAAACACACTAATAATTTTGAATAAGGGACCTATTCTAAGGTCGCATGGTCATTTTTACATCATCTAAACATGCAATTTTTAGACACTAAAAAAAATTTCCCCAAGGGCCATGATTTATCCATCACATCATCCATGGAACCTCTATAAGGATCCATATATACAATTGAGAGTAATATGGTGATCTTGAAATATATTTCATATTTCTCATAGGATATGAACACTTCCTCATATAAGTAATATTTTAAAAATAACGTTATTTCGTTTCATATAAGGTCTCAGATTCCATACACACAAAAACCCCATGGAAAACAAATAATGAATGGGTCTCAAAAGCCACACATTCTCTCACATTCATATAAAATATGAAAATTCATAAAACCCTAAATATAAAAGGCTCTGTACATTTAGTGTATTGATTTCTATTTCTAAAATCCTTCTAAAAATCACTCCTAAATATTTAAAATATCTTAAACCAATCCAAATTCATCAAAAATAAGATTTTATATCCATATTTGAGAATAAGAGTGTAACCTAGGATATGATATTGAACTACATACGCAACATGATCTTCCTATAATCGTATATCGAGATCCACTTGACTAAAGGTTGGTTATTCATTAAATATCACATATATGTACAAATAATTAAAGAATAATCCACTAAATCATGATTTAATTCATATATCTAGAAATAATAATGTATATATATTGTTTATCCCAATAGATTTAAGAGTATTTATTATAGAACAGATGAACCATTATATTTGGTATTCAAAAGATTAATAAGAATGATATTATAAAGAGATATATAGGGGAGGGAAAATTCAAATAAAAGAGATCTCATATGATCATTTAATAAAAACTACCATCAATCATAAATATAACATTATCATATACATTTTACACATTAATGTTATTAGACAATGGTTAATGAGTAGTCCATATATGAACCATTTTTTGAATTGGTGGGATGCAATGGGAGACCAGTGGACACCCTCCATCAGGCTATTAGATCGAGGTAGATCCATGAGTCTCTACCATAGCCACTAGGCAGCTAGGGGAACCAAGATTATATAAAATATATTTCCACCCCCACCGACAAGTTTCTATTATTAAACAATCTAGAATATGGAACACCTATTCTTTAAAGCTTCTTGTTGGCTTCCCTAGCTATATCTGGTCTGATTCCTGACCTCAATAATACTATAAATTTTCTCAAAACTCTGAACAACATGACCAAGTTATTCTAAAATTAAATCATGACATGGAAAATATTTTTTAGGATTATAAATATTGGGTATATAGATATTGAATCAACATGTAAATCAACATATATTTTTGAGAGTTCGGTATTATATATTCTCCAAACACTCGATGTTTCTATTACATGATATTTTTTATGATGTTGGGTTTTTTATTTTCCATTATTTTTTATATAAATATGTTTATATATTATTATCTATTGATGTAAACCTATGTGACTCAGTTGGATTCTTATTTATTTATTTCATACTCATGATAGTATTTTTTTAAATAGATAGTGTTTATGAAAATTTTAAAATACATGATAGGAATTTCATTATTAAATAATATAAAAATAAATGTATACTATTATTTAAAAGTTGCATATTGATTTTTTCTTATAAAAGGTGTTGCATAGATTATCAGTGGTGTCCTACTGGGTATTAATTCATTTGAAACACACTTAAATTCGGGTATTTATAAAACTTTACTATCTTGACCTATCAAAATGGTTTGATCAATATTATTTCTATTTAGGAAATGACCATTTAACTGGTTATAGGCTATGAAAGAGGTGTTTAACACCTTTATAATTTATAATATTTTCTATTAAATAATTCTGATATGTTTGATAGATTATGTTCCATGAAACATAATTTTTTCAATAATAAACTATTAAAATAATAAAGGAAATACATTTTTGGGTATTTAAATTAAATTGACAAGATAAATGAATTTATAAAAACTGATAAATTTACTTAAAATAAATTTTTATTAATTCTTGGAAACAAATTTTGAATAGATTTTTAAAATATACATTTTTATTAAATTTAATACTTTTGAGGAATGATTTTATTAAATTTTATTGATATATTTAATTAATTATTAATTAAATTTTGGGTATATATGTAATTGATTATTAATTATAACTACAATTTACCTAATAATTCATGGTTAAATGTCATAATTTTTAGGAATTTCATTATTTATATATGTTTTTTTAAAAATCATTTCTATTATTTTTAACGATAAAAAAATAGTAGTAATTTTTATTCTTTAAAAAAATTAATGATCAAATATAGATTATTAAAAAAATTTGTTGAAATACATAAAAAAGAATTTGACTTTAAAAAAAAATCGAGAATAATTTTTATATCATCAACATGTTTTATTCATATCTAATTAAATTAATAAATATTTACTATGTATTTTAATTATATGATTGGATAATATATTAAATCAATTAAAATTACATACATTTAATGTATTTTTATTATGAATAAGTATTTATTAATTTAATTAAAATACACAATAAATATTACATTTATTATGAATGAAATAACTATAAAATCATATTTATTTTTTCAAATATTCATTCCCAAACCATACAAAACACATTTTTTAATAAATTTATTTTTAAAGAATAACCAATTTGATCATTATTTAATTAATATATCTGGAAATAATAATGTATATCTATTATTTATCCCAATAGATTAAGATGATATATTATAGAATAGATGAACCATTATATTTGGTAGTCAAAAGATTAATAAGGATGATATTCTAAAGAGTGAGATAGGGGAGGGAAAATTCAAATGAAAGAGATCTCATATGGATATTTAATAAAAACAACCATCAATCATAAAAAAACATTATCATATACATTTTACACATTAATGTTATTAGACAAGGGTTATCGAGTAGTCCATCAATGAACCATTTTTTGAATTGATGGGATGGAATGTGAGACCAGTGGACACCATCCATCAGGATATTATATCGAGGTAGATCTATGAATCTCTACCATAACAACTAGCCATCTAGTGGAACCAAGATTCTCTAAATTCAATTTACACCCCCACCGAGAAGCTACTATTATTAAACAACCTAGAATATGGAAGACCTATTCTTTAAAGAATCTTGATGGTTTCCCTCGCTATATCCGATCTGATTCCTGACCTCAATAATACTAAAAGTTTTCTCAAAACTTAGAACAACATGACCATGTTATTCTAAAATTGAATCATGACATGGAAAATAATTTTTAGGATTTTAAAAATTGGGTATATAGATATTGGATAAACATGTTAACTAAATGATCTTTTTGGGAGTTTGGTATTATATATTCTCCACACACTCAATATTTCTATCACATGAGATTTTTTCTGATTTCCATTATTTTTTATATAAATATGTTTATATATTATTGTCATTTAGAGTGGTGGGAATAAACAATATTAACTGAATTATGAAAATAGGGGTTACACATGTATATATTATTAATCCTATGATGAACAAATAATTATAAATTAAAATAACTCTACTTATGAAGTAAAACGATTTTTTTCTTATAAACATTTTAAATGTGGTCAAATACAATTATCAAATAACTCTTTTTGGATGATACTACTAAAATTTATTTAAAAAATATTCAATATAATGTGAAACATTTGTTTTATAATTTCTTCCACATATATGTTTTCAGTTTTGGAAAATATATTCCATATTTGAATTATATTATCTAAATTTATTAAATAGGTCTCCTTTATTTTTAGAAAATATTTATAGTAAGAATAATAATTTTTTTAAATTACAATGCATAATAGAAAATAAGATAATTAAGGGTAAACATAATATTATAAATATTATAAAAGTACCATTAAAAATGTTCTAATTTCATGGGATGATTAATTTCTATCTCTAATAACTAAATTATTTATCATGAGACCATTTAGTCCTTTCATTTGTAGATATAAACATTATATTTATATATTCAATGTAACATCAATTTTTAAATACATTTTTTAATGAGAGAAATATTTTAATGATGGTTCATATAAGGGATATTTTTAACAATAAATATTATTTAGAATAATAATTTTTTTTATAAATCATATTATTCTATTTAATATTTTTAGTGATAATATAATTACATTAAATTTTGACACTATGATGAAGAAGAAATTTTTCTATTAATGGAAATATCAAATAAATTGAATTAAAAATAAAATTTTAAATAAAATTTTATATTATTTTCCTAAAAATTGAATGTTTTATTTTCCTTTGGCATGTTATTGGTTTTTTATAAGTGTTTTTTTAAATTTACATTGAATTTAGAAATATTTATATAAATTCTTGTAATGTATAGTATCAAAATGACAAAATCAATATTTTAAAATAAATAATATTTTACTAAATGATATAAAATTTTTAAAATTATAAATTTAACCAAATTATTTTTATAATAATAAAAAAATCATCACATACACATTTATTTATGTTTTTGGATTTATATATAAATTATATTAAACCTCAAAGTGTAAATTTCATGACATCACATTAAGATTTATATGAATTAATTATGTTTTAAAAAACTTAATTTTATTTTCCAACATATAGAAAAATACATTATTATAATCCCTCATAACATTCTATAGTCTATATTTTAATTATAAAAATGTGTTTTTTATGGTTTGGGAATGAATATTTTTAAAAATAAATATGATTTTACAGTTATTACATTCATAATAAATGTAATATTTATTATTTATTTTAATTAAATTAATAAATATTTATTCAGAATAAAAATTCATTAAATGTATATAATGTTAATTGATTTAGTATATTATCTAACCACGTAATTAAAATAAATAATAATTATTTATTAATTTAATTAAATATGATTAAAACACATTGACCATATAAAAATTATTATCGAAATATTATTTTTTTTCAATGTCAAATGCTTTTTTATGTATTTCAACAAATTTTGTAAATAATGTATATTTGATCATTAATTTTATTAAAGAATAAAAATTACTACTATTTTTATTTATCAATAAAAATTATAGAAAATATCTTTTAAAAACATGTAAAATTAAAATTAAAATCATAAAAAAATATTACATTTAACCATGAATTATTAGGTAAATAGTAGTTATTATTAATGATAAATTATATATATACCCATAATTTAATGAATAATTAATTATATATATGAATAAATTTTAATAATATCATTCCTTAGAAGTATTAAATTTAATAAAAAATTTATATTTTTAAAATCTATTCCAAAATAGTTCTCAATAATTAATAAAAATTCCTTTTAAGTAAATTCCTCACTTTTTATAAATTCATTAATATTATCAATTTCAATTAATTATCCAAAAATATATTTCCTTTATTATTTTAATATTTCATTATTGGAAAAATTAGGTGTTGCAAGGAACATAATCTATCAAACATATCAGAATTATTTAATAGAAAATATTATAAATTATAAAGGTCTTAAACACCTCCTTCATAGCCTATAACCAGGTAAATGGTCATTTCCTAAATAGAAATAATATTGATCAAACCATTTTGATATTTCAAGATTGTAAAGTTGTATAAAAACCCCAATTTAAGTGTGTTTTATATGAATTAATACACAGTTGGATACAACTAATAATCTATGTAACAACTTTTATAAGAAAAAATAAATATGCATTTTTAAAATAATAGTATACATTTATTTTTATATTGTTTAATAAGGAAATCCTTATCAGGTCTTTTAAAAAAATTTATTAACATTATCTCTTTAATAAATTACTATCATGACTATGAAATAAATAACTAAGAATCCAACTAAGTCAGATAGGTATACTTCAAAAGGGAATAATATATAAACATATTTATATAAACAATAATGGCAAATAAAAAACACAACATCATAAAAAATCTTATTTGATAGAAACATCGAGAATGTGGAGAATATATAATACCAAACTCTCAAAAATATCTGTTTATTATCATGTTTATCTAATATATATATACCCAATTTTTAAAATCCTAAAAATTATATTCCATGTCATGATTCAATTTTAGAATAACTTGTTCATGTTGTTCTGTGTTTTGAGAAAATTTATAGTATTATTGAGGTCAGGAACTAGATCAGATATAGCTAGGTAAACCAACAAGCAGTTTAAAAGAATAGGTGTTCTATATTCTAGATTGTTTAATAATAGTACCTTGTCGGTGGGGGTGGAAATAGATTTTAGAGAATCTTGGTTCTACTAGCGGGATACTGGCTATGGTAGAGACACATGGATCTACCACGATCTAATAGCCTGATGGATGGTGTCCACTAGTCTCTCAATGCATCCTATATATTCAAAAAATGGTTCATATATGGATAACTCATTAACCCTTGTCAAATAAAATTAATGTTTAAAACGTATATGATAATGTTCTATTAATGTTTGATGGTAGTTTTTATTAAATCGCCATATGAGATCTATTTTATTTGAATTTTCCCTCCCATATCTCTCTCTTTAGAATATCAATATTATTAATCTTTTGAAAACTAAATAAATTAGTTAATCTATTCTATAATATATCTTCTTAATCTATTGGGATAAATCATAGATATACCTTATTATTTATAGATATATGAATTAAATCATGATCTAATTGATTATTCATTAATTATTTGTAGATATATGTGATATTTAGTGAATAACCATCCTTTCATCAAATGGATCTCAATATACGATAATAGGAATATCATGTTGTGTATGTAGATCAATATTCTATACTAGATTACACTCTTATTCTCAAATCTGGATATAAAATCCAACTTTTGATGAATTTGGATTGGTTTAAGATATTTTAAATATTTAGGAGTAATTTTTAGAAGGATTTTATAAATATAGATCAATACACCAAATGTATAAATCCTTTTCTATTCAGGGTTTTTTTTATGACTTTTCATGTCTGATATGAATGTGAGACAATGTGTGGCTTTTGAGACCCATTCTTGATGGGTTTTCCATGTGGGTTTTTGTGTGTGGACTCTGAGACCCTATATGAAACAAAATATCGTTTTTTAAATATTATTTATATGTGGATGTGTTCATAACCTATTAAAAATATGAAATATATTTCAAGGTCACCATATTACTCTCAATTGTATAGATGGATCCTTATAGAGGTTGCACGGATGATGTGATGGATAAATCATGCTCCTTGGGGAAAATTTTTTTAGTGTCTGAAAATGGAATGTTTAGATGATGTAAAAATGACCATGCGACAATAGAATAGGTCCACGATTCAAAAATATTAGTGTGTTTTGTTGATGGGGAATTTTCCATTCACATTAGTAGAGTTCCAATGATTTTGGAATAATAGGTGTACATACCAACACGTAGAGAGAGAATATTTATAACTTGATATATAAGATTATTCCATAAAAAAGGAGTGTGAAATTAAATGAATTAAATGCATTTAATTGATGTTCAATGTTTAATTTTGATAAATGGAATGGATATTTATATATTTTATTGAAATACATTCTCATAGGTTGTGCATCCAAGGTTTTGGAATCTTGGTCTCCCTGGATAACTCATATTTTTTTTATTATTATTACAATAACTTATCATTCAGGGTATATACTATATTTATATAACTTATATTGGGTTAAAAATGAATTGGTGGTGTCCTATAGGGTTATAATAACACCTTAAATATGAATCTTCATGTTTTTGAACAAATGTTGTGGAGGGAATCAACTAAGGGAATGAAAACTATAATGTGATGTTGAGTATATGGAACATGGAGGATATGGGGGACTCCAAGATGGATATTAGACTATTACTATAGTATATTATGTTTCCCTTTTTTCATAGTATATTAGTATACTTATCACATTAGGAGTCTTTGATTTATAATGTATGATATGTATTCCATATCATACAGTAAAATGTTATTGTTTTTGTTCCTTTAAAATTATGTAGTTATTTAATATATTTTTTTACAATTAATTTATGTATCACATTTATTATCGATGTCATAGTCTCCCCACAATGTCATTTTGGATCATTATTCAAGTTAGTATCGTATTTCATATTGGTAGTCATAAATGATGTCAATTTTTTCTCCATGATTGACATGAAGATTGAAGAGTGTCATAAGGAGGTATCATAGTGGGTTGTCTATTCAATTCAATCATAAATATTTTACTCTACTTTGTGAATTTTGAAATGATATATGTTATTTGGATATCAAATAAAGGATTCCTCCATGAGTCTAGCCAACTCATTATTATTAGACCTATGAGTTACTAGTAATGGGATTGATGTAATCTATTGTTCACCTACAACTTCATACAGATTATTATTATTTTTCATTTGTGATATTACATGTAATCATATTTATTTGTGATAATTCATAATGAAAATAAATATAGGTTTACATACCATATTAATGTTTCATTTTCATATATATTATTTAAATTAATTAAATATATTTAAAAAATTATGTCTTCTTATTATGTCATATATTCATGCTAATATTGAAATTTTCTGAACAAGATCTTATTACACTGTGGTATATGTATATGACTATTGTAACATGCATAGTTTTTAAAATTAAAAACTATGTTTTATAGCGTACTGATACACCACATTATTCTTAAATGAACAACTATTTTTTTTATTAAAATGTTATCATTGTAAACTAGCAATTAGAGTGGAGAGAATAAACACTGTTAACTGAATTATGAAAATTGGGGTTAGACATGTTTAAATTATTAATCCTATGATGAAAAAATAATTTTAAATTAAAATTACTCTACTTCTAAAGTAAAATGATTTTTTTTCTTAAAAATGTTTTGAATGTAGTCAAATATAATAAACAAATAACTCTTGTTAGATGATACTAATGAAATTTATTTAAAAATATTCAATATAATGTGTAAATAATGTTTTATAATTTCATCCACATATATGTTTTTAGTTTTGAAAAATATATTCCATATTTTTAATTATAATATCTAAATTCATTAAATAGGCCTCCATTATTTTTATACAATATTTACTATAAGAATAGTAATTTTTTTAAATTAACATGGTGAAGGGAAAATAAGATAATTAAAGGTAAAAATAATATTATAAATATTATAAAATTACCATTAAAAATGATCTAATTTAAAGGGATGAATAATTTCTATCCCTAAGAATTAAATTATTTATCACGAGACCATTTAGTCCTTTCATTTGTAAATATAACCATTACAATTTTATATTCAATGTAACATCAATTTTCTAATACATTTTTAAATGAGAGAAATATTTTAATGATGGTTCATATAAGAGATATGTTAAACTATAAATATTATTTAGAATAATAATTTTTTTTATAAATCATATTATTTTATTTAATATTTTTAGTGATAATATAATTACATTAAATTTAGACATTATGATGATGATGAAAATTTTCTATTAAAAGAAATATCAAATAAATGGAATTAAAAATACAATTTTAGATCATTTTCTTAAAAATTGAATTTTTTATATTCCATTGGCATGATATTGATTTTTTATAAGTGTTTTTTAATTTTCATTCATTTTAGAAATATTATTATAAATTCATGTAATTTATAGTGTCAAAATGACAAAATCAATATTTTAAAATAAATAATATTTTACTAAATGATATAAAATTTATAAAATTATAAATTTAAGAAAAATGATTTGTACAATTTTAAAAATATCATCACAAACACATTTATTTATATTTTATGATTTATATATATATTATATTAAACCTCAAAGTTTAAATTCCATGATATCATAGTATGAGTTATCTGAATTAAATACATTTTAAAAAACTTATTTTTATTTTCCTACATATAGAAAAATACATTATTAAAATCCCTCATCACATTCTATAGTCTATATTTTAATCACAACACCCTCATTACTGGTGTTAATATGTTAATAAAAGGATATCATCTAAAGAAGAGGTATCATTTGTTATTTAGTATATCAATTATTAATATTTTTACACTTCATTAAAATCATGTTTAAACATTATTAAAAAATTAATAAAGTAACCTAAAAATTCATATACATTATTATGTTAATATTATCACCAAAATCCATCTCTATTTTTACAAAATGGGAAGATAATTATCCTTCATGTGTATAATAAACTACCGCCTCACGAACGGATGTAATTTGTATTCCATCAATATCTCTCAAGACTAGTTATAATGATGGAATTAATGTTTATATATGATATTAAATAGATATATATCATTATAAAATAACATTGTATCATTTATTTTATTACCCTTCCATTCACATAAAAATGACAACATCGTTTCTGTGTACATGTAAACTATAACATCCATGGAGCCATTAGATTCGTTTTTAATCACCACATCACATAGATAATATATATAAGTATATTTAAATTCATAAAATTATATTTTTATATTATTTTAATACATTAAATATAGATTAATAATTACCTTCTCAACATAATGACTATTAAAAAATTTAACTGTTATGCATGCGTCTGTACGACATATCGTCTCCATGATTATATCTTTTTCATTTTTCGAAAACATGCTTAAATGTTTTTATTTAAAAGTTAAATTTATGTACTATAGTGATTATTATGACATTAATATTATTCTGGATATGATGGACTCACTCCATATTGAATAAAAAAATAAAACTAATGTCATTTTGAACACATGTATCAAATATCGTGAAAACAGCCAACATGAACTTATATAATTAAGTAATTATCATAACATGATATTTTTGTGATATAAAAGGAATAAGAAACATGAAATTGGTTATAAAAATTGTAAATAATTAATATAATATTTTTATCCAATAATATAGATAATAATTGTGAAGAATCCAATTGAGGGTAGGAGACATTGTGTCAATATCCTTTTATTATGGTAAAAAAACCGGGAAAATGGATAAAAAGAACACACCTCATGCGCTGGAGTCTTTTAGAAAGTTCTCGCTTGTTGCTCCCCCGGTCGGCGAGGCTCAGGCGGCGATCTCATCTCCTCCGGTCTTCGATCCCAGCGTGTCCGCATCTGCCCGGATCTCAGAGCTCCCCGATGGCGCTCTATCTCATCACCAGGAGTCCTTTCGTGAGGTCCTGTGTGGTTTTTCCCGAGTGAATATCTGTTTCTCGGATGTGTGTTCGTTCTCTACGGCAGTCTCCAGGGATGGTGTTGTCATTTCATTGGAGTTCCCACCAGCGGCATTTGCGGAGGCGACTGCCTATCTCTAGGGGGCCCTAATTTCTCGCTTTGGGGTGGAGAAACCTTCCTTGCAGGCTTTCAAACATTTCAATGGATCATGGGGTTTGCTGGTTCAGGTGCATCTCTCCGTGATTCATCGTCTCTCTTTTTTCTTGGTGCTAGAGTCAGAGGAAGATTTTATTTCCTCATAGTTCAAATCCCCATGTTCTTTCCGAAGATGGAATTTTAGTATGGCCCCATTGTCTATAGAGGCTCACAAGGGAAAGGAAATCTCCCGTGCTGCGGTTTGGTTGGGTCTCCCTGGCTTGCCTTTACCTTTTCAAAATGGAGCTTTTCATAACGAAATTAGGGACACTCTTGGTGGTTTCTTGTGTGCGGATGATAACACCCTCTCTTGTGAAGTCATCCTTGTTCCTAGAATTTGCGTTGAGTTGGACTTGTCATCACTGCCTCCTGAGAAGGTTACTTTGAAGGTGATGGACGTCGTGGATTGGGTGCAGAATGCTTCCTTTCCCATGTTCCCCAGGTTCTGTTCTTCTTGTGGCCTTCAGGGTCACTCTAAGTAGCAGTGCAGGAAGATGATAAGGGGCAGTTCACATTCGGATCGAAGGGCTTCTTTGCAGTGGAACCCAAATTCTATCAGCCCAGGAGGCCCAGAGTCTCTCTTTCTGGGCGAGACTAATGTTTCCTCAGTAGCTGTCTGGGACCCCCTTGTTGGGACCTAGTTTCTTTCAAGGTTGTTCCCCCCTCTGTTATTCGATTCCCTTGCATACAGTTTTCTCTTCCGTGGCCAGGGGTGCTCAGCCGAATGATTCTGGAAATGGATCATGGCCCCCCTTTCTTCCCATAGGGAGGTGAGTTTGAAGTGTTCGCCTCTACGGATCTCCTATTAGGAGGATCCAGTTGAGAAGGAATCCTTGGGCAGAAGGCCTTAGGTCCCTCTTCTTTATGAGGCTAGTTTGGAGGACAAGATCAGCGTTGCTTCAGGGGGTTCTTCAGCGACCGTTGTTGCGGACATTGCGGAGGGGCTGGCCGAGCAGAATGTATCCTTCCTCTCCCCCGTAAGATAGCGAGGGGGAGTTCTGCAGTGTCATCTATTCCCACGTCGTCTATAGAATCGACTCCCAATGTTCAGAGTCCATAAGTGTGCACTAGGGCCCAGATGAGACACTTTAGGATAATCCAATCTCCCAACAGTTTGAAGACCAACGAGCCTGGGGCCAAAGCAGGGCTCCCCATATTTTAATGTTATCTCTGTTAGTTTGGAATTCTCGTAGCCTTGGTGCTCGGGTGAAGTTGGACCATATAGCTTCGGAAGTTAAGAATCAAAAGGTATGTATCGTTGCTATGCTTGAGCACAAACAATAACTGGATAAGATCAATGATTTTAGTTACAAAGTGCACTTGCATGGTTCCTTGCATGCAGATCCGATTAACAAGCACATCTGGATTTTTTGGAATAAGGAGGTTTCGATTCATTTGATAGATGCTGGAGATCAATATCTCACCAGGAAAGTGTCTAAGGGGGGGGGAGCTTCTTTGTGTCGTTTGTTTATGGCAGTTGCGATACCCAGACCAGCAAAGGACTATGGCAGGGGCTTGGGTCGTTTGAACCGGTGGACCATCCATGGTACGTTGTGGGGGATTTTAATGGCATCCTTGACCCTAAGGAGAAGAAGGGTAGAGGGGTCTTCCCTCATCTGGGAGCTCTAGACTTCCCTCTCATCTTGGAGGAAAAGGGTCTGCACGACCTGGGTTATTCTGGAGACAAGTATACATGGTGCAAGAATCAATCGGGAGGAAGGCACTGCTAGAGTAGGATCGATCACTGCTTGGCTAACCACAAGGCAATCACCACCTTTCTGGAGGATAAGGTGAGGCATTTAGCCCGAGGTATTTCTGACCATTCTCCTATTCTGGTGTCTATGTTTCCCAAACAGGATATCCACGATTCCTTTAGATTCTGCAAATATTGGTCACAGATCCAAGGCTATCAGGGGCTTGGGAAGGAATTATGGGAGGCTCCTATCTAGGGGAATACATTTGTAGCTCTTCTTAACAAATTGCTAATGCTGAAACATGGGGTATATGAGTGGTCCAGGGGATTACCTCCACCAGATCACGACTTGGAAGGCCTTAAATAGAGCATCGAAAGTCTCGAATCTACTCTGGAAAGGGAATGGGACGCTTTGGTGTCTGAAGAACTTGCGGGTAAAAAGATGTGTTGGGCCGATGAGGTTCTCAAACAATAATAGATGGCTCGGGACCGTTCTCGGGTGAAATGAATTAATGAAGGCGATAAAAACACTGCTCATTTTCATGCATGCATTAGATAGAGAAGGCGCCTCTCCTCGCCTAACATTCTTCTTGAGGATGGCTCCTATACAGATAATTGTGACATCGTTGGGAGTATGGAACTACACTTTCTTCAAGGATCTTCTTGTTGGCCCCAACCCGAGGATGTCTAGTGAGTATCCTAAGGGAAATTCAGGTTTGTTGGATTCGATTCCCACTGTTGTGTCCAATCGGGAAAACGAGATCTTGGAGGTAATTCCTAGTGAGGATGAAATACATGCAGCCATGCAACTGCTCAATCCAGAGAGCGCTCCCAGTACAGATGGTTTTCTCGGTTCTTTTTACAGAGGGGCTTGGGATGTTGTGAAGCAATGCATCATCAGTTCTATTTAGGACTTCTTTAGAGATGGAGGACTACCTCGGGTGGCAAGTTCTACAACTCTTGTGCTCATTCCAAAGATCAAGGACCCCTCTTCCCTCACTCACTACAGACTAGTGAGTCTCTGAAACTTCCACTACAAAATTCTTGCGTGTGTTCTTAACCAGAGGATGTCCACTCTTCACCCAGGGTGCATTTCAGTTGAGCAACACGACTTTGTGAAAGGTCTCTCTATCCAGGGAGAAATTGCTATCGCTCAGGAGATGGTTAGAGACATCAATTTGAAAACCCATGGATCCAATATGGCGATAAAATTGGATATGAACAAGGCTTTTGACAGGATGGAATGTTGTTTTATCAATAGAGTTCTATCAGGTATTGGGGTTTCCGCCACGGCAGTAGACCTCATTTTTAGGAGCTTCAGTTCCTCGTGGTTGGCTGTCTCTTTTAGGGGGAAGATTCACAGTTTCTTCAAGGCTACGAGAGGTCTCCGACAGGGAGACCCTCTTTCCTCTTGCATTTTTGTTTTGGCACAGGACACTCTAAATAGGCTTATCAACAGAGGAATAACCCAAGGGGGAATTTTTCTATTCCAGAGGAAGCTAAAGGTGCCTATGATGTCTCGTCTGATGTTCGCTGACGACACACTAATTTTCATCAATGGTGGTTGGGATGTGGTTCATGGGATCAAGGAAATTCTAGACGAATATTTCTTCTTGAGCGGGGGAAGTCGTTAACAATTCCAAAAGCAGCATCTACATCTCAAATAAAATTTATCACGGGCGGGTGTCCTCTCTGTGTAACCGTCTGGACATGCAGCATGGGTCCTTTCTGATGGAATACCTGGGTTCTCCCATTTCATCAGGTCATCTTCGTATCAAAGATTATGATCATGTTGTGTGTAGAATCACTAGTCGTATCCTTAATTTTAAAAATCAGTTCCTGTCTTTTGGAGGTTGTATAGCTCTGGTGAATAGTGTGTTGTCTTCCATTACCATCAATGCTCTAGCTATCTCTAAAGTCCCTCATGGTGTGATCAACAGTATTGATATAATTCTATGCAGTTTTTTCTGGGACGCAAAGGCTGAAGGAAAGAGACACTGGGCTGCATGGGGCATGATGGCGTGGCCCTTCCAGGACGGTGGGATCAACGTGAAGAGCCTCTAGAACACAATTCTCTGCATGCACGGAAAGCTCTCCTGGGAAATTCTGGAGGAGTAGTATCTTTGGAGAAAGTACATGGGGATGTTGTGCGGTGAAGGTGAGAAGGTTTCCTACGTCCATGCTTCTCCGATGTGGGAACAAAAATTTCCCCTGGTCCAAACGCTTCATCTTCATTCCTGCTGGATCACTGGCTCAAGTGACCTCCTCTTCTAGAGCAGGAACTAGGCGGGCTCGGTTTTAGCTTTCCCTAGTTGCCCAGCTCCGATGATTTCTCTTAGAGAAGCTTCCAAGCATCCTAGGTTTACCAAAACCGTTCTGGACAGTGATCAATAGGCTCTTCTAGAGTTCATTGAGTTTAAAGGCGACCCATAAAAATGTGTTTTCACCCCGTATGATTCAGGGGTCTTTTCCTGCAGTGATTTCTGTAGGTTGTTCTCTGGGTAGTTTTACCAGGTGGGGGGGATTGGAGCCCTGTGGTGCCAAAAGATCCCAGCGAAGTTTAACTTCCTCACTTGGCACATAAGGAACTCTGCATTGGCTACGGATGAGAACATCAGAAGGTTGGGTATCATCTTGGCCTCTAGGTGCCCTTGCTGTACCACCAGTCGGGAAGAGATTACCAACCACTAATTTTTTTGCAGGGGATTTGACTACTGCTATGTGGCACTGCTTCAGGCGTTTCATGGCTCTCTCCTCCCAAGATAAGAACATCACATCCTTTGAGGAGAGAATGTTCCAAGGTACTGATAGTAATGAGAAGGATAGAATGGTTCATTCGGTTTTTTTCAGTGCAGGATGCTGGAGCTTATGGCGAGCCAGAAATAAAGTAAGGTATGAAGGCTTTGTTCCCACTGTTATGTCCATTATTGCGCGAACCCATTTCATTTTTTTGGACTTAGCTTCACTCCTCAAGGATTGGCAGGAGGCCCCGTCTTCCATATTTCTCCAGGTCAGTGTCCCTTCCACTACCCCCTCCCTGGTTTAGCAGGGGAAGTAGGTGTACTGGAAACCCCCTGGCTCTCGTTTCAATATGACCACAGATGGGTCATGTGCCTTGGGGGTAATGAGGGGAGGGGGTGTGGTAAGAGGCTCTGGGGGGGGAGGTGGTCTTGGGGTTTTCATCCTTCTTTAGAAATGGTACCCCCATCTTGGCCGAGGCCAAGGAAATGCACACGGGGCTTTCCCTCTGCATGTAGGAGAAGCATGATTTAACCTAGGCAGAGACTGATTCCAAGATCCTTCATGATTCGTTGATAGGTAAAGGTTCCCCGCCTTGGTCTATCACTTATATTATGAGGAAATTTCTCTCTTTACTTGGAACCAACATCCAAGTGTCTCATACCTGGCGCGAGGGTAATAAGGTTGCGGATCACATGGCTTCCTTCGAGGCCCAGATCTCCATCTCTACCAGTCTGCTCCCTATCAACAGTTTGAAACCAGAATGTGTTAATTTAATCAGAGGGGATGCCCTCGGCTTGCACTATTTTCTACCCCCTAATTCCCAGGGTCCCATGGTTGTTTTGGTGTCCTGGTTGTTCTAGTTTGTTTTTTTGCTCTTTCTCTGAATAAAAAATTTGATTTGTATGGATGGTGGTAGAACATAATGTTATACACCAACCCTCATTTATTATGTGAATATTTAGCCATATTGAAATATCATATCATGATTTTATTTATAATAATATTATTTAATTTTTTTAAATATTACTCCTTTATGAAGATTATGATTTAAATGTTCAATGTTGGATGTGACACCTTGAATATTTAATGATTTAATTATCAAATCATTTTATACATGTAAATATTATTGATATTAATTTATTTTTTAATTTAACAAATTGATTATAAATGACATTTTCTCTATATTTTAAAATTCGTTTGTTTTATTCAAAAATAAAATTTTACATATTTTATGTAAGGAAGTGTTGAATTCCTTACAAATAATAAAATGAATGTTCGTTTTAACATATATAGTGATAACAAATTATCTCCCACCATGACCCCTATTTGATATTTGAATTTCTCTAAAAGTCATCATTTTTTAAATGAAAAATAAAATGATATTTTCATTTTATTGGTATTTGATTTTATTAAAAATGTGTTTTTTATGTAGATTTATTATTTATAGAAAAAATAATTTGTTTCTTATGACAATAAATTGATTTTTGTGAGTGGAATTTTTAAAACTTAAATATTCTTTGTTTTTATTTTTAAACAAGTTGAATGTCGAGAACTCATTATTAGAAAAAAAACATAATTACTGATGTCAAACACATAGTTATTCCATTAATTATAGTGGTAAGAATAATTATTTACCAAGTTACCTTTTTTATTATCTATGATGTCTATGAGTTTTATGGTAACCATATGATTTAATAAAAATATGAAATGACATATTTTTGAATGAAAAGTATTTACTAATTGAAATTAAAAAGTATCACTTTAGGATAATATTTTAATTGGTTTTATTTTTAATCAACGGACTAATAGATTCCTTATTTTTATAGAGTATTAAGGATTCGAATATTTCTAATTGACAGTTGTGAAGAGTTTTCATAAAAGAGATCAGGATTTTTTTTAGAATATTTGGAAAATTTATAATGTTAGAGAGTGTCTAATTTCTATTTTTACTTTATTTTGATGTATGATTTATGTCATAATTATAAATATATACAAACATGAAAAGATCTTCGTTGTGAAAAAATGTCAAAATTTGACTAAACTCAAGACTTTTTAATTTTTTAAGGCTAGGTCCTTATATTTGGAATAAAATGATGGGTTAAATTATTTTTAGTTTATGATTCCCTTTTAAGAGTTATTTGTATCATCATGTGTTTATAAATTTAATTTATATATAATTTTAATGTCTCATAATGCCTTTGTAGTCTTTAATTTAGGACTTCATAAGGTGATTACCAGTATATTTGGAGAAAAATAATTTGGAGTTAATTATGTTTTATTACATTTTGGGATAGAAAACAAATATTATGAGGTAACCCCTAAGGATAAAATATATTTAGGTTATATTTTGTTATGTTTCATTAATATATATATATATATATATATATTTTATAGTGTTATATTAAAAAAAATTTGAAAAATGAAAACCTGTTGGATGGGTGAGAACCTGTCGCTTCAGGAAAGGCCACATGAATCAAGCTCAAAACTGAAGGGTGTAAAGGGTGAATCGCCTTCTATTAGAATACATGAAGTTCTAGTTAGTTTCAGTTTTTAATTTAACATAAATAATTTTACTGATTATGAACATATTAGTTTCAGAAAAATATAATTTATGGAATTGATAACCATCATACTAGAAAATGATTTTGTGATTAAGTGATTAATGTGATTTTGTAAGATTCTAACTATTTTCAGATCTTTATATGACTATGGTAAATATAATAATGGTGGATTTTATTTTCGGAATAAAATTTTAATTATATTTTTAAATCATGTTTGATTTTATTATATATGTATAATGATTCGGGTAATTTATGTAAATGGTTAGTTTAACATGAAGATTACTAAGATTATTACTTTTTGTTATTAGAATTCATGAGTAATTGATGTTATTTAGAGATAATTTTTAAAATTTATCATGGAATAATATGTGATTAAATCCCTCTAGATAACTGGGTTACAAAATTATTTTTAATTAGTTTGGAAAATTTAATTTATTTTGACCTGTTTAATGCTCTATATTGGACATTGTGTATTGCTGTGTGATTTTAGAGATTAATTTATTATTTCATCATATAATGTTTTTTTGGAATTATCTTAATAATCATAAATTTTTTGGATTTTCTTAATGTAAAAAAATAGATAATATATAGTAAATTTTTTTGATTATATGAATCTCTATATTTTTAAAGTCTACATCTTTAGGTATGAAAAACACCTATTTAATACTCATCATTCAAGAAATAAATGAGTCTGTGTTGAAAATTGATAAAAGAAAATATATATAAATGTATTTTAACTATAAATATTAATTATAACAACCCATGATTTCATATTACATTATCACTATAAAGTAATTTAATAGATTATATTTCATGTAACACTGACTTGGATTGCATTATATGCAAGATGGAGTTTATAGGAAACAACACATTATATTTATAATTAATTAAACGATGTATATTTTTATAAATTAAATATTGTAATTTGAATAGTATCAATTAAATTTTAAATGTTATTTATAATTCTTTCACGTAAATAAAATGAATTTATAATGAAAAAAATAACTTTTTTAGAATAGTGATAAATTTAAAAAACTATTTTCTTAAAATAACAACTTTTTAGGTCCTTTTTTGAAAAATAATAAAAGTAATTTTAGACACTAATAAAAATATAATTTCATTATACAAACATTATTTTTGAATTTGGAATATCAAAATTAGATTTTGGGTAATTTTTGATATTCTTCCAAAAACATTAAATTTTATATTAATAGTGAAGAACACTGAGTTATTATTTTAAACCGAATTTTTTATAAATAAATTATTTTATTCTAATTTCAAAATAAAAAAATAATAACTATATTATTCTAATTTAATTCAATGGATTCATTTTATAATAATATTAGATATATAACATTTTATTGAACTTTTTAACATCTTTTTTCCACCTTCTAGACACATTTGCAAATTTGCATAAAATGTAATTTGACAACTACTATGAATTGAATTTAAAAAATTCGATAGAGACGGTTTTTAAAAATAAGTAAAATGTGGTTACATATGATGAAATTATTTTTTAGTGAATAGTAACGTTTGAATTTTATTTACAACGGTTAAAAGTAATTAGAGTAATTAAATATAAAAATAATATAAAAATAATATCAAATTACACCAACACATGTCCTAGTTATTTTGGATTCATGTATTTTTACTAATATAAATTTTAGGAAAAAAATATGACTCTTTTTTATCATGTTATATTAGATTAGGACATTTATTGTCTTTTATTTAAAGAAGGGTTAAAAGTGATAAATTCAAATTTTATTAACTAAAAAAATATTTAATATAGATTTATAAATAAGATAAATTTTAATATAAATATTATTTATAAATATAAAAAGATTTAATACATCATGGTATTTTATTTATAATTTTTAGACATTAAATAATTAAATTTATTTATGACATAATTATGATGTAGTAATTACCTTATTAATGAATGATTCAAATAATTTATGTTATAAATATTATAGTAAATTTAATTTGAAACAGTTTATTCCTTAAACAAATTTCATAGGTGAATATGACATGTTAGGTTTTATTTAATGTTTTTATGTAATAAATTTTTTATTACTTTCACCAAAACCAAACAATAAATAGTTTCAAAATTGACATAGTGGAGATTTTAAAAACATTAATACTTTACTAAATTGTATAATATTTTAAAAAAGTATAATATTAGTCTAAAGGGCTTCTATAATGTTATATATGTCATTAATTAACCTCTACAGGTTTTCTTTTCATTTTATAGTAACTATATAAACCATGAAATATAAAAATACAAGAAGACATGGAAATAGTTAAACTATTTAACTAAGAGTAAAATATAAATGATAAGGTTTATATGGTCATATAAAATTTTCTAAAGACTATTGGTTGAGATTATTTCGACCCAACCCCACCTTAATCTCTAAATAAAACCATTTGGAGTAATTATTAATTGAAAATGATTTTATAATAAATTAATATTTCAAGCTCTTCTTAAAGATCTTGTCCCCTCTCTTATAAAACGGTACATCCCTTTCTCTCAAATTCACTACTCCAAATCCATTTTTCTTGGCAAAATCTAACTAAAATCTCATCCAACCTACCCTCATTTCGAAATATATGTTTTAATTTTACCAGAAAGCCAACCCAAGGAGCCCTTTTGTTCAAATCAAACGAAAGCACCCAAAGAAGAGGTAATTATTTTATCACCACTTTCAATGTTATTTTCTTCATCTAGTTCCTATTTATTTTCTATTTCCATAATAAAATAATTACTCCAATACCTTATACATACTGAGATGTTTTTATAAATATGGTACAACCATATTAATTATTGTACCCGTCCTTTGAATGATAGAGTCACTATATGTGCGTACATATGACTTCCCATCTCCACATCATGGTGTTTTTTTATTCAACACATCATTATTTGGATAGGGATAATAATGAGTATAATTTATGTACACAATAAATATAACATGATGAATATTCTATATATATAATATACCATACAATTACATACAATTTCACCATCAATAGAATGATATTGTTGCTCGTGCATTCTTACGGCTTACCGTCTCCATGACAAGATGATATATCTTTCCACATTGTAACCATTCAAGAATAATTTTCAAATGAAGAAAAAATAATTTTTATAAACAAAATATCCTTTTGGATATGAATAAAATACATCCTATCCAACACTAACATGACTTATATAAAAAACATATGAAGGAAAGTGAATCAGTTAACACCGAAATAGTGATACTATAAAAATATTAATAACAAATCAATATTAGAGGATCCTATATGACTTAATATTTTTTGTATTTGGTTCCTTTAAAATTTAATAACAATTATTAAACTGTTATACATGAGTTCAATGTACCTTCAACTAAGGAATAGTACAAGGTAAGGGGTTTCCATGTCACTTTTTATTCCCGTGAGATTGATGCTATATTAACCATTATTTCCATTTTTTGGTGTATGTAATGACCATGATTACATTATTTGTATAATTTAATTTAATTTATGGGTATTTAAATATTAATTTTATGATCATTTTTTAATGGGTTGTAGGATTTGTAACTTACCAAATTGGTAAGGGAAAATATTATTTCAATTTCTACCCATTGGGATTTACGCATTCTTCATCGATTATTTTACTCTAGGATTATGTTTGAAATCACTATTTATTAATTTACGTATTAATTTTCATTCCTCTATGTGTGGATATACTTTTGATAAAAATAATGACACCATTTATAAATACTCAAGTCATAGATATGAACTTGGTAAGAGTAATATTAACTCAATTTCCATTCGCTGAGTTAAACATCCAAGTCATTGGTTTGGTATTTACACGAATTTGTGTGAATTTCCTCTGATTGTTTTACACTGAATATCCAAAATATTTACTTTATTTATATTTTTCACAAATAATTAGGTCCTTAATTTATCCTCAATCTATGGATACAGTATTTAAAATGAATTTCTTCTCAATATACATTCCATTGATACTTCTTTGTTGGGGTGCTCCAATTCACATTTACATGGTGTATATATTGTCCATTGACACATTATATCAAGAACACCTTTATTCTAAAGAGATATATTGTTTTTATCAATGTTATTCCTCGATTATTTGTATTCACGTGTCTCTCCTTTGAATAGTAACACTTTAACTAAAATTTTGTTTTCAATGTTTTAAATATTTTTGAACGATTTATTTATATGGACATAAATGTTTTAAAATAAAAATTGCTTTCAAAATTTTCAAAGTGGTCTGAAAAACTATGATTCAAAAATCTATTTTGAACATCTTCTTTGATAAATAGTGACACATATAAATGTTTTCATGAAAAGGGGATATTTATCTCAAATAATTTTTACTACTTATTTTAATCTATTTCAATATCATTCATTGTATTTTTTTAATGGTTGGGGTTGATTTAACATAATAAAATATTCTATATTGTTTTGAATGAGTTATGTTTGACTGTTGATGTACAATTTTTATACCATTCATGGTCTCTGGTTAATGTATTGACATTTCCTACACTATTTTAATACGAATATTTATGGTATGTTTTAATATTTTCATATGAGTAATGCATTTGACTTACTAAGTGGAAGGCTATGCCTTCTATTTCCCCTTGAGGTATTGGTAGGGGTCAAGAGATAAACTATTGTCTGGGTACGAGGCAATGATACAATTTATATTTATGGTCTTGGAATGAGGCCTCGATTTTTTGGTTATGTTGTCTGGCGTTATGTATTCCATCATTATGAGATTAATTATTGTTGTTAAATGTTATTATTTGACTAGTATAATATCCATTTCATTAAGTAAAAATAATTATATGTTATATCTTTTCCAGAATATATTTACATTTATGTTTTTGGGTATTGTGGTTCAATTTTATACATTTCCATAAATGTTTATGAATATTTATTATAGTTTTAACAATATTGTTTATCCTTACTGAGAATATGATCTTACCCCTTTCTTATGTTTTATTTTCCCAAGATTACCATAAGTGTATTATGATTTATACGCAAGATAAATCTTAGATTATAAGAGAATTCTTAAAATATTATCTATTTTGTATTTTATGAATGAAATTGTAATGTGATCTTCATTTATGTAATCAAATTTCCAAGACTGCTAAATCGATTGGTTCTTCATGAAATTATTCCTTTTAATCATGCCAATTTATTGTAATAATACCCCGACTCTGGGTAACTAGGATGAGGAATTATAGTTTTTATCATATGAATTTTAGTTCAAACCCTGGAAACTAGATTTAGAAAAACTTCGATTAGAGAACATTACCCTAAGATTGGTTGTAAGGATTAGTATATATGATAATAAAAAATTCATAATTTATATATTATGTGGGTTTTCCAAGAAATACACCCCTGTCTTGATACTACATATGGAAGTGGTTCTAGAACAGATGTACCTTTGAGTGAAAACCCTAACAAGGAGTTTCGAGCTTGACACGAGGTATCTTTGTACACGACAACGAGCCTTACTGTGCATCTGGTTTAACAATCCTAGGGGAATGATTATGATAATTGACATTTTCTTCACATAATTATTTGAATTATTTTTATATAAGATGATAAAAAATAACTTTGGTTATATCCTAAGGTATTTTAGATTGAAAATAATGTGTCATAATATTTTTAAATGATTTTGTGAATATTCTTATGCACTTTGTGATTTCTGGTTTTAGTCAATGGCTGGATTCCATGGAATCCATAGTAACATTGAAAATTATTTACAAGGTGATAATGGTGGTTTAAATGAGAAATGAAATGGAATTTTATAGGTGTAAAAGATATCATGTTCATATAGAATCAGTTTTACCAAAAAATGATCAATAACATATACATTAACCAACTCCCTAACTCAACAAAGTAGATAAAGGAGGAGAATGATAAGAGCTCCAATTGTGGAGACCATGGAGAAAAGAATTCTTAATTTACATAATGTATGAATTGTAGAAGGATACACCCATGAAAAAGTATCAATGGAAAAAAGTAAATTCTTTATGTGTGGGAAATAAGGACATAATGTTAAGAATTGTCGAGAAAAATGAATAGTAATATAGATGAAAAAAATGATCATATGGATCCATTTATAGTCATTTTCGGTAAATGTAGGAGACCTGGGAAATCCCAGAGTCAATTCCCTATTTTATAGGATAACCTCTAGGTCAAGAAAGAACCTATGTAGAAATAAATGGACAGAGAAATTATTAAAAGTATTAATGCTCTTTATTGATGGGATTAGTTTTGGATACTTTTCTCTTGTATGTGTAACCTTGAAATTTTTTATGTGAAAATACTATTTGAGGATTAATTGTATTTTATTTTGTGGATATAATTATAAATAACTATTTGGGTTTATGTGATACTTAAATTTGAGGCAATTATAGGTGATTAATTTTTGGGGAAAAAATGAAATGTATGAGATAACATTTATGTTTAAAATATGTTATTGTTATTTTTGATGAATTTATCTCATTTTTTGGAATGTCATAAAATTATATTGTTCTTCAAAAAGGAAAACATGTAGACCGTGTGAAAACTAGTGATGTAAGACAATGCTGTGGGAATCGAACCAATAACAAAAGTGCGACTAGGATTAATCTCATACCAATAGTTTATATGAAGTCCCTGGTTAGTATGAATAATTATTTTTATTTATATGATTTTATGGAATAAGAATATGTGATTTTATGGAATATATTATTTATCAAATGTATATCCTTAGTATGAGAAAATGTTCTGGTGATTATGTGATAAATGTTATTTTGGAAGGCGTTTAATATTTTTGGAACAATATATGCCTACAGAAAACAGAATACTGTGAGATTTCATTTGAGGAGTAATGTTGGTTATTTATTTTGAAAGAATCAATGTTTTTGTTGTGGACTTATAAATATTTGGGTTATTTATGGAAATTATTAACCTATAATAAAGAATATTTGATTATGATAATTACATTTATGTATGTGACTATTAGAGTAGTCGATGTTATTTGGAGATAAATGTTAAGATTTATTGTGGAAGACTGTGTAATAAAACCCTTATGAATTTTGGGTTTCAAAGATAGATTGGATTATTTAGAATAATTTTAAGAAAATTGATTATTGAATTATATTTTTTGAACATTGGGTATTGTTTGTTTAATTTTAGAGATTACGAGTAGTATTTCTTTCTATAAAGGATTATCCTTTTGGGGGATCATATAATCATAATCTAACCATTTTGGGGTTGGATAATGTCTAAATATAATCTAAATATATAGTTAATCTTTTGTTGACTATGTGATTCTCAATAAGTTGTTTCTAGTGCTTCAGGGGGAGCAAGTCATCTTGATTACTCATCCTTTGAAGAAAAGATTAGTTTGTGGTAGAAATTTATTAATGGATGAAATTGAAATTGTAAAGTAATATTTCTCCTTGTGTTCTTAGTAAATATCATAAATAAAGTCCCCAAAATTATGAAAAGGAACTTAAAAAAAATGTTTTGTTTACTCTTCCTACTAGTTAATCTAAGACCATTTAACACATCACGTGCATATGGATTTTGTATTGTTAACATTCTACTAATAATATTATATATCACTCGCCATCATAACTTTATGGTTAATTTATCTTCCATATCCATGTTTTACTACATGGAACACTAGTATGTGTTATTTCTTATGACCTTAATACTTACCATTCCTTATTTTAAAATAGAGGCTATTTAATCCATTTTTCGAGGTGGGATTTCAACTATTATATTTTGAAATGTCAAACACATAGTTTTCAATCCCGAGTATAAATTGTGAGGACACAATTTATTGATGGAGTGGATAATGTAACACCCCATGATTTGATACTATGATATCAATTTAAAGTAATTTAATAGATTATATTTCACACCACACTAACATGGCTTGCGTTCTACGCAAGATTGCGTTTTTGCAAAACAACACATTAGTATTATAATTATCTAAACAATGTATTTTTTTACCAATTAAATATTGTAATATGAATAGTAACAAAAGAATAATATGTTATTTAATGTTTTTTAACATAAATAAAACATATTTAAAATGAAATTTATATGTTTTGATAAAATAGTTAAATATTAAGAAAAACTATTCTCTTAAAAGAACTAATTTTTTCCATTTTTTGAACAATAATAAAATTAATTTTAGCCACTAAAAAATTTATAATTTGTTAAAATATAATTAATTATTGATTTCGGAATATAATAAATTATCATACTATGAATTTTTGGTATTTTTCTGAAAACATTCAATTTTTTATGAATAGTGAGAAACGCTGCATTATTGTTTAAAAACAACTTTTTATTTAAATAATTTTTTTTAGATTTTAATGTCAAAATAATTACATAATATCTATATTAATAAAATTTAATTAATCAAATTCATTTTATAATATGATTAGATATAAAAAAAATTATTGACCTTTTTATCGTCTTTTACCCACCTTCTAGGCACATTGCTCACTTTCATAAAATGTAATTTTACAGCTTCTGTGAATGGAATTTTAAATATACAACAGGCACAGTTGTCATCATAATGTAAAATGTGGTTCAATAGAATAAAGATTATTTATGTTTAATTTTATCTTTTCAATTTTATTTACCATGGTTAAAAGTAAATAGGGAAATTAAAGGTAAAAATAATGTTATAACAATATCAAATTACACCAACACATATTCTAATTCTATTAGATAAGTTTATTTCTACCAAAATAAACCTTATAACAAAAATATGATTCTTTTTTATCCACTTAGATTAGATTAGGACATTTATTATATTTTATTTAAAGAAATAATAAAAGTGTTAAATTCAAATTTTATTAAATAAACAATTTTTAATATAGATTTATACCTATGGTAAATTACACTATAAATATTAATTATAAAAGTAAATTTTTTCAAACCAAATAGTATTTAATTTTTATTTTTTTTAAACTAAATAAATAAATTTATTTATGAAAAAATGATTATACAGTAATTACATTATTAATTAATATTAAAAATAATTGATGTTATAAATGTCAAAATAAATGTAATTTGATACTTTTGATGCCATAAACGAAATTTCTAGGTTTATATGATATGTTAGGGTAGATTCCATGTAATTTTATTGAATTAATAATGATTTTATGACTTTCAAAAAATCCAAATAATAAATAGTGTCAACATTGACATTATTGATATTTTAATACAAATACTATTTAATTAAATTACATAGTATTCATTATAATCTATTATTTTTACAAAGAACAAAAATAATATAAGATATGTCATTAATTTACCAGTTGAGGTTCTATTGGAATTCTATATAACTATATTAACCATGTAATATAAAAATACAAGAAGACGTGGTAAAAGTTAAACTATTTATCTAAGATTTAAATATAAAATGTACGGTTAATATGGTGAACTAAAATTGTATAAAAAATATTTAGTGAAAATATTTAGACCCATCCCTAACTTACCTTCGAAATGAATCCATTTGGAGCTATTAGAAATCGAAAATGTTTTTATAGAAATTTAATATTTCATGTTCATCCCAATGTTCCCCTCACCTCTCTTATAAAAGGGTGCTTCCCCTTATCTCAAATTAACACCTTCAAATCCATCTGGCTCAGCCAACCACTACTCATATATCCTAAAAAATTCCCTAACATCAACCTAGAGGCCTAAATTGTATCATAAATCCAACATAATAATCCCTTTTGTTCAATTTAAAAGGACGCACCCTAAAAGAGAGGTAATTATTTCATCACATATTTCAAAGTTCATTTCTTCTTCCACTTCCTCTTTCTTTGTTGTTTCCATACTAAAATAATAACTCTAGTACCTTATACCTACTTAGTTTTATTATAAATATATTACAACCATATTCATTATTCTATCCATCATATGAATGACATAGTCACCATACATGTGTACGTACGGCTTACGGCCTCCACGTCATGGTGTCGTTTGTTATTCAACACTTAATTTTTTTGATAGATATAATAATGAGTGTAATTTATATAAATAATAAATAAAACATTATAATTATTCATTATATATAAAATACCATCCAATTTCGAAGGATTTCACCATACATTGAATTATTTTATCACTTGTGTGTACGTATGGCTTACAATCTCCATGACACGATGAGATTTTGTTCCTTGATATAAACAATCAAGAATAATTTTTTTTTATGATTAAAAATAATTATTAAGAACCTAATATCAATCTATATATGATTCAAATACATCCTATACATAATTAACATGACTTATGTAACAAAACATATGTAGGAAAATTAATCAGTTAAGACCTAAAACAATGATACTGATGAAATATTATTAACAATGCAATATTAGAGGAACATATATGATATCATATTAATGTATGTTGTTCTTTTATAATCTAATACAATTATTAAACAATTATATAGGAGTTTAACATACCATCTACTACGGAAAAGTACAAGGTAAGGGGTTTTCATCTCACTTTTTATTGTCGTGATATTCATGCTATATTTTCCACTATTTATTTTTATATGGTGCATGTAATTCACATGATTAAATTCGTTGTTTAATATAATTTAATTAATTGGTGTTTACATATTCATTGTATTGTCCTTATTTCATGGAGTGTATGTTTATTAGGTTACCAAAGTAGTAAGGGATATTCAAATTTCAATTTCCTTTTATTGTGCTTTACACATACTTCATTGATTATGTGTGAAATCACTATTTATATATTTATGAATTAATTTAAACTCCCCTTTATGTGAATGTACTTTTGATACACATAATAACTCCATTTATAAATTTTCATGTCGTTTTTTACTATTAGGTTGAGATCCTTCCACGAAAAGAAAGACCTCTTTATTAATAAAAAACATACACAAGTATGAAGGTAGAAAATTTTACATTGATCCCCCCTAAAAATAGTAAGAAAGTCACCCAACACTAGATAATACTAGTGATATGAAGCCTCATTAACACCTTTTTTTTCCAAGACCATCCGCCGGTGAATTTTCATCTCTATAAGTATGAGTAAAAATATGATCATTTGAAAAAATAACGTCTAGACACTTGATCCATCGATTTGTGGGATTCTATGAAAGGTGCAAAGAGCCTATCTGAATGTCAAGGACTACAGCTGTAGAGTCACATTCTACCAGATATTATTCCATCCCCTCTAGTCAGCTTGATCAATTGCAATAATAACCCCAATAATTTCAGCTTCGAGAGCAGATACATTGCCACATGAACTATAAAGGCACCCAAGGACATCACACTGATGGTCCCTAAAAACTGCACCAAAACCCGAGGGACACAGATTCCCTCTTGAAGCACAATATGAATTGATTTTAATCCAACTTGGAAAAGGGGCCTACCAAGAGACCTTAAGCAACCCAGGTGGAGGGGAAAAAATACCCTTGATCCCAACCCTGTTCAGAACCGAAATGTCATGAAGAGAGTTAAAAGAAAACATACATCGTGGGACTCTCACCTCACGTACAACACTGAGAATATAGGTTAAACCAGATCCACCATGAAAGATTTTAGACTCATGTTGGACCTTTTTTCTTGAAGTACAAATGAAGTGCTCTAGTTCATGTGTGACATCTTGGAAGAGGATTAGGAGTTGTGGCCACAGGTTCAGCTCCACCCAGCTCCTAATAAAATCAAAAATCCAGCTGGATCATGGAAAACGAACTTCAAAGATGTCATAAACTACTTTTCACATTGTTAAAGTTGCTGCACAACTCAAAAAGAGATGATTTATATCCTCCCTGTGCTGATGGAATAACACACACCTTGAATAGATATATATTCCATAAGATGGAAGATAATTATTAGTTGGAATTTTCTTATAAGTGAGTCTCCATACAAGGATGGACCGAGAAGGTTTCAGGAAGCATTTATGCATTCTACCCATCCTCTTGTAGTTAGTATTACTGCAAATAGATTGCTTATAGAACTCATTGGATGAGATTAATCCACTGACAGCCGGCTCCCAATCCCAGAAATCTCCTTTAGATGAGAATAAATACTTCTCAACAATGAAAAAATATGAAATAGAAGATTTTCTATGCATCCAAGCTGTTCCATGATTGATAAATCCATATTCAGATTTTTATCAACCTCTAGAACAAGGTTTTCCAAGTGATGTCCATCCCAATTACATTTCAAGATTTTTAGGGAAGACTCTTTAGAGACCAGCTACCACGAATCGACATCAATTTTGGAGAACATATTCCTGAAAGCAGGCCACACCGATGAGTTAAAAAAAGTTAGATTTTTAGATTTCAGTCTATACATGAATCTGGATCTAATGAATCGCAAAGCTTCAGAGTGAATATTTATGAGCCTCCATATGAACCCCACCTACAAAGATTCATTAGGGCATCCAATATTTTTTGTGCCAAGGCCACCTTCCTTATAAGGCCTGCAAACAGAATTCCACGAAACCATTTCATGCCACTTGTATGTGATGCTACCACTCCTGATGAAATTCCTAATGCACACATATATGCTCTTAATAATAGAAATCGACCATTTGTACCCCATGAATGAGTAAACAAATTTAGATATAATTATTTACTTTACAAGACACACCCTGTTGGCCGTGGATAATGATTTTCCTTTCCAAGAGGAGAGTTTCCTTTTAATCATGCTAAAAATTCCAGAAAAATGAGATAAGTTTAGTCTTCCCCAGAACATGGGTGCTCTGAGATAAGTGATGGTGAGAGCCCCTTCCTGAATTCCCAACACTCTAGTGATGTCAATTTTCCTGTAAGGAGAAAAATTACTTCCAAAGAAGACACATGACTTGCTCTAAATAATCTATTGACCAGAAACCCTCTCATAATGCAAAATATGACTCTTGATGTTTTTCTTGTTTCCCTACCCCTTGATTGAAAAGGATAATATCGTCATCATATAAAAGGTGTGTATGGGAAAAAAGCCCTCTGCCCACATGAATGGCCTCCATCTTGACCTTATCATACATGATGGAAAGAAACCTGCTGAGATAGTCCTCAGAAATTGAAAAATTGATTACTGATAGAGGATGCCCCTACCTAACCCCTCTTGAACAATCAAAGTAGCCTTCTAGAGAACCATTAATGAGAACTGAGATATGTTCAGAACTCAATATAGATTTATCCCAATTGATAAAAACACCATTAAAACCATACATGATGAGAATCTTCAATATAAAGCCCCAATCCATTGTATCAAAATCATTCCTAACATCCAATAAGAGGGAAATGTTTCCACCTCTGATTGTACTTTTGAGAATATTGACACATTCCGAAGCAGTAATTAGAAAACCATGAATCAATATCTCTTTAATGAATCCTAAATAATTAGCAGATACAATCTTTCCAGTAATAAGAGAAATATTGTTAGAAAGAACCTTTTAAATTATTTTGTAGATGGTATTAATCATATAAATCAGACTAAATTGATGAATTTCATTGGCATTATCCACCTTCGGGATCAAAGATAGAAATTGAGAATTCAAACCATTGGGGAGAGTCCCACCTCTAAAAAAATATGTGACTAGCCTGCAAACATCTGAATGAATAGAATCGCAAAAAAATTGAAAGAAGATGTTACCAAAGCCATTTAGATTAAGGTAACTTTCAAGTTTGAGATTAAGAACAACATCTTTAATCTCTAGTTCAAGAGGAACAATATTAATGATGTCATTATCCTCCTGATTCACAATCATCAGAATGACTTCGTCCATAGGATCAGTGGTGGATGATGATCCATTGATGATATATTTGAAGGAATATATGAAATTCTCGGAGAGATCCCTTTTCTTATCAATAATCCTATCCCCATTTTTTATAAAGGAAAGAGGCATATAAACTTTTCGGATTTTTTATATGGAATTGAAGACTTTTGTGTCCATGTCACCATCCATTAGCCATTTTACCTTAAAGGAATCCCTTTGTAAGGCATATTTTAATTCAAAGTGTTTGTTGAGATGGAGGGTCAACTCAGATTCCTCTTTAAAACCCTCAATGAATTCATTATTAGTGTTGAAATTCTAGACATTCTAAAGAGAATCTTTGAGATGAAAGATATCAGTATCGAGCTAGCTGAGATGACAATTTCTCCAAAGTCTCGGATTCATTTTAAGGTTTTTGATCTTGGTGACACAAGGAAAGGAATCATTACTACAACACATTAAATTCTAAGTTCTTTGAACAAGTAACTTACATTCTAGATGAGAGATCTAGGCCCTATTGAATCCGAATAGAAGAGGATTCTCGATTTCCTTTTTAGCAATATCCACCATTATTGGATGATGATCCGAATTGATATTGGATTGGATAGAGAATGATATAGATCCCCAAGTGTCCATTTAAGTATAATTGATGGAATCCCTATCAACTTTATTAGCAACAAAACTATTAAGATGCTTTCTATACTATGTATATTTATCTCCAACCAGATTCACCTCAAACAAATCATTTTGATCAACACATGCTCTGAATTTCCTGGAGGAAATGGAGTTGTTTGCGCCCTCCATTTTCTCAACCGTATTTAAAATTGCATTGAAGTCACCAAAAATGATCCATGGGGAATAAATTACTGAATTAAGAACACCTCTGTCTTACCGCAGGTGCCTAAAATATTGATAACTATTATGAGTATAAATAAAGGATCATGTAAATTTATAACCAAGGTAGATGGTAGAACAAGTGACGTGTTGATCACTATTAGTGACCATGGAGATGCTGTCCAGACATGAGTGAGAAACCACCAATATAATTTTGATATAATTTGAGCACATGTTGGTGTTAATGAGATAAAAACCAATCTTATCAAATCTGAAGATACAAGAGGAAAATATTTTTTTAGGTTAATAAAGACCAAACAAAATTGGCTTATGCTTTTGGATAAACAACGTAATGGATCTGATGGTCTACTGATTACCCAGACCATGGAAATTCCAAAAGAAATATTCATTTGAAACTAAAATAGGGGTTTTGACCCCTTTTCCCCTATCTTCTTCGGTGGCCGTCCAGTCATCAATTTTGGAATATAGTAGCTTTGAAACAAATCAGTAATATCGTCCGTGTTAGTCATGACCTACTTTCTATTACGCTTCAGTCCTACACTGACCATATATATCTGAATCACCTGTAATGGAATGATGATTTAATAATAAAATTTATTTTCCCAACCCTCTTGACCTATGCTACCAAATTGCAGTCCTTTCGGAGCTGTGAGCTCCAAATACATGAAGGTATCAGAGCTGACCAGCCTTTCAGTAAGAGGGACTTCTTGCCGAATGACTGGAATGATCAAGCTATTTTATCAGCAACATATGAGTTTTTAATATTCATTCTTGGATATTCTCCCTCAGAAGAGACAACTACTTTATCGGTGACTTCATGTAAATCATAGTGTGATTTAGTACCCTCCCGCAATACCAGATTTCTGATATCATTGTTCAATTCCATAAAAATGCAATCTTCTTTTGCTTTATTTTGAAGGCCTAACACCTGTTTAGAAATGTCATTTGGAAAATCAGACTCCAATGAGTGATTGTCATTGAAATCCTTAACTGTAGGATAAATAACCATCGGTTCCAACGAAGAAGGTAAGTTTTCCTCCTTGTCAACTAAATGCACCCTTGATTGCTTCTTGGAGATAGACAGAATTGGCTGATTTTCAAAATAGTTAAAAGAAGAAGGTTAAGGTTCTCTATGAATAACAAAAACAATATCCTTGTGAGTCTTCAAAGAAACCAATGATGTTCCATATTTCTCCCTTCTTACCCCCTTTTTCTTAGAAGGAACATTTTCATTCCTTTTGTACCTATTTTTATTAGACCATTCTGAGACTATAAGTGAACTAGCATTATTTTTGAGATCTCTACAGTTAGATACCGAGTGCCCAACCACCTTGCAGACCTCACAAAATGGAGGCACATTCTCATACTCAATTTTAACATTAGATTTATTACCATTGGCAATGAAGGAAATGCTAGTCGGACGTTTCAATTCTAAATTATTCTCCACTAGAATCCAAGAAAAGAATACAATTTCTCCATCCATGGTTCATTGATCCATTCTGATTGGTATGCCAATTCAAGACACAAGATCATTCAAGATCATTGGATTCCAATAAAACCAATTCAAACCATGTAACCTTACCTAAATTGGGGCGTTAGAATTTCTGAATTTAATGGGATTAGAATTGAAATCCCTCTCAGATAACCTAAGAAATCTATGTTTCAGTTGTAAGCTTCCAATGACCCAAGCATAATTCATCACCTCCTTGGTTTGAATAATTATATGAAAAAATACTCTTCATATAGGTATTAACCTCCAATATCACATGAACCAACAAAGTATTTCGTCTTAATTTACATTCCATTGAGTCTTCTTGGTTGTTATACACCAATTAACATTTATATGGTGTATGTACTATCCTTTGACTTATTATATCATTAACCCCGTTATTATAATGATATTATAATGTTTTGATTAATGATATTCCTAAATTATTTTTATTCAAGTGTCTCTTATTTGGTCATGAACTCTTTCACTAAAATATCATTTTAAATGATATAAAGATTTATTCTTCTAAATATTTCTCAGTAATGTCCATGTTCTAAAGAAGGTTTTAAGGATTTATTTATATTGACATTAATGTTGTAAAATTTAAATTCCGTTCAAAAGTTTCAATGTGGTGTGTTACACTTTTATTCAAAAATCTCTATTAAAAAACCTATTTGATAAGTAGTTTGACTTTTAAATGTTTTAAAGAAAAGGAGATATTTCTATCAAATAAATTTTACTAATTATTTTAATCTACTTCAATATCCTTCATTGTATTTTATTCTTTATTGAGGTTGATTTATTATAATACTATCTTCCATATTTTATTGAATGAGTTATGTTTGACTATGGATGTGCTATTTTTATACCCTTTCTAGACTAGGTAAGTGTTGACATTTTGTATGCTAGTTTTAATACAAATGATTATGTTATGTTTCAAATTTTTCAAATGAGGAATGAATTAGAATTAGTATGTGATGGGCGAGGACCATTATAGCCCCTCAATGCATCGGTAGTTATTATGAGACAGAATAGTGACTTGGAACAAGGCCTTGACAATATTTATATTTATGGTCTTGGAAAGAGGCCTTGACTTTGTGGTTATAATGAATGTCATTTTTCATTATATCATTATGACATTAGTTATTAATTTTCAATGTGATTATTCGACTAGTAAAATATCCATATTAATAAGTAAATGGAATTATATGGTTTATATTTTCCATATTACACTGAAGTTTCTGTTTAAATGACTTATGTTTCAATTTTTTACCGTTCCATAAAAGTTTATGATTATTTATGATAGATTATACTATATTGTATATCCTTACTGAGCATCTGATCTCACCCCTTTTTTATGTTATATTTTCCCTGGTATACAAGAAGTGTATTATGATTTATATATAGGCTTAATCTAGGATTATAACGGAATTCTAATAGGATTATCAGTGTTGTATTTTATGTTTGAAATTGTTTTGTGAAGTTCATGTATGTAATATATTTTCCAAGACTGCTAAACTGGTTGGTCCTTTAGGACATGATTCAATGTAATAATGAAAATGTTTTTTTAATAATGCACAGACTCTGGGTAACGAGGTCAGGTTGTTACACTTATGTTCTTAGTCCTGGTATTAATATTATTTCTCATTTCTCTAAAAAGAATATTGAAACAAGAAAAAATTTGTAAACATTTCATACATAAAAAATCTATTACCTTTCCACCTATCACAAATTTGTAGTTTTGTAATTATAAAATTCATCATAAACATGTTATCTATCACTCTATATAAGAAAATTATATTTATTTTTATCTTCAATTTCCATGTTTTCTTGCATGGAACCCTAGTATATATTATCTCATGAGACCGTCATAATTCATTTTCATTCTTTCGTAGGTTTATGTTTATTGATCTTTTTCATGATAGGGGATTTCAACGATGAAATTTTGAAATTTCAAACATATATTTTATTATCATGATTTCAAATTTTTTAGGAATAAAATTATTAATGCGGAGGATAATTTAACATCTAGAGTTCTTTAAAGGAAACAATATTTTTGAGAGCATGTATCATACACTAAATCGAGCTTAAAGAAATGATGAAACAATATCATTTAAAATTTTCCAATATAATCTAAAAATTAAAATAAAGGGACTAGAAATTGTTACAATAATTATTTGAATACATTTTAAACATGTACATATAATTAATTAATTGTTTTCCATTTAATAATAATTTTAAAATAAACCCCTTTTAAAAATAAAGGGAATTTTTTCTCTCAAAAACTATATTTATGTAAAATTATATAACAAAAAAAGAAATATTGATGGATTATAGTAATGATATTTTTATATAATATATTAAATATAATTTTAAAAATTAAATTTTTTTTAGATATGGTGTATGAACATATAAAATTTTACACATAAAAAAGCATTAAAAAAGGTAGTTTTCCCAACTTCGGATGGTAGACATGTTTTAAATCTCATTTTGGAATATTTTTTATTTATTTTATACAAAATAAAAATCTTTCTTTAAATATTAGTATAAAATTATATATCAGGATATATTTTTTGTATTCTTCTTGTACCATTAGTGTTTTAATGAATAGATAAAGAATATTACATTTTAATTGAAAACATAATTTTCATTTAAATAATTTATGGTGTTAAATTAAAATTAAATTTTTTTTAATTATATTTATAAAAATAGTCATTTAATCCAATTTATCTCAATAGAATCAATTTAAAATTGAAAATTTATATAGAAACATTGTGAACTTTGGAATTTTTGAACTTTAATAATCATTTTCTCATTCCATAAACTTGAATATTTTTTTATTAATTTTTAAAATTTCAATGTTTGGTACTTGGAAAAATAGACTCTATATTTGTAATATGAAGATAATAATTTTTTAAATAGGTATTTTTTGGAGAATATTTATAGTAACATTAGTAATTTTTGTTTCACATAACATAGTTAAGTGGTAATTGGGTAATTATGTGTAAAGAAAATATTATAAATATTATAAAATTATACAAACAATTGACCTAATTTTATTTGATGAATATTATTATTCTATAGAAATTTAATTGTTGGTTATGATAACATTTATCTCCTTTTGAAAGAAAATATAACCATTATAATATAATATTAAAAGGAATGTGATATTTTTAAAAGGTTTTTATAACAAGAGAAGTTTTTTTAATGTGTTTTTATATAAGATATATATTGTAATATAAAAAATATTTTAAAATATTAAATTAAAATATAAATCATGTTAATTTATTTATAATTTTTAATGATAAAATAATCTCATTAAATGGTTAAATATAGATGATTTAGTAATTTTTTATTAAATGAAGTATCAAATACATGAGAATATAGATACTAAACTAATATTATATGAGATTAATAACATCATATGAAATTTTTTATATGAATTTTACATGTTTTTTATAATATATATGAATTTTTTTGGAGGTAATCTCTTTTTTATGGTATTTTTAAAAATTTATGTAATGATTGGTTTTAAAATCATTATTATAGATATTATAAAATAAATAATATTTAATTAAATGATAAATTTTTTCAAAATAATTATTTGTTCCAAATGATTTGGATAATTCTCATAAATTTCATAAATGACTAATTTATTGGTTTTTTAATTTTATAGAAATTATAGTAACACTCAATGTGTATAGTCTATGATATCATGGTTAGAGTTACAAGGGTTAAATACGGATTAAAATAAAAATATAACAATAAATAAATAATAAAAACATTTATAATTTTCATTTCATGAATTTATTTATATCTAAACCATTATATTTTATAAATAAATTTGTTTTATCAATTTTTAATATAAAATTATTTTTTATTATTATAATAATTTGATGAAATCCAAGAGTTCCCCAACCCTATCATATAAAAAAACCCAATTATTCAGTTTTATTTACACTTAAAAATCAATTTGGTTCCGCAAATATCTGAAAAAAATACAGTCCTATAATCCTATAAAAATTCATATAGGCCATAGTTTAGGCATAACAACAACATTTTATGTGTTGAGGTGTTAATCAACAAATACCATCCCAAAAGTGGTATCATTTTGGATTAAGTATTTCTATTATTTTTCTTCACCCACTTCATTAAAATTTTCCTAAACCATGTTGGGATAATAAATATAGTATCCTAAATATACTAATATACTATTATATTAATATCATTACTAGTCTCTCCCAAATTTACCCATGATTCTAGGGTTAAGCAGTCACTTGTAGTTTAGCATGGGTTGTCAAATCCTCAAAGACCTAAGAAATATCCTACAGACACATACATTATATGGATTGTTTTTTTCTATGAAGTGGGAAAAATGGGTTGATATTATATCAGATTAATTTTATTCTATGATACATAAGTTAACTATAATTAAAAAATGTGTTGATCCTAGGTTATCACATGAGGTGGATTAGATACATTCCTTTTCATCTATTTCAATATCTTATATTTGAGATGTGTTAATTTAAGATGATCAAACAACGTGATCGCTTACTAGTTTAATACCAAAACCCATTAATACTAATCACCTATAACCTTTAAGGATCAATGTTTTGAGCACTTCAAGGTAAAGATTCATATTAGTACTTGAAGTTTGTGCCCTTAAATTTAACGTCGATAAAGAATTTTAATGATCTTCAGACAAGATTATCATTTAAAAGAAGTGATTTGAAATTAATGGAGTGAGAAATAAAATACAATACATCTCCATGGTAATACCTTGGGTCAACCCATAATTGGGTTTTCCCTCCATTGATTTGATGGTTTCAACGAAAGCGGAAAGTAGGCTCATGAGGGAGTAATTGGAGATGTAAAAAACAATAAAAAGATAACGATCACTCCACCGTTGTGTGATTAATTTCACAAGGTATGCAGTCAATAAATTCACACCTGGAGTCAATGTTATCAATTTTAGATTTATTAAACCATTCTAAGTTTAAAGGAAGAAATTTTATTAAAAACTAAGGTGATTCGAACAACTTACGTGATAAAGATGAACGTTACAATGAAAAATTAGCATAATAACATTAAAACGTAAAAAAAGCTCAGAGGTGATCAAATCCTTCACAAAAAATTCCTTAAATGGGAATATAAATAGTAATGCATCACGGTACCAATAGTACAAAGCATCACACATGATTATGGTAGGCCTAGGGTGGTGGAAAGTAGGAGAGAGTGTACTTACTTGTCCTTCACTCGAAGTGGAAAACATCTTGCATCCACCAAACAGACTTGTATAAAGGTCCTTCGAGATGGTTTAATTTGAGTGGTACATATATGAATAAAATATTTCTACGGATTTCTCATAACATCCTATAATATTTCAAAAAAATGGAATTATTTTTTTAGCGATATGATTGAAATGATGGGCTGGTTTTCTGAGCTGCAGAATCTGGCCAAGAATTTTATTTCTAAATTGGGCCTCCTGGAACTCCATTCCACCATCAGAATTATCTTTGTCCAATGTTGAATTAAATGTCACAAATCATTTATTATCTATTAATTTTTATTTTAATAATTATTGGTCTCATATATTGGCTAGTACAATACTTTTATTAGGATAATGTTCAGTTCACTTGAACCAGAATGTTGTTTGTTCAAGGCCAACTTTGGGGGTATTCTATTTTGAATCTTCAAGTAATCCAAAATTATTAATTTTTACCAATGTAATGAAAAACCCAAACATTAAATATTAAAATAAAATCAAGATCATTTGTTACTTTAAATTATGCTAAAAAATGTACCATGTAATAGTGCATTTTAAGAGGGAATAACAATTATAAAATGAAATAATGTTCACATTGTAAAATGATCTAAAATGGTGCATATAAATAATAAATCACATGAATAGTATATATATTAATAATTAATATTAGCCTCATTCAGTGGATAATCTGTTACAGAAATCCATATCCGCTTCCATCAAATTGGAAAAGAATAATCATTCGTCTGTACAGGGAACTATCGCCTCACGACACAATATAAATAGTTTTCCATAAATATATTCCAATAATAGCTATAATTATTGAATTAATTTTTAAATATTATTTTAATGGAATATTTAACATTATGAAATAAAAAAATATCCTTTATTTTTTTACCTTTTTAGGAACACGCAAATGATAATTTTGTTCTTGTATTCGTTTGAACTATCTCCTCCATGAAGTGATGTGATTAGTTTTTCATCATCAAAACACAAGGAAGATATATATATGTATATTTAAATGATTAATATGTTATTGATGATATTATTATAATTTTTAAATGATAAATATTAATTACATTTTTTAGAATGATCATTGAAAAATGGAAACGATAGTGATGCGTATGTACAACATATCATCTTTATGGTTATAATATTGTTCCTTTTTCATTGCCATATACAAATGGTCTGATTTAAAAGTATAATTGATTTTGAAATGTGATTATTACTCCATTAATATCTTTATAGAGATGATATACATCAAACCAATGTTATTTGGAACTTGTGTATCAAATATCAAGAAAAATTCCATCATAAACTTATATAATTATATAATTATTATAACATGATATTATGTGATATAAAAATTAATAACAGATTTCAAAAATGTTAAAATTAAATGAAATAATTATAGTAATATTCATATCTTAGATGATAAAGAACATATGTGATGAATCATACATAAGGTAAGGGATTTAATATCAATCTCCTTTCACTAAGGCTTATCTTGATGTTATACACCCACCTTCTTTTGTGATGTGTATATATAGTAATGTTGAGATATAAAATAATAAATCTATATAGTCGTTTTTTATTTATTTTTTTGTTAAAGTTTATTCTTCCATGGGAATTAGTATTCAAATGTTCAATGTGGTATGGGAAACATTGAATGTTTGAATATTTAATTGTCAAATCTTTTTCTCCATGTCTATATTATTGATATTATATTATATCTTTATTTAACAAAAGTATTATAACTTAAATTTTATAAAAAATTTAAATTTCATTCAATGTTTTTCGAAATAGATTTTATTTCTATATTTTTTTTATGAGATGTTTGACACCCATTAATTATAACTAAAATAATGTTCTTTTTAATGAATCTGATGAAAACATATTCTCTATCACAATGAGAATTATTTGGTATATGGATTACTCAACAAGTTTAATTGTTTTTAAAAAGAAACAATGGATTATTTTCATTTTCTATGTATTTTTTTAAAAAATTGGTTCTCTAAATTAATTTATTTTTTCTATAAGATGAAATTTTTTCTTATGAGAGAAAATTAAATTTTAAGAGTGAAATATTGAAACTTAAATGTTGTTATAAGTTATAATTATATAATGGTACTTGGAAATTTTATGAGTTGTTATGTGATAAACCCATCATGGGTGGTTACATGATAAACCTGTGATGGGTGGTTATGTTATAACATCAATTGTGTTGGGTACGTATGTCAGATATATGGATATTCCAGTTTTACAAGAAACATGTATGGATTTCGATTTCATGGTTATTCCATTTATAAGAGTGATAATTATAATTATATCCTAAGTCACCTTTATGTATTTTATATGCTTGATATGTGTTTTTTTGAAATCATGTGATTTAAATAGTTTGAAACGGTTTTATGTTCAACGGAAATTATTATAAACTCTGAAAATTATTACATTATAATAATGTTTTCATGGGTTTTAATGATTATCGATGGACTGATAGTATCCTTCTTTTTATATCTTTTTCTGACCTTTTTTTCACATACCACTTTTTTTAATGTTATTCATAGGACAATTGGAAGAGTTTTCATTTGAATTTTTAATTTTTAATTTCATGTAGTGTTTTTATAAAAGTGATCATGCTATATTTGAAATTTTTTATATTATTTAAAAAATAGATAAAATTTGAGAGTGTTCTTTTTGAATTGTTATGGTTTTTATTTAATAAATATACCTTAATCCTCAATGTATCTAAACATTAAATGATCCTCAATTTGAAATAAATTCAAATTATTGACATAAATCAACATTATCTATTGTTTTTGGGTATGGTCTGTAAAAATATACATAACATGTAGGAACTATAGGAATCAATTTGAACCTATATATATGTGTATGTTATTATGATTTATAGATATGTGTATCTATATATTATTAGTTTCATTGTGGTGGATCATATATATGTACCTCCAAATTTCTTGACTTAATTTCACATTAATCAAGTTATAGGATTTTCTGACTGTTTATTATGGAATTTCTGATAACTCCCCCTCAAATAAATCTTATGACACCCGATAGGGATATAGGTCAGAATTAACTAATAAGTGAGGATGATTTTTTGTGTAACTGCATGTTCCTGATGATATAATTATTAACTCCATCTTGATTTCTCTAGTGGTTCCAAAATTATAGCTGATTCGTTTGGGATTCTTCAAGATAGTTGTAAAGACCCAGAATTTCTGTGGAATTTTTTTTCTTATATACATGGAAATTTTACGAGTCTGTAAAAATTGACGAAGCATGATTCCGAGGCCCTGTGTTCCCGGAATCAAAATCTGAAGTTTTGTTATGCTATGTTCATTAAACGTACGTGTGGGTTTTTATAACTTTTTAACAGGTGCTCGGAATTGAAATATGAGTTCACCATTGAACTCGAAGTGCCATTATTCACTTAAGGAGACATTCATCTTGACAATAGTTGGTTGAGAGTAGAAGATATATTTGGGATTTTTGTGGAAAGTAAAAAAAATAAAGTTAGTTTTCACTTTATTTTATTAGAGACAACATGTGGGTGTTTGATGGTTAAAACCTCCTCATGGGAGTTGGAGGCGGGACCACCGCACCTTAACCTCCCATTAGAGGTTATGGTGGTGGGGCCCACCCGAACATAACCTCCCGCGCGAGTTTACGGTGTAGGGACCACACGGGGCTTAACCCCCATATTGATGGAGGAGAGTAAAACCTCTAAACTCTCCCTCATTAATGTGGGAGAGCCTCTTCGCCTCCCCTAAATAATTCTTTGTGCCAACCCCTTGAATTAATATGGGTGAGCCTACATAATTAATTTAAATCTCCATTTAAATTTTGTGCCAATATCAAAACTTATAGACAATCTATTATTATTTTTTCTTGGAAATTCTCATTAGGTGGGAGCCTTTGAGAGGATAACTTGGGAGAATAAGTGTTCTCTAATGAAGAACCCCATCTCCCAACGAGAAACGAAGAGTGAAGAATATAGACCTTCTTCGACTTCTTCATCTAAGATTCAATCGCCGAGAGACATCTTTGATGAAAGACATACACGACTCCATCAAAGAACAACGATCGACGATCAATGGTAGGGGTTTTTTTTTGTTTAATTCTTATTTCATTTTCTCTTCTTCAAATGAAAGGTATTGTTGCGGTGGATTGTAAGAATAATTGAAGTTGAAATTTATTCCTCTTGATGAACCAATTGATACCACTCTAAACACGGATGGTGCAGGCCAATCAAACAAGGCCTGACCCCTCCGTAGATCTTGTTTATGATTAAACTTCATCCTGCAGATAAACCAACAAGGAGACGGAAGTGGTGATGGCAAATGTCGTACTACCTGCGGCCTCCGAGAGCCATGCCACCCCCATAGAGCTCCGGTGCTCTGGGCCCAACCGTAGCCCTCCGTCTGGGACCCCCTTCTGCAATGCCACTGGCCCATGCCGAATAACTCTCGGCCACTACCGGCCTCCCGTATTCCCGCCTGGATAGGTCTTCAAACCACCTAACCATGCACCTCCTGACCGCTGACCCGACTGGCCATGCACCTCACAGCTGCCAACCAGCCTGGTAGCTCACCTCCTGGCCCCCAGCTAGCATGGCTTCATGCCTCCCGGCATCAGAACTGCCTGACCGAGTGCCTCCTGGCTACCTGGTCGTGCGCCTCCCAGTCATGGCGGCTCATGCTGGTCCCACCGTGCGCAAACTGGCCACCTGCTGGCCTCCATGCGCTAGCCCCATTGTGGCCTCTAGGACGATTTGGTGACCTGGCCCCATCGCAGCCACCTGGCCAAGCCTTCATCCCGGCCCTCCTCACAGTGCCCTAGCTGAACTGGCACTGGCAGTGCCCTCCGGACCGAGCTGCGCTGGGCCGCGCTCTCGCGGTGCACCGGGCTGAACCGGCCCCGAGCATGGGTCAGACCGCTCTCGCAGCCTTCTTTGCTGGCCCCAGCAAGATGGGCCAATCCCAATTGGGCGGACCACCCAACGGGCCATGCCGGACCCATCGGGTCTGCATGGGTGACCCGAACCAGGTCCGCCCAGACTATGTCAGGTCGAGTCGGACTGGACCTAGGCCCACTACCACCCCTTTACATTCATTAATCATATCTTTGGCACCAGATGTCTGTTTGACGATCTGTCAGCGGTGTTGGAAGTCTTGGAGCGTAGTCATCCCTTGGAGTATACCCCACTAGAGTTTGGGGTTTAGATGACATATGGTCAGTTTGTATCATGCATGAATCCAAGTAGGCCCCCAGGACATAAAGGCTAATAACTCACAGACCGGGTGTCGGATTGACGTGCCATCTATTGTGTTGAGACCACAATGACCTGGAAGACCTTTGATAGAAATCTTCTTGGTATGTTTTGGTAGTTGATGTATCGACACTCAGCTTGAGGAGTGGACCCTCCCGGGATCAATCATGCTTTGGGAGAAACCCTGTGGCTGGCTGTGCACTGACTACTGTTCCTGGATCCTATGTGGGATCGACAGCACTGAGGACTGTTCCTGGATCCTGTGTGGGTTCGACAGCACTGACGACTGTTCCTGAATCTTGTGTGGGATCGACAACCCTGACGACAATTCCTGGATCCTGTGTGAGTTTAACAACACAGGCGACTATTTGTGGATCCCGTACGGGTTCGACATCTCTGACTACTGTTCGTGGATCCTTTGTGGGTTCGATAGTTCTGTCTTCTGTTCCTGAATCCTATCTGGGTTCAACAAAAAAAATTTCTTAGATCTTGTGTGGGTTTGACAGTTCTGATTTTTGATCCTGGATTATATGTGGGTTCGAACGAATAGATGATTTAGTGGCTACATCTGATCATCTCTATCTCTCTAAAAAATTTGTATACATGTGTGAGTTGAGTCAGTAAATTTATGTTTTATTCCTGATTGAGATGAATTACTTGATAACATAGGTATATGTATGGGAATATACCTATGTGGGGTTATCTATTTATTTTATACTTTTTGTTTTATCCTTGTTGGATTTTCTGAGACCTTGAGGGTCTCGGCATCCCTACTGAGTGTCGTTATACTCTACCCTACACAAGCTATGCCTTCTCCTCGTTGTGTTGGATGCAGACGACAGATAACACTAACCGAGCCTAAGTGTATGAGGATTGGAAGGTACCAGGAGGTGGACCTCATGACGAGTCGGTACCCAGAGTAGACTGGCGGACGTGGAGTGCAGAGGAGGATATCTGTAACTACCCTTCAGGTAGGATCCATGGTGGTCGATCCAGGAGACGGTTTTCACCTTTCAGATACATTTTTCCTTTTCAGTTGTACTTGTACTTTCAGTTTCACTTGTATTTCCAGCACCTATAATTTTCAGCACTCTCTTATTATATAGTTTTACTTAGTGTTTTCTATCAAGGTGTTTAATTAGTTGTGTTTGTTTTCAGTTATTCAGTCAATACCTCCCTAGTTTAGGGATTTACGCCTTTGGTGCTAGTTGCCATCCCTTGGCCTATGGAAGGTGGGTTTGGGGTAGTCACAGAACAGGCCCTGGGGGAAGGGTCATGAAAATAGTTATTGTTATATGTATAGGAATCAAAAATATGTTGGTAAACTATATTATAGATATCCAATTTAAAAATCCCCCAACCATTACACATACTAGGTAGACCTTGGATTTTGTTGATTGAATTAGCATCTTCAGGTAAATATTTGACTTGTTAAATACTCCAAATGAACAACATGTGAAATTTCCATCATATATATTCTAGGGATTGGAAAAGGGTGGTGGTGCATCATGAACCAGGATGGAATGGAAATGAAATGTATCACTAAATCCCTTATGGGTCACTCTATTGAGTAGTTCAACAATTATATGCTAAATAAAAACCAAACTGAAGAGTTTATCGGGATTAGAAGGGGATTATATAAGTTGTTACAAATTCCATTAATATTATGGAGTCACATTGTTTTTATTCCATATTGCATTGGAACGAGTTAGTGAGTTTGGAGGTTTTAGAATGGCCTTCAATAAGAGATGAGCCTCCATGATTGAAATTTCAACTAGATTATAAACACTGATGTCATTTATAAGTCTCTCAAGGTCATGAATAAACTATAAGAGTATAAGGAAACATGTAATCATCAATATTTTAGTTGGACCATGAGTGAAATCAGTAGAAAGAATTATGGTTGTCTTATCTTATAATTAGAATAGTAACCCCTAAGTCATAATCCAAGGCAGTAAGAGACAGTTGGATCAGTGTTAGGTATCTCTATCTACCTCAATGGGTGGAGGTACTACTATGTGATATAAATGAGAGTGAAAATCGAATAAAAATAATTCTTTCATAAAACTAGCTAATGACTACCATCAATGTGGTATGATGGGTAATTGTTAGTTCGTTCGAATCTATCATGATTGGACTCATGGATTTCAGGCGATGGTCTGGGTAGGGAACCATTATAGTTGTTGTGTGAAATTCAGTTACCAAGGTGGGTTGTGGACCTATATGTAGTGGGAATACATATAATGTGTAAAAATATTTTATTCTATAATAGGTCCGAGTTATTGTTGTAGATTGAAATTTTTTTTGTTTGATGTATGGTCTTTATTATGTATAATTTTTTTCCATCATATGATATAATATTTTACCATTATTTTATATCAAATATGATATTAGTGAGTTTAAACATACACTTTTGATTCTTCTGTAAGCTGATTTTACTTAAGAACCCATTCATAAAGATAGCTGATCACCTCCATGGATGTTCATAGTTCCCTTATGCTATTTTGGATATAGAAATATATTTGATTTTATTGTTTTTGAAATGACATGACTTGATATAATTTTTAGTATAGATTTTTTGACTATATATATAACACACATTGATTTTTACTGATTATGAGTGATGATTACCCCTTTAAATGGAGAAAATCATGTCCTAAATAGAGAATGATATTTTGATGCAGGTAGAGTGGGGTCGCAACATGCAAAATTTTTAATCATTAATGACAATATTTAATGTATAGTAACATCATGAGATCATGAATCATACACCCCCAGTAGTGGATATTTATCCTTATTTTTATCAATTTTATTTATCAGGACATCATCCTGATAGGGTAATTGTCTTTAATATCAAACTCCTTCTAGTTTTATAACATATATTGATACCTATATAGCATATAGGACTGGATTAATAAAGGTAATTAAAGATGAAACCTTATTATTTATAGTAGAAAATATTTATCCAATCTATAAATTCTCCATGGGTTTCTTCCATTTTGAATGATAAGAAGGTATATAGAAGTATTCATCAATGTTTTATTTATAGGATACAAAATATAGTTATATTAATTAACATTTATTATTTCCCATTTATTAATTCTATATTCAATTTATTTAGGGGAGCCAAGTGGTTCTCTATGATCTAATTTCATTATTCATACCAATAGTTCCTGGTCAAAGAAGGCTACAAACTGAAGATTTCATTTAGGAGAAGCTATGGGTTTTATGAGTATCTCATGATGTTGTTTAGATAATAAATTTTATAATAATGTCTGTGGATCTTATAAATAGGACCATTTATCCATACAAAGAATTATTCGTTGTTTAATTTGTGGATTCTATTCATATATATTTTTATTTCTCTTAGTTGGAATCGATAAACCATTATATCTTGATGAGTATGCTTCAAATGTGTTCTCCTTATTTCACGCTTCCAAATAGTCGTATTGGGAACCAAGACATATATTTAATTGATTATGTGAAATCTGATCCAGGAAAATATTTTTTATCCACATAATTTGTTGGAATTTACATATTGGGAATAGCCTAGGAACATGTTTGAGAATATTAATTGCCTTGGGTTGCGAAGAAACTACAATAATTTAATCATAAAATCATCTCATTTGGTAGATCATATGATAGGGCCTGCCCCAAAGGGGTTATGGATTGAAATGAGGGGATAGTGTGGATAGTATTTACTAGAGTAAATGATAAGGTTAACATATACTCTATTATTAATTCTACCGAAACCATGGATCAGTTATGAAAATTATTATACTGCAAAAGTGTTTTTTTGGGAGATAGTTTCTTGAAATAAGATCAGGTATTCACTTATTTTTCTTGTTAGATATTAACCAATGAGTGGAACTACACTACTAGTGATCTAGTGCTAGAAGTGGTGTTTTATGTCCTAATATTTTGGTGAGACTATCATATAGGTTTATTTGACATCTATATGGTATATAAAGACTTGTGGTATATTTTTTCCAAAAAATGCATAATATTTAGTAGTGGGGTTTTTCTAGTATTGAAAGATATTAGTCTTAGATAGTGTTATTCAAATGATAAAAGAAATTTTGTGGCATATTATCTTGGTAGAAATAAAATAGATCATAGTTATAGATCACTATAAAATGACCGTAAAAGTATGATATTCTTTGTGTATTAATTGATGTGTGTCTATGATGTTTATGTATCGAACACATGTTCTCCCTTACTGATCACTTATTATTAAGACCAAGAAAAATCCAACCTATATTATAATCCTAAATATTTATTGATGTGAGAATGGTTGGTATGTATTGACCAAGTTCCAGAATAGTCTTTGGATTCACATGATATAAGATATATTTAGGAAATGTTAGTGCCTCATACATCTATAGGTTAAAATATAATGATAGACAGTAATGAATCTTAGTATCTAGTGAAAAAATATTTAATAATATGGGTTGGGATATCAGAATATATTTCTGGTGGCCATGTATGAAAAATTATATTGCATATTTCATCTCTTATTATCATACATTTTAGATTAGTAATGATAAGTTCTAAATACTATGTGGATTTCTTCAGCCACTTCAAGTTATAGTGTAGAGGTGGGGTGAAATAATGATAAATTTTATTATATAGTTATCAATAAAATTGAGAAGTTGAGATGTGGTTTGGGTTGATATTTTTTTAATAGTAATGGATTGAAATTTCATACTAGTTCGGTGGAAATATTAATTGGATGAGTGGGGAAGCTCTATGTGTGGATGTTAATAATGCTATGTGAAATTCCTATTAATATACTATCTGATTGAGACTCTCATTTCAGAATTTTATTTTCATAAAATCTAATAAAAATTGATGGGGACTGAGTTTTATATAATTATATTATATTTTAATTACACTAACAAGAGTTATAATAGAATAATCTAATTTTTTAGAAGATGAGTAAGGCATGTATTTTGGACTCCAGTGGAACCTGGAATGATCATCTAGAATCTTTAGAGTTCACATATAATAACATCTTCCATCATATGGGGATATTATTAGAATATATAGTTTATCAATAAGCCCATATAATTTCCACATCACGATATTTATTCTAGAATTTTATTTTTGATGAATTGGGATTGTTCTAGGGATCCCTTTTGTGAAATGATATTTAGTGATGGATCTTTCAAATTGACATTGTTCTTCCTAAGGTTGGATTTCCTAATTAATAGGTTCATTTTTATGTCCATATAAATAATACATGAAGGTCGGTGTGGTTGTATGTGTGAATCTTGTGAGTCCCACCACAGATTTCATTTTCATATAAGATTATTTCTCATTGATGAATCCATTCATGAAATTAATCATTTTTACCAGATATGTCTTTAATATTAAATTTTAGGGTTTATTTCATGTGTTAAATATAAAAGAGATATCAAGATTAATATTTCCTCTAAATTTATTAGTTTCCTCAATTGTGGGAGTTAATGTATAATGTGATTGAAATATCATGGCGATGGTTGGTATATTGGATTGCATAATAATATTAAAGGATTATAAGATATGTTAATTACCGTAACATATTATAAGTTTCCCATGATATGGAACTATTAATGTTGTATTGGTGGGGAATTTCAATGCACATGAGTAGAGGTCCAATGATTCGAGTATATTAGGTGTTTGTACCTTAATAATCAATGGGAAGATGAATAAAGTGATCAAAAGTATTAAACATTATATATTTAGTATGACATTAAACTATAACCGGGTGTGGAAATATTAAAAAATGTGGAATATGAATATGTGTAAAGAATATCCCCACTTTTCCTTCCAGTGTGGGGATGTAGCAGATTGAGTTGGGGTTCATAGAACATTGGTCAGCACATGATGAGTAATAATATGATTCGATATTATTTTAAGAAGTTATTTTTCATTTCATTTAAAATTAAATATTTTTTCACTTTATTTATGGATGCATTGGTGATTCCCTACATGTTTATACTCACTCCCACAATGTAACAACTCTAGTTTTTATTTTTTTTTAAATGAATTAATTTTTTTAATCAATTGTGTTATATAAAACAGATATATAATCATACATTATAAAAAAAACATTTTAATATTATGTTACAGGAAACAAATTGTTAATTGTTTTTTACACAACACTTGGTTTTCTTATGTTACACAAAACATTGAGTTTTAAATGAACTATGATATATTATTAATCATTTTTGAACATGACCATTATAACCTCAATTTTAAAATTATAAATTTTTATAGTAATTAATATTTTCTAAAGATTATTTGTAACTCATTTAATTATTAAAAAATAATGATTAAAGAAGAACTTAATCTTTAAAAATGACATTATATGTTATAAAAATACTTTTATTTTCAAAAAAAATTGTTTCCTTTTGTACAAATAAAATTTATTTTTTATAAATTTTGTACAAATAATTTGATAAAATAAATATCATTTTTGAAATCATAACTTCAAAATATTCATAAGGTGATTTTTTTATATATAAAAGTTTCATTTATTGATTAATAGTAACAATACTGAATTTTAATTGGAAATTGAAATTACTTATAGTTAATTCGTAAATTCAAATTATATATTAAGTAAGTGTTAAATTACAATTAGCTAAAATATACATCCATTAATCAAATTTATATCATTTTAATACATTCTATATTTAATTTTGATATAAATGTTTTGTAAAATTTAGAACATTTTCTTTTTAAAAACACACATTTTCATCGATACTACATGATTAATTTTAAATAAAATTTTCCATATTCTAAAAATTTAATTTCAAAAAAAATCATTCTATATTTTAATAAGATTAATTTATATTATTTAATACATTTATTTTTTACCAAAATGAAAATTTTTAAACAGTAAAAATGTATTTTTGGTTCAGGTGAAAATTTGTTTTACAAGCGTTAAACTAGATAGATATTGGTATATAATTAACCAAATATTTTGGAAAGAATTTTTTTGGATATATTTATAATTTAATACTTATATTATCTATAATGGACCATTATTGGAGTCTTTTAAAATGAAAAATATGTGAATTATTCTTTCAATAAAAATTACCATTATTCCCTTAACCACACATATAAAAGGACACACCTTCACTAATCCACCTAGAAATATAAAAACATTTTTTGATAATCAAATACCAACCCAAATAACTTATCAACTCCCCTCATCCCATCATAAATTTTTTATATATGAACACATCAAATGATGTCCTTTTACTCACCTCTATGGAAGATACCTAAAGACGAGGTAATAATCAACAACTGGTGTTTTTTCTATATTTCTCCACATCCATAACCTATTATTATAAAAATATTATTTAATTTTTTTATTTTTTCACCCAAAATATTTTTTTTGTTTTAGGGTCATGACCTAAAACCATTTTCACTTCCATCATATGGGTTATATAATAGTAATTCTTGTGAATGGCGGACAACCGTCTCACAATGTGATGTCATTCATTCTTCCATTACCACATATCATGGATGTATATAATGGTGGGTTTTTATTTATTTTTTATAATTATGATTTTATTATGAATTTGAATATATTATATCACACATACCTTCATGCTTTCCATTTTGAGGGAATATGATAAGGTTACACAAGTGTACTGAAAACTACCTCCTCGTAAAGTAGTGTGATTTGTTAATGATTTACATGGAGTGGATTATTTACAAGTTTAATAATAATATATGATATATATTATATAAAAAATATTCTTGAATGATAATATATATTATTTTCTATTATTTATTTCAATTTCACAATATAATGTTAACAACTTTCAAGCATACATATAACTTTTCATCTCCATGAACAATATATTTCATTTTATATCAATATATTTTATGAAAGATTATAAATTCATATATCATAAATATAAATTATATTAATATCATGGATAAAATTATTTATATGATGAAATTATTATGTATGTAAGATGATAAAAAATAACTCATCAAAACATACATGAAAAAGAATTTATTAACATAAACATGAAATTAACATGAAATTTATAATAATATGGTAACAAAATATAGTAAAAAATTTATATTTTTTATTATATATAAATATGGTTCTTTATTTTATGTTTGTAAAAAAATATAGTAATTTTGAACGATTGTGGTGGAATCCAAGACTTACGGTAGGGGATCTTGGTATCAATGTTTCTTCTTTGAGTATTATGTTATGTTATGAACCTATATTATTTAACAAGGGGTATATAAAACCCATTTTACATGTAATACCATGTATTTATTTAAATTCATGATATTTTATAATCCATTTTTAGTTATTCTTATATGGGTATTATCATTTAATGTTACCAAGGTGATAATGATTATATCTTATAATATCATCTTGTATATGGAATATTTATTTTTTTATCTGATTATAAAATATTTTGATAAAAATCACAATAAAATCATGAATTATATTCTTCTCTAGTAATTAATTGTAATTTAAATAAATAATAGAATTTTACCACTATTTTATACATAAAATAATTTATTAAATGGTTTTTATGAGATCAGATATATATTAACTCTTCAGTCAAAAATAAAGTTTGTTCCGAAACCATGTTTTCAAAAAAATGTTTTCAAAATTTTGTTATTATTCTACCACTATTTCTAAAGTATTTTTTTACAAAATATTATTTTTTACAAAAAATTTTTATTGTGATATTCATCTTATTTTCCTAACAATACATATTTTGACTTTAGTGAAAATGTTAATGAAATGTATGTTTTAATATATACGACATGAATGAACCTTATCTTTCTCAAGACAAACCATTTCATTAAATATTAAATAATATGTTTTCATGATTATTTGAAAATTAAATTATTTAAGTATCTTTATATTTTAATGTTTTTTTTCATAGTGGAATGCATATATTATTCAATAATTTATTCGAAAGATCAATAAAAAAAATTTCCCATATAATATGACATCAATTAACATTTTATATTCTTTAATGAGAATATGAATAGAGGGTTCCATTATTATTATTTATGAAAATGGTTTATGTATATTATAACATGCTTTTTATGAAAACCGTTTCTCTACTACGAGTTAAAAATGATAAAAATTTTATAAGAACGTCTGAATTTTCTATAGGTTATGAAATCAACACCTAATAAAATTATTATAAAAAATGTATATATTCCATGGGTTATGATATGATGAAATATTTATGTAACCCATTTCATTTCTGGTGTAACGATATTTTTAATGTTTTAGGATCCTTTGGAAAACATAAATATATTTTTTTTCATTCTGAGATATGTGCGACTTGTATCATTATCCAATTTATTAGGTCAATATATTTATCTTATGAGATAGATAAGACAAGAATGAGGAGTTAACATAGTCGAGTAAGGTATTTTATCCACAATGATAGTCTCAATTGTGATTCTTGACTACTATGATGGTTCAGGGAGAAAACTAATTCAACTATGAAAGCATTACCATTGAGCAATGGCTAATATGGAAATGATTTTCCAAATTAATTTGAATGAAAGATATTTTATGTCTTATTCCAATGTTATGCTATCATAGTTCATCTTCATTAATTTATGTATAATTATTTTCTTATGTGCTGCCAATATTTATTCCGTATATAAATTCTTATAATCACTTATATGGAGGTTATGGTCTTAAAATGGTATTCTCGTCTTTTTATACACCTATGTTTATGTTATGATTGTATATCTCCCTTTTGTACCCTTACTAATAATATGAGATCACCCTTTTATATATTTCACATCCCAAGGTTATGAAGATATGTATTATATATTATTAATATATAAAGTGTGTAGTTTTTGAATATTATAATGGGATATTATGTAATTCACCTATTGAATAGGTACTTGTCTTTCAATGTTTACAAAGAAACTAAAATAATACAGACCACAAAAATATGTTTTTGGAATTTATGAATATTAAAAAAAATAGTTTAACATTCATTGATGAGATGAATGGGTCACTATAGTTTGTATTACGGGGTTTTTTAGTTTACCTTGGGTAACTATGATGAGAAAATCATAGTGAGATCCCATGGGACATATCTAAGGATAAATATAAAGATGAGTATGTGTATATGAAAATGACCTTTAATTTTGGTAAATGATAGAGCGTATATGATATGAAATTAAATCCATTTCTAGATACTATAAGTGGACGATTTTTGGAACATAGGTAACTAGGTTTAATAAATCATCCAAAGTCGCGTTGAGATGGACTCGATTGTCACTTGGTGAACAACACCAGGCCTTACTAGACACATGGTCTGACACTCCAAGGATATAAGAATTGAATATTTAAAAATATTTTAATATTCATCATGAAGGATTTAAATATATGATTACAATTAATGGAATAGGATAATCCTAAGTTTTCATATATACAGAAGGTTTCGTGATTGAGACATCTTATAAGTGGTTCTATGTGATTAGGTGCTTCCCCACTCTGATTATTGTTTATTAGACTATAAATTTTGGATTTAGTCAATGGAAGGAACCCAAAGTACCCATGTTAATTCTAAGTACGATGTAAAATTCAACTATTTTCCTCACGAGAATAGAAATTTTATGGGATATGTAAATAAAAATATAATTATTATACCTATATTATTTTCTCAGTCTAGGAATCATTATGTACATCCAAATAAACAAAAGAGGGAACAATATTATACTGATTCATTTATGAGGAGACATCCATTATATTTCAATGGAAACAATAATCCACTAGCTTCTTATAAATTTATTATTACCACATAAAAAACTATTATACAGTGTTCATATATGAAATTTTGTTTTTGATATATATCATTTAAAGGTGAAGCAGATCAGTTATGGACTTGTAACACCCAGTGTTTTTAAGGCTAGTTTATTAAAATAAATAAAATTTAGTTGATTTATTGTTATATAATATACACCATGTTAATATTGTGTTTTAATCTACACCATTTTTAGATTTCACAATAAGAAAAACATTCTTATCTTGTATTACGTGTAACACTGAGTTTCTATGACAATACAATTTAATATTATAATTATGTAAATAAGAAAATTATATCCAACATGTTACACTTATTAATATGAATAATAACAAGAAAAATTAATTTTTTTTAATTTTATTATATAGATAAATATTATTTATAATCAAATACTTAATTTTCAGTAATGTCTATAATTTTTTAATATACTATTTTCTAAAAAGAAATTAATTTTATATCATTCAGTGAATAATAATAAATATAATTTATTACAATTCTTAAAAATTATTTGATAAAATAAAATTCAATTTTTAATTCATAATATAAAAATTATCTTACCATAAATGTTTGGGATTTTTAGGCAATATCTAATTTTTGGATAAAAAGTAATAAATTCGGATTTTTAATTGAAAACATGCATTTTGTATAATTTATTTATATTGTTAAATTATTTTTAATTTATATTTATAGTATATATAATTATACTATTGGTATATTAATATTATTTATGTTATTTTAATATATATCTACTTAAAATTTGATATAAAAACTTTTTAATCTTTTGAACATTTTCTCTTTAAAACCCCTATTTAATAACTCCTCTGAAAGATTAATTTTAAATTAATTTATACCAATTGTGATATTATAATTTGGAAAAATGGATTACATATTTGAAATAAGAATAAATTATAATTTTTAATAAGTTAAAATTATTATTTTTAATTAATTAAGGAAACGAATTCAACTTAATTATAGTTATTAAAGTAAAATAACAAGACTACATAGTGGATAAAAATAAAACATAAGGTATAAAAATGACTCAAAACATGTAAAAAACACATTTTTGGACATATTTTTACCTTATGCCCTCTATTATTTAAAATTTGTCATTATTTAATGATCATGGTTTAAGGTAGATTATAGAGAAAATATTTTCAATTAATTTATATTTAGTATCATTGTTTTACAACAAAAAAGTGTTTCTCTAAGATAAATTGTTTCATTTTTATGATATTGGTGTTATTTTGAGCTGAATATTAAAAATTGGCCATTTTGGATTTTTAACACTTTTAAATTATTTCTGTATTTTGGCCATAACATTATCTACACTGATCCAAATTGAAAAATTCATTTTTTACATATTCTACAGATCTAGGAATTCATTTAATATTTTTGGACTAAAAGCTAAATCGGGCATATGGAAGCTGAAAGGAATCTCACAAGTGGGAAGAATGAAAATTGTTTGTAGTTCTGCGTAGTTTTGGTGTGGGCTCCATAACTCATCCATGGTGGGACCCAATGTTGTGAAATTAGGCGGGTGGATGCAGACGGAGTTTTGAAGAATATTTTATGAAAGAAGGACCACGTGAATTGGCCGTTTATGGGGTCATTAAATCACCCTAATCCGATGGATTTTGTTTTGGAGAGTCTGACTGGATAGAATAAATTCTCCGAGTAAAAAGACCATAACTCTCTGAATACATGTCCAAATCTTCTGAGATTTTGAGGGAACACGACCAAGAAATTATTCACAACATTAAAGAAGGGATCAATGCATGAAGATTTCATTTAATGGGCCTAAGACTTGTCAACATCTGGGTGACAAGTTCTGGCTATAAAAGGAGGAGAGCACCACCCTCTCAAAGAATCTCATTCTGCATCTCATTCCTTCTGGGACACCAAGAAGATGATCTTTTCGGATTTTTTTATTTCTTTTTTTTTTCATAGTTTTTTAATGCCTTCTTCTTCCCCATTCATCTCTATTACCATTACCATAGTGGGGTAAACATTTAGAGTGATTGGGGAAGGGTTGGTTTTCTACATTGTAATGCTTGAGTTTTTGGATGCAATTGAAAAAATTTATTTATTCTAAAAAGTTATTTTCAATTTATTATAGCGGATTTTATAATCAAGTGCGATCATTCATGACTATTAATTCTGATAGTGATTTTTTCCTTGGTAAAATAATCATAATCTCCCGGCACTAATTTCTGGTTTATATACGATGGAAAAAACCAGGAATTAGTGGTGAAGTACTCGACGATCGTCAGTATGTGTAAAAGGTATCATGAATGTTCATTATTGTTTGGGATTAAAAAACCCGATCGGTTATTGCCCATTTCTATTAAGGATGTTCAATACAAATATTTAACACATGGAAGGAGAGGTTACCAAACCAAGATCTTGGTAATGTTTTCACTCTGAATAATAATTTCACCAAGGAGGTGATAAGAAACGATTGTGGAAACTCAATTTAATCAAATAATAAGAAGAGGTTTTATTTAAATTGAACAAGGATAGAATTATAATTAGGAAACCAACCCCAACCAAATCACCCTTTTAATTTCATAGGTTTTTTTCAATCATTTGAATTTCAAATATTATTTCAAAAGCACAACATTTTTACCCTCGTTTTAAAGTGACAAACCATTTGTGTGCACTCCTCTTCGGGTGACATCCTAGGAAAACCAAATTACTATATTTTAACTTAGGAAATAATTGTTTTTCCACACACTACGATAGGTGTCCGTCAAACTTGGGGCCATTGTCGGGGAGGCAGTGCAAAAAAAAATAAAAATTGAATGACCTGCAACTCAAAAGAACCATTAATTGAATTTGATCCAGAAATTGAAAGAACATTAACCCAACTTAGAAAAATAAATCTACCAGAAATATTTGAAGAATTACATCTCTCAGATTCAAGTGAAACTCTTACTATTCACTCTTAACCTGAAATCGTGGCTAGAAATCCCAACCAAACCCCGCATGATCTATGTGCACCATAATTTTCCATTCAAAATAACCAACTAATTGCACCCATTGAACCAAATGATTTTGAATTATGTGTCAATATGATTCCTATGCTTCCATAGTTTCAATGGTTTTGCAGGAGAAGATCCAAATCGGCACATTCAAGAATTTAGATACAATTTCTCAAGCTTCAGGCCAAGAAGAGCACCTGATGTCCAATTTCAGTGGAGGGAATTCCCCTTCTCACTTGAAGTAACAACTAATTAATGGTTGTACAACCTACAACCATGGGAGATCAGTGAATGGGCAGACCTAAAAATAAGTTTCATGCAAATATTCTTTCCCACATCGAGGAGAACTGCCATCAAGAAGGATATTTACATCATACAACAATCAACTGGAGAAACCCTCTACGAGTACTGGGAGCACTTCAAGAAGCTATGTTCCAGATGCCCAAATCAAGAGATGGATGAAAACTAATTCCTTGTGTTATTATACCAAGGACTTATAGATAATGATCGAAATCTTCTAGATGCCTCATCAGGGGGGTCCATGATTGACAAGTCTCCTACATATATCATAATACTAATTGAGAATATTGCCCAAAACTCACAAAAATTTGGCCTAAGTGGAATGCGAACCAGGGGGATACATGAGGTAAAAACATCTGATTCATCTACATTGATTGAAACCAATGTTGATGACCTTGCAAGGTTAGTCCGTCAAATGGATGTAACACAAGAAAATGGACAATAAGCTTCAGCTCAGGTATGTGGTTTATGTTATTCTTCCATTCATTATAATAACCAGTGCCCTGAGATACATGGGACAGAATACTCTACCAAGGCCTTTCAACCAAGACAATTCCAACAAAATCAATTGCAATCCCAATAAGGATACGGGAACCAACAAAACTAGATGACACCATTTGACCAGCACCCCAGTCAACCTCCTTACCACCAGCAGTAGTACCAGAACCCCCATCCCTTCCAACAATCAAATAAATATCCCTTCCAACAACAACAATCTTTTCAGCCACCACCATTCTAAAGAAAGACATATGAACAACCATCCACCAGCACACAACCTTCTGTGGAACAGCTACAATCCAAGTATGAGGGCCTAAAATATAAGGTTGACAAGCTAGCATACACAGTGGGAAGTTTTGTTGAAATCATGTCCAAGAATTCAGGTAAGATTCCATCCAAACAGTACCAAATCCTAAATAGAATGTTAGTGAAATCATAACAAGAAGTTGAAAAGAAATCCCACCTCCATCCAACCCTAAACCTGAAATAATACAACCTATTCCGAGGGAGAATGATTCAGAAAGTCTTGTGAAAATCCACCAAGAAGATGAAAAGGAAGAGGAGGAGGAGAAGGATATGCCACATAATAAGAAACAAGAAACACCAATGCAAAGAAAAAAAATGGTGAAAAAAGAATTACCCCCAATATTTCTAACAAGGATGAACGAATCCAAGAAATTTCATGAAGAAGCACTGCAAAAAAGAAATTATGGGCCCCTTCCAGAAAGTGGAAATCAATATCCCCCTACTTGAATCTGTTAAAAAAATTACAACGTATGATAAAATTTTGAAAGATCATTGCACCAAAAAGAGAAGGCTTCATGGGAATTAAAGAATCAACTTGGGAAGAAGTGTCTCATCCCTTATCACACCACAGATTCTAACCAAATGTCAAGATCCCGGGACGTTTTCCATTCCATGCACCATCGTTTCATTAAATTTCACTAATGCTTTGTGTGGTTTAGGTGCTTCAATTAATGTGTTGCCTCACTCGGTATACACTTCTTTGCAGATGGGAGAATTGAAGCCCAAAAGAGTGGTGGTCTAGCTTGCAAACAGATCCACAGTTTTCCCTACAAGAGTTTTGGAGGCTGTCCTTATGAAAGTAAAAGATCTCTTATTCCCAGATGACTTCTACATGCTCAATATTGAAGAAGATAGGATCCCATCACATTAACCCGTCATTTTGGGGAGACCTTTCTTGAAGACAGCCAAAACCATCATCAATGTCCATGAGGGGACACTCACCATGGAGTTTGGAGAGAGCACGATCCACTTCAATATTTTTGAATCCATGAGGCACCCATCGGATGATCACTCCCTCTTTTCGCTTTCCCATGAATTTGGTACCGAACCAATTGAAGAATCAGGTATTCTCTATGTATTCTTTGACTTAGGAGAGACTTATTCCCTTGGAAATATCATTAAACATGTGGATGCTGAAGATGTTGTAGATTCTGACTTAGTGTGGGAGGAAGAGGTAAAATATGATTTCTTTGATGATTTGTTAAATAATGAGGAAGATGATACGGTTTTCGGTGTACATGAGGTCCAAATTTTGGAAGTGGAAAACGTAAATTTAGTCTCATCCCTTGAGAATCCCCATAATCTGGAACTCAAACCACTCCCCACTGATTTGAAATATGTATACCTTAGGGAGGGAGAGAAACTACCTGTGATAATTTCTAATAATCTTTCTAAAACCCATGAAAAATCATTGATTGAAATTTTGATAGAGAATGTCCAGGAAATAGTATAGATCTTAGGTGATATCCCAGGAAGAAACCCTAAAATATGCTCACATAGAATTTTTTTTGAGTGAGATTCCAAACCTGTTAGATAGCCCCAAAGGAGACTGAATCCCACCTTGATGGAGGTTGTGAAGAAGGAGATCAAGATGATCTTAGAAGCTGAGATCATCTATCCCATTTCACATTCATAGTGGGTCAGCCCTATTCATGTTGTTCCAAAAACAACTGGCCTAACCACTATGAGGAATGAAAAGAGTGAGTTAATCCCTATGAGAATTCAAAACAGCTGGAGTGTGTGCATTGATTTTATGAAATTGAACCAGGTCACTCGAAAAGATCATTTCTCCATTCCCTTCATTAACCATATGTTAGAAATATTGGAAGGGAGAACTCATTATTTCTTTTTGGATGTATTTTCTGGTTACTTCTATGTACTCATTTCTTCTGAGGATATAGATAAGACGACATTTACATGCCCTTTTGGTACTTTCGCATATAAAAGAATGCCATTTAGATTATGTAATTCTCTAGGTACATTTTAGAGGTGCATGGTGAGTATATTTTCATATCAAATTGAAAATTTCTTGGAAGTTTTCTTCGATGATTTCACAGTTTTTGGAGATTCTTTTGATCATTGTTTGAAAAATCTGGAAAAAGTTTTGAAAACCTGCATTAAAAAAATCTTGTTTTAAATTTTGAAATGTTTCATTTCATGGTTCAAAGAGGAATTGTGCTTGGTCATGTCATTTCCCAAAATGAAATTGATGTGGATAAATTAAAAATTGAAGTGATAAATCCATTGCCTTACCCTACTTGTGTGAAACATGTTAGATCATTTTTAGGACATGTAGGATTCTACAGGAGGTTTATCAATGATTTAAGTAAGATTTCTCTACCTCACTCTAGATTACTTTTGAAAGATGATAATTTTGATTTCAATGGTGCATGTAGGTAATCCTTTGATGAGTTGAAGAAGATATTTATTTCACCACCCATGATGCAGCCTCCAAATTGGGAAGAACCATTTGAACTACTTTGTGATGCCTCCAACCAAGAAGTTGGAGTAGTCCTTTCCCAGCGAAATTAGGGCATACCACAAGTCATTTCATATGCCTAGAGAACTTTAGATGCATCCCAATTCAATTACACAACCAAAAAAATAGTTCTTTGTATTTTTTTTCTTTATAAAGATTTAGATCATATCTTCTTGGAACTAAAATCACGGTGTTTTATGATCATGCAGCTTTGAGGTACTTGATGAAGAAAGCTGATGCTAAACCAAGGTTAGTGAGATGGATGATACTGCGGCAGGAGTTCAATATAGAAATAAAGGATAAGAAGGGATCTGAGAACAAAGTGGCTGGTCACTTTAGTAGACTACCAAACACTACTGAAATTGACTCTCGACAAAGAGACACACTGAATGATCAAATTCCAAGAGATCAGTTGTACTTGATTGAAGGAGAAGTGCCTTGGTATGCTAACATAGTCAATTTTCTGGTAACATCTCAGGTCCCATCCTATTTCAATTATAATAAAATTCAAGAACTGAAAGCTGAATCTAGATATTACATTTGGGATGATCCATTCCTTTGGAAGATTTGCAATGATCAAGTAATAAGAAGATGTTTTTCTGAAATTGAAGTTACATCTGTCTTTTATTTTTGTCACACTTTAGCTTGTGGAGTCCACTTTGGACCTCAGAGGACAACAAGGAAGGTTTTATAATCTGGAATTTATTGGCCCACAATTTTTAAAGATGCTCATGAATTTTGCAAAATATGTGAAAAATGTCACTTTTCAAGAAATATTTCAAAGAGACAAGAAATGCCCCAAAATCCATTGAATTTTTGTGACATTTTGGATGTTTGGGGATAGATTTTATGGGACCTTTCTTGATGTCATTTGGAAATTCTTATATCTTTCTTGCAGATGATTATTTTTTAAAATGGGTGGAAGCAAAAGCAACCAGAACTGATGATGATAAAGTTGTTTGTAATTTTGTCAGGTCTAATATATTTTTTAGGTTTGGAGTGCCCATAGAAATCATAATTGATCAAGGGAATCACTTATACAATTGGATAATAGAGACTTTGCTGAAGAAGTATGAGGTGAATCATAAAACATCAACTCCCTATCATCCACAGACTAATGGGAAAGCTGAAGTTTCAAATAGGGAATCAAGGGAATTTTGGAAAAGACTGTTAATCCAAATAGGAAGGATTGGAGCCAAAGATTGGATGATACCTTATGGTATTACAGGACATCCTACAAAACCCCGATTGGAATGAGTCCATATAGGCTGATTTATGGGAAAAAATTACACCTACCTGTGGAATTAGAGCATAAGGCGTATTGGGCTGTGAGGAAAATGAATTTGGACCTTGAAAGTGCTGGGAAGGAGAGAAGATTGAAGTTTCAAGATCTGGAGGAAATAATAATGGTATAATTTGAAAATTCAAGGATTTACAAAGAAAAACAATAGTGGCCCATGACAAGCTGATCTGACCAAAAGACTTCTCTCTTGAAGACAAAGTGTTATTATTCAACTCAAGACTCAAGCTGATGCCAGGTAAACTTCGTTCTAGATGGGAAGGTCCATTTATAGTTACTCATGTATATCCTTTTGGTGTTGTCCAGATTATGAAGGATGGAGAGCAGGATCCATTCACTGTGAATGGACATAGGTTGAAGAAATTCCTTGGGACCCTACCATCAGAGCCAGTGGAGTAGATCTCTATCCTCCAACCTATTTATCAATAACATCCATCAGGTTGTACCTCTCTTTCACACTTTCTTGTTTTTGTGATTCAATCAAAAATATACTTACATGTTAAATCCAATTGAATGCATCGAGGACACTACATCACTTAAGTGTGGGGGATGGAACTTTGTAGTATAGGATTTTCATTTCATGTTTATTTTCACAAAAAAAAAATTGTTAGTTTTCAAATTTTTGGGTGTTTATTTTTCAATTTTTGGTGTGTTTCTGAAACTTTTGAGAATAAATGATTATCAATAACATTTTTGAAACCCATGTCAATGAGTGAACCAATCAATTTCATGAAACCGAGTTTAAATGAATACTGAAATGACTTCGTTTCAAGTTCAAATATTTTGGAATTTCATGAAAAGTACACTGATTTTTGAAACGCATGCCATATTTCACTGTCTATATCTTTGAAATCACTTTTTTGTGAGGCCTCTGAACCATTTTTGTCATATTCTTTTCATTCACCTCATTTCTTGAGAGAACAAGACCATTCTTTCTTAAACAAGAATTATATTAATTTCATTCAAAACTTGAGGGTTTGGGGTATGTGTGTTTTAAATTATTGAGGAATTTAATTGGTTTGAAGCCCCCTTTTCTAAATAATCCTTTCATTATGGCCCACCTTTACATTTATATTTCATTGTATCCCCTAGTAGCCATGAATTTCCTGTTAGGTTAGCCACATTACATGACAATTTTCCCTATCCTACCTGCTCTTAAAGTGAAATTGCATGATCTAGTCGAACTTATGTGCGGCGGAAGATGTCATGTGGTGTTCAACCTCATTTTTTTGATACATTGGGTGGAAAATAAATCTTGGAAGAGATGCGTGGGATGCTGATAAATTATTCTGTTGAAAGTTGTTCCTTTTCTGGAGATTTCATGATATGAGAAGTTGTGCCTTTATGGAGCTTCCAATGTAAAAAAAAAGTTGTTCCTATCTGGAGCTTTAAAAAATCATGTTTTAAAATATTCAAATTTTTTCTTATGAGCTGATTGAATGATGATGGAGCCAATTTTCTACAAAGGGTAAGTGAAGGAGACCATATTTGAGTGAAAATTAGAATCTTGCAATTTTGGTTCAATAAGAGCCAATCCCTCCTTTTTCGGCCTCAGAATTTTCAACATCTAAATCCTACCAACCGGAAGCCACAGAACAACCCTGAAAAGTCATCATGATAAACACATGTCCTTGACTCACATCGGGTGGAGAATTAGTAATTTATCAATCCTATGGTGACTCTTGTGTGAGTTTGGATGAGAAAAGCATTATTCAGCATTTACAATTGTGAGATGAGAGACAATTCATGTGAGGTAGGTGTTTTGTGTGCATGGGATAAGAAATGAAGTGGAAATATATTAAAATATTAAATGGAGAACTTAAAATAATTTTTTTGATGAGGCATAATATCTTCTTTTTTCTTCGAATTGATTTGATAGATCTCATTGATATGCATTTTGGATTTGATTTGATTTGATTCTTACTTATCCATGAGTCCAAGTGATAAGTGTGGGGTAATTGATAGAGAAAATATTTTCAATTAATTTATATTGAATATCATTATTTTAAACCCACAAAAGTTTTTTTTCTAAGATGAATTGTTTCATTTTTATGATATTGGTTTTATTTTGAGCTGAATAGTAAAAATTTTCCATTTTGGATTTTTAACAGTATTAAATTATTTCTGTAGTTTGGACACAACATTATATACACTGATCCAAATTGAAAAATTCTATTTTTTTGCAGATTCTACACATCCACGGCTTCATTTACTATTTTTGAACTAAAATCTGAATTGGCCATACAGAAGCTCAAAGGAAGCTCACAGGTGGGAGAAAGAAAATGGTTTGCAGTTCTGCCTAGTAATGGTGTGGGCCCCATAACTCATCCATGGTGGGTCCCAATGTTGTGAAATTCGGTGGATGGACGTGAAAGGAGTATTGAAGCATCATTTTGGAAGGAAGGACCGCATGAATCGGCCGTTTATGGTGTAATTAAATAACCCTATTCTAGAAGATTTCGTTTTGGAGAGTCTGACTGGACAGAATAGATGCTCAGAGTAAAACGGTCATAACTCTCGGAATACGTGTCCAAATCTGCTGAGATTTTGAGGCAACACGACCAAGGAAAATTATGAACATCATTAAAGAAGGGATAAAAGCATGAAGATGTAATTTAATGGGTCTAAAACGCATCAATATCTGGGTGACAAATTCTGCATATAAAAGGAGAAGAGCACCACCCTCTCAAAGAATCCCATTCTCCATCCCATTCCTTCCAGGACACCAAGAAGAAGATATTTTTGGCTTTATTTTTTATTTCTTTTATTTTTTATAGTTTTGTAATGCCTTCTTCTTCCCCATTCATCTTGATTACGCTTACCATGGTGGAGTAAACATTTGGAGTGATTGGGGAAGGGATGGTTTTCTAAATTGTAATTTTTGAGTTCTTGGATGCAATTGAATAAATTTCTTTCTTCTTCAAAGTTGTTTTCAATTTCTTATAGCGGATTTTATAATCTAGTTAGATCGTTCATGAATATTAATTCTATTACTGATTTTTGCCTTGGTAAAATAATCATAATATCCCTCCACAAATTTCTGGTTTATATACGGTGGAATAAACCAAGAATTAGTGGTGAAGTACTCGATGATCGCCAGTACGTGTAAAATGTGTAGTGAGTGTTCTCGATTGTTTGGGATAAACAAAACCCGATCGGGTATTGCCAATTTCAATTAATTTTATTCAATAAAAATATTTTACACATGGAAGGAGAGTTTACCAAACCAAGATCTTGTTAAGGTTTTCTCTCATAATAATAATTTCACGAAGGAAGTGAGAGGAAACGATTGTGGAAACTCACTTTAATCCACTAAGAAGAAGTGGTTTGAATTAAATTGAACAAGGATGTCATTATAATTAGGAAACTGACCCCGACCTAATCACCCTTTTAATTTAATAGTTTGTTTCAATCATTTGAAATTAAAATTTCATTTCAAAAGAACAACCTTTTTCCCCTCGTTTTAAAGTGACAACCCGTTTGTGTGAACTCCTATTCGGGGGACATCCTAAGTCAACCACATTACTACATTTTAACTTAGGAAATAATTTTTTTTGCATGCCCGATGACAGGCGTGCATCAAACTTGGCGTCATTTCCGGGGAGCCAGTGCAACAAAAAAAAATCAAAATCGAATGACCCGCAACTCAAAAGAACCATTAATTGAATTTGATACAGAAATTGAAAGAAAATTAACCCAACTAAAAAATATAATATAAATCTTTGAAGAAATAGATCTCTCAGATTCATGTGAAATTCTTAGTGTTCACTCTGAACCTGAAATCGAGGCTTGAAATCCCACCCAAACCCTGCATGATCTATGTGCACCATAATTTTCAATTCAAAATAACCACCTAATTGCACCCACTGAACCAAATGATTATTAATTACGTGTCAATATGATTCCGGTGCTTCCAAAATTTCATTGTCTTGCAGGAGAAGATCCAAATAAGCACATGCAAGAATTCAGATACACTTGCTCATGCTTCAGGCTAAGAGGAGCACCCGATGACCAATTTCAGTGGAGGTCATTCCCCTTATCACTTGAAGGAACAGCTAAATAATGGTTATACAACCTGAAACCAGGGGAGATCAGTGATTGGGAAGACCTAAAAATAAGTTTCATGCAATGATTATTTCCCAAATCGAGGAGAACTTCCATCAAGAAGGAGAATTACATCATACAAAAATCAACTTGAGAAACCCTCTACGAGTACTAGGAGCGCTTCAAGATGCTATGTTCCAGCTGCCCACATCATGAAATGGAAGAAAACAAATTCCTTGTGTTCTTCTACCATGGACTTATAGATAATGATCGAAATCTTCTAGATGCCTCATCAGGGGGGTCCCTGATTGACAAGTCTCCTGCAGATATCAGAATACTAATTGAGAAGATTTCTCAAAACTCGCAACAATTTGGACTAAGAGTAATGGGAACCAGGGGGATACATGAGGTAAAAACATAAAATTCATCCACATTGATTGAATCCAAATTTGATTACCTTTCAAGGATAGTCTGTAAAATGGCCGTAAAACATGCAAATGGACAACATGCTTCAGCTCAGGTATGTGGTTTATGTTATTCTTCAACTCATTATACTGACCAGTGCCCTGAGATATAGGAGACAGAATACTGTGTTGTGGCCTTTCAACCTAGACAATTCCAACAAAATCAACTGCAAGCCCAATAAGGATATGGTAACCAACAAAACCAGATGAGACCATTTAACCAGCACCCCAGTCAACCTCCTTACCACCAGCAGCAATACCAGAACCCCCCTCCCTTCCAACAATCTTATAAACAGTCCTTCTAACAACAACAATCTTTTCAGACACCACCATTCCAAATTAAGACATATGAACAACCATCCAACAACACACAACCTTCTGTGGAACAACTATAATCCAAGTATGAGGGCCGGGAAGATAAGGTTGACAAGATAGAAGACACAATGGGAATTCTTTTTGAAATCGTGTCCAAGAATCCAATGAATCTTCCATCCTAAATAGTGCCAAATCCTAGAGAGAATGTTAGTGCAATCATAATAAGAAGTGGAAAAGAAATCCCACCTCCATCCAACCCTGAACATGAAATAATACCACCTATTCTGAGGGATAATGAATCAGAATGTCTTGTGAAAATCCGCCAAGAAGATGAAAAGGAAGAGTAGGAGGAGAAGGATAGGCCACAGAATAAGAAACAAGAAACAACAATGCAAAGAAAACAAAGGGAGAAGAAAGATTTACCCCCACCATTTCCAACAAGGATGATCGAATAAATAAAATTTCATGAAGAAGCACTTCAAGAAGAAATTATGGACACCTTCCAGAAAGTGGAAATCAATATCCCCCTACTAGATGCTGTTAATCAAATTCCAAGGTATGCAAAATTTTTGAAAGATCATTGCACTGAAATGGAAAGGCTTCATGGGAATGAAAGAATCAACTTGGGAAGAAGTGTCTCAACCCTTATCATGACACATATTCCAAACAAATGTTATGATCCAGGGACATTTTCCATTACATGAACCATTGGATCATTAAATTTCACTAATGATTTGTGTTATTTAGGTGTTTAAATTAATGTATTGCCTCACTCGGTATACACTTCTTTGAAGATGGGGGAATTGAATCCCACAAGAGTGGTGGTCCATCTTGAAAATAGATCCATAGTTTTCTATGTAGGATTTTTGGAGGATGTCCTTGTGAAAGTCAAAGATCTCTTCCTCCCAGCTGACTTCTACGTGCTCAATATGGAAGAAGATAGAAGCCCGTCACATTCACCCATAATTTTGGGGAATCCTTTCTTGATGACAGCCAAAACCATCATCAATGTCCACAAGGGGACACTCACCATGGAGTTCGGAGAGAGCACGGTCCACTTCAATATTTTTGAATCCATGAGGCACCCATCGGATGATCACTCCCTCTTTCCACTTTCCCATGAAGTTGGTACAGAACCAATTGAAGAATCAGCTATGCTCTATGAATTCTTAGACTTAGGAGAGACTTCTTGACTTGGAAATATCATTGAACATGTAGATGCTGAAGATGTTAGAGATTCTGACTTCATGTGGGAGGAAGAGGTAGAATCTGATTTCTTTGATGATTTGTTAAATAATGAAGAAGATGATATGGTTTCTTGTGTGCTGGAGGTCCAAAATTTGGAAGTGGAAAATTTCAATTTAGTTTCATCCCTTGAGCATCCCCATAATTTGGAACTCAAACCACTTCACAATGATTTGAAATATGTATACCTTAGGGAGGGAGAGAAAATACCAGTGATAATTCCTAATAATCTTTCAAAAACCTAATAAAAATCATTTCTTGAGCTTTTTAGAAAGAATGTATAGGCAATAGGATGGATCTTAGGTGATATCCTAGGAATAAACCCAAAAATATGCTCACATAGAATTTTTTTTGGGGAAGATTCCAAACCTTTTAGATAGCCCTAGAGGAGACTGAATCCCACCTTGATGGAGGTTGTGAAGAAGTAGATCAAGAAGCTATTGGAAGCTGGGATCATCTATCCCATTTCAATTTCACAGTGGGTCAGCCCTATTCACGCCGTTCTAAAAAAACTGACCTGACCACTGTGAGGAATGAAAATAATGAGTTAATCCCTACGAGAATTCAAAACAGCAGGAGTGTGTGCATTGATTTTAGGAAATTGAACTAGGTCACTCAATAAAATCATTTCCACATCCCCTTCTTTGACCAGATGTTAGAAATATTGGCAGGGAGAACTCATTATTGCTTTTTTGATGGATTTTCAGCTTACTTCCAGGTACCCATTTCTCATAAGGATCAAGAGAAGACGACATTTACATTCCATTTTGGTACTTTTTCATATAAAAGACTGCAATTTGGATTATGTAATGCTCCAGGTTCATTTCAGAGGTGCATGGTGAGTATATTTTCTGATCACATTGAAAATTGCTTGGAAGTTTTCTTAGATGATTTCAAAATTTTTGGAGATTATTTTGATCATTGTTTGAAAAATATGGAATTTTTTTTGAAAACCTGCATTGAAAAAAATCTTGTCTTAAATTTTGAAATATTTTCATTTCATGGTTCAAAGAGGAATTGTGCTTGGTCATGCCATTTCCCAAAATGGAATTGAAGTGGATAAATAAAAAATTGAAGTGATATATTCATTTCCTTCCCCTACTTGTGTGAAACATGTTAGATCATTTTTAGGACATGTAGGATTATACATGAGGTTTATCAATGATTATAGTAATATTTCTCTCCCTCTCTCTAGATTACTTTTGAAAGATGCTGATTTTGATTTCAATGGTGCATGTAGGGAATTCGTTGATGAGTTGAAGAATAGATTGATTTCACCACCCGTGATGCAGCCTCCAAATTGGGAAGAACCATTTGAACTACTTTGTGATGCCTCCACCAAGTAGTTAGAGCAGTCCTTTCTCAGTGAATTGAGGGAAGACCACAATTCATTTCATATTCCTCGAGAACATTAGCTATGGCCCAATTCAATTACACAACCACGGAAAAAGAGTTCTTTGTAGTTGTTTTTTCATTAGAAAGATATACATCATATCTTATTGGAACTAAAATCACTGTGTTTTTTGATCATGCAGATTTGAGGTACTTGATGATGAATGCTGATGCTAAACCAAGGTTAGTGAGATGGATGATACTGCTGCTGGAGTTCAATATAGATATCAAGGAACATAAGGGATCTGAGAACCATCTGGCTGATCACTTAAGTAGACTGCCAAACATTGCTGAAATTGATGTTCCAGAAAGAGACCCACTGAATGATCAAATTCCAGGAGAGCAGTTGTACTTGATGGATGGAGAACTACCTTGGTATGCTGACATAGTTAATTTTTTGGTTACATCTTAGAGTAAAACGACTATATCTCTCGGAATACATGTCTAAATCCACTAAGATTTTGAAGTAACTCGACCAAGAAAATTATGCACAACATTCAAGAAGGGATCAACACGTCAATATGTCATTTAATGGTCCTAAAACGCATCATCATCCGGGTGAAAGGTTTTGGATATAAAAGGAGGAGAGCACCACCCTCTCAAAGAATCTCATTCTCCATCCTATTCCTTCCAGGACACCATGAAAAAGATCTTTTCAGCTTTGTTTTTTTTTCTTTTCTTTTTCATAGTTTTGCAATGCCTTCTTCATACCCATTCATCTCAATTACCCTTTCCATGATGGGGTAAACAATTGGAGTGATTGGGGAAGGGTTGGTTTTCTACATTGTAATTCTTGTGTTCTTGGACATAATTGAATAAATTTCATTCTTCTTCAAAGTCGTTTTCAATTTTTTATACCAGATTTTATAATCAAGTGTGATCTTTAATTAATATTATTTCCGTTACTGATTTTTTCCTTGGTAAAATAATCATAATCTCCCTCCACTAATTTCTGGTTTATATACGATGAAATAAACTAGGAATTAGTGGTGAAGTACTCGATGATCGTCAGTACGTGTAAAAGGTGTAGTGAATTTTCTTGATTGTTTGGGATAAACAAAACCTGATCGGGTATTTCCCATTTCAATTAAGGATATTCAATACAAATATTTTACACATGGATGGAGAGTTTACCAAACCAAGATCTTGGTAAGGTTTTCTCTCACAATAATAATTTCACCACGGAAGTGAGAGGAAACTATTGTGGAAACTCACTGAAATCAACTAAGAAGAAGAGGTTTGAATTAAATTGAAGAAGGATAGCATTATAATTTGGAAATAGACCCCGACCTAATCACCCTTTTTAATTTCATCATTTTTATCAATCATTTGAATTCCAAATATCATTTCAAAATCACAACATTTTTACCCTCATTTTAATGTGACAACCCATTTGTGTGCACTCCTCTTCAGGAGAAATCCTACGTCAACCACATTACAACATTTTAACTTAGAAAATAATATTTTTTCCACACCCTACGATAGGCGTGCATCAGTAGACATCCCAATAGTGTTGAACTTTTTGGAATTTAGATGTTTGCCTCTCAATTCCCATAAAAGGCCACCACCTATCACCATATATTTACACCGCTAAATCTAATTGTATCATCCAAAACCTACCCGAATAAACTCATCACTTATCTCATATCATCTTATATGTATTAATTTGGGAATAAATTCAATAATGGATGTGTTTCAGTGTGATCCAAAAGGAGATACCTGATGAATATGTAACATTCATCCATAAAAGTTATTTATTTCTTCAATAAAAACAATTAATTATATTAATATAATTATTTTATAATAACATAATTTTATAAAATATATTTATTTGTTTTTATGCTAATTTAATTACCAATAATATCACATGATTTCATCAAATTTGATTAAAAATCATTTTTCTTGTGTTCATCAGACTACACACTCAAAAACCGACGTCATTAGTTTTTTCCATTACCATTTTCATGGTATTAAATAAATTTTTATTAATAGGTCAAATATAATACTAATAATTTTTATGATACTATAATGATTTTGAAATTTTTAAATAACACATACCTTCATGCTTTTCATTTTGTGGCAATTCAATAATTTCATTCATGACTATGGCAAACTACCACCTCGTGAAGAGATGTTATTCAGTCATGCATTACATGAAACATATTAAAGATAATGAGTATAAAAATATGTGATATATATAAAATAAATAATAATTTTTAATAAAATAATATCATATAAATTTATTTCCTTTAATATGAAATGAAAATGGAAAGAGATTTCATGCATACGTGCAACATATCATCTCTTTAAATGGTGCATTTCATTACATTCATAAATATTATATATATATTTTATAAATGAATATATAATGAATATATATATATATATGATATTTATATCTTTCTTATCATTATTTATATTGTTTAATCATGATCTACGTAATACTACCATGAATAAAAATTCAAAACATCTAAAGAAAACCAATTATTACCTGAAACAAACTCTTTAAATGGAAATTTTAATGATTTTTTTATATAATTTTTTAATTAAATAATATAAGGTTTTCTGTATATTTGTTTATAGTGTTCCATTATAGAGGTATAATAACATTTTATTTATTATGGCGCAGGTTAGAACAAATGTAATGAAAGTCATGGCTTGAGGTAAGTGATTTTCCTCTCACTTTTATGTTCATTGAGACACAAGACATGTTCACATCCTATATCACAAATGTTATGTTTATGGTGAATGTGAATTTTTTAACTCATATAATGTGATATCCCGGTGTTTAAATATCCATTTTAGGATATTTATTTCTCAGGGATTGCAGTTAAATCGTTACTAAAGGGGTAAGTGGATTGATGACCCAATTTTCCTTCAATGAGATGTAAATTGTGTTTTGAACCAATTGAATTTCAAAAGGATTACATATAAATCCATTTAAAATAATATCATGAATTTTTTCATCCTAATTATGTTTTTAGAATCATTTCCCTATGATCATGACTTTAGTATCTAACCGTTGTTGCCTTGATTTATTACATTATAATGACTTCCAGGAGTCAAATCCAAAAGGTCCAAACCATTTAGTAATTTTGAAAATGGGATAAATAAATTATATAGACATTAAATTGGAAAAAAATAAAACATAATATATTAAAAAAGTATAATAAAATTCACCCTTTAATAATCATTCAGTGACAATTACTTCATAACCTCGGGAAAGGAAACAAATTAAGGGTGATATGAAATGAACATTAAGAGTTAAGTATAGAAGAATAAATAAAGAATATATAATAATAAATAACATTGAAAGGTACAAAACTGAACACACATTCCATTTAATGAATTTGGTTAAGAAAAATCTATATGTTAGGATAAATACTTGAGAAGACATTTCATTTAATGCATAATATAATATTGAAATGCATCTATAGATTTTTTTCATTATGAAAATCCTCTAGATAATTATAAATAGATTTTGAATTCAAGAAATTATTAATTATAATATGTCAGGATCATTTCACATAAGTCACTACCATGAAGACCTTCCAAAAAAAGATCTAATCTACAGGTATAAAAACATGTTTAATGGTATCTTATCTAATTCGTCCCATGAGAATACAGATTAAAATATGGGATATCCATAAACATGACCCACAAATGTATTCCAATTCGAATAACTTCACCAATATAAAAATGAATTATTTTATTTTTAAATCAATTTTACATAATTTTTTTTATCTTTATTGAGTAAAGGATACAAATTTTACATTATTTCCCCAGTTAATAAAATAACCTTCAAAGTAAACACCCCATGTGAAATGGTATATGGATTAAGAAATAGTAAAATAAATCAATTATCGGTTTCAACTGTAAATCAACCTAAATCCAGTATAAATAAACCAATATAAAAATAAAATTCCAATTCAAATAAAATATTATATGACATAATAAATGAACTAGGACTTTGTACCAATTATTGAAAATTATGTAAACAAATTATTTACCACTCTATAATCAGTAAAATAATTTTTTCTAAGAATGAATAATATTTAAAAAAAATTATATACCATGATACATGAAAGATTCATGATATAATATAACAATTGGGAAGTACATACTTCTTAAAAAATAAATATGTGGTGAGTATGTTATATGTCTTGCAGAAACAAAAGTTTGATGAAAATCCCAAAAATTTGACATTCCATTTGTTTAACATGATTTAACCTATGTATAATGGAATAAAGAATGTTATTTATTTATATGATAAACATATTCATATTACAGATATCACATATGATCCTCTTATATCATCTTATAACATGTTTGTCAACAATATTTCATCATTTCCCTTGTTTCATGAGTTAACATCATCATTTTCCTATGTTTTTTTTAAATGTATTTCATGTTTCTTGTTCATAAGATAGAGTTACATCATATCCATAACGATATTATGGTTATATATATCGTATTTATTCATTATATATATTTTTATAATCATTATTCATTATAGAAAATGTAAAATGAACCACATCGTGTCGTGGAGATGGTAAGTCGTGTATATGCACAATCCACAGTTTAATTTCCTTATTGATAAATGGGTATAATATTGGATGGTATATTTATATGATTCTATTTTTTAAAATATTTTATATTATATATATATATATATATCAATTATATGCATCATTATATTAATCTGAGTAAATTGGTGATGAAACACAAATTACACTATGGTGTGGAGATGACAAGTCGTACATATCCACATGTGGTGTTTACATTTTTTATAGAATGGGTAAAATGTAGAATATGGTTGTACCAGAATCATAATTACATATCAATATATATAATACTATATTTATGAATTTATCATGGAAATAACTCAGGAAGAGAAATTAGATGATGAAACAAACTTGAAAAAGTCGATAGAGGTGATTACCTCTTCTTCAACAGACATACATTAATCTATTATTAAGGGAAATAAGGTTGGTATTTCTGTAGTAACTTAACCTAAAGAACATGATTAATTATTTGTATAAGAAAAAATTGTATATTTTGGTTAATGTAAAAGGCTCAATGTGATGAAATTAAATGAAGGAAGGTGTTTTATTTAATAATTGAGGTAAGGCGAACCAATGAAAATCATTAAAATATGTAATTATAATAAATTCATTTTCCTTCCAAATGCTACAAAATAGTCACGTATTTGAATGTAATGTGATATAGAAATATTGTCCCTATATCTAAGGAAAAATTTTCTATTTTTTTATTGTAAACCATATCATTTTTATTGACCTAAGTTATCCTATTTTAGTTCTAGTTACTATAATTGTTTTTAAATTTGAACAGGGGTAATTTTTCCTATAAAATATCAATTAGAAAATAAATATATAATTTATGAAATTTTACCCTAAAAAAAATAAATTTTTGTTTAAAAAAGATTTTTTTTTAATTTTAAATAATTTAATAACTTATTAGTTTTATAAAATTTTATTACTATCAATTTTTTATCTATTTATTGCATTGACCATAGAAAACAATGAAAATAATATAACACCAAACAGAATTATTTAACAAAAAACTAATATGTAGTAAAAATTCATAAAATTCATGTAGGACCTTTATTAATTCAAATTATATTTATCTTAAAACATTAAATATCATTTATTTTAAATTCCAATTAATAAAATTAATAGTTCATCATAATTGTATATATATTTATTGTCATTATTTTATCAATAATATTTAAACATGAAATACCATGTTGTAGATCAATATTATAAATTTAAAATTAATAATTATAGTCTAAGTTATCAGCTAGATAACATCATGATAAAAATGTTCTATTTAATATAAATTTTTATTTGATATCGTTGGCATTTCATTAAATAAAATATTATAAATATCATAACCTCATCAAAATGGGCATAAATTATCATATAGACAAACCTTAATTTCTTAATAATGATATTGTATCATCTTAAAAAATATTAAAAAGTGCTTGGACTAATTTATAGTTCTTATAATATTATTTTGAAGATAAATTACCTAATTTACCCATTACCTTTCATGACCCCCTCCCCACAATGTATACCACTCTTAGGTCGAAAATGAGATAAGAGACATAGAAACCACTTATTCCTACATCCAATAGACCCTTAGATGGAGACTATAATTGAGGGTATAATAAACATGCATATGGGAGGCATTACCTTCTAAGAGAAAAACATTCAGATGATGTAGAGAGAGATAATATAGATAACCACCAATCCAACTCAGACTACAATATAATAGAAAACCCAAGTACATATATGCAATTTCATGAATGAAATACAAAAACTGAATGTGAAAACTTCAAGTAACAAAACAACGTAAGGACGGAGGTGACTAAAATGCCCAAACAACTCCTGTAAAAACCAAAACTGGTAGTAAATTTCCTAATCTAAAATCATATATAACTAACATGAAAAACTGCTAATATATATATAGGGTTTGTATAAATGAATAAATAGTAAGATCATCCTGGGAGCCACTCGTGAAAAGGTAAAAGAATCATACCAAAACATAGTGATCAACAAGTGAATCTAACTTTTCGAAAAAACATATTTACTAAGTTCACATCCAGACCATGGATATTCTCACCATTTATGGAATACAAGAAAATAAAATATAATAATGAATAGCTAGGTACCACACTTCCACTTCCCCGCTAATGTTTCGCTCTTCCCCAACATCTCACAACAAGAGAATCTCTATCAAAAATGGATAGTCCACTGAAACATGGTTGAAGCACCATAACATGAACCTCAAGAGACATACACCACAATGTCAAAATATCCAAAAGTAACTAGTTAGTTTCTAGGATCAACCATAGGACACATAACATGTATCTCCAACAATCTGCTGGTGCAACCTGTGGAACATCTTCTCTATGAACCCGATGGGGACGTCGACTGAGGGATATATATAAAAAAAGTGTAAAAAATCAGTTCTCCTAAACCTATAATAAATAATATGTGAACATTTATCAATTGATTTATTTTTTACATTTTACGTTAATCAATATCATGATATACCCATTCAAAAATAGTCTCAAAGAAGAAATATGCATGATCCATTCCTAGGAATATATCCTATAAACAATGTCTCCTCATTTAGTATTATCTGTGTGTTTAACAGTCCATGAATTTGATTATTTGCATCCCTAAACACCTGTTTCTCAGTTTCCCCTCATGGTTAAATTTCATGCTATACTTACCTTGTATTTTTTCACTACCAACCCATGAAACCTCACTTATTCCAAAATCTATACTTCATCTTACCCCTCATCATGAAAATATATACCACTATTTCAAGACCCCCTCTTGAGAAATTGTACCCCTATAGGGTTGGTAATGTGAGGAAAGAGATAGTATCCCCATTAGTCTGTGCTCTAATAGGCCATGGGTTACCGACTATCACTGAGGGTATAATAAACATGCAGATGGGAAGAATATACCTATAATAAATACACATGTGGAATAAATAGATAAGATAGACACACATCAACTCCTACTAAAAATATATAATCAATGACTACCCAAGAACACATATTTAATGTAATGGAAGAACTACTACAACTTAAAGGTTAAACTATAAGAAAAAATGTTAGGACAACAACGACCACAATGCCCAAACACTGTCTATAAAACCCGAAGATATTAGCAACCATCATGATCTCCAACTTGAACAAAATATCCTTAAAAGTTTTTTTATATATGTTGGGTGAGAATAACAGTATACACAGTAGGATCCTTCCCAGATCTTCTCATGAAAAAAATGGAAAAATAAAAAATAACAGTGACCAATATGTTAATCTAACTCATAACCTAAAATAGTATACAAAGTTCACATCCTCACCATTTCTAACCATAAATTGTATAGCATAAAAGAGAATATAATATAAAAAAATATCAAGGGTACCTCGCTACATATTCCACATTATTTTACTATGCTACCCCAACATCGTACATCTAGATCATATCTCTCTAAAAGGTTATCCCACAAACACATGGGAAAAGAACCACAACATGTATCTCATGAAACACACACAACCATGTCCACATATACATCCTAACCAAGTATTTTACAAGATCCACCAAATCCCACATAACATGTTTCATAAACCAAGTATTAGAGCTTAACCCATCACATCTCATACAATGAGTAAGGATCCTCAATCCATCACAACCAACACATGTTATACCTATAATATTCCTTAGGAAACTATATCTAGAATACATTTCTGTGAATTGACCATGGGGATTATAGCCCTATGCCCACATATATTGGAAAATATAACGTCCTTTCATAGAATCAAAATTAACAACCATAAGAGGAGATAGAGGCAAAAGGGGGTAGTCAAGAATGGTTCCTCCCACCATAGTGTAGGGGAAAACACACCACCACATATTAGAATATCTAGGGTGTCGGTTTGCCTCACCAAAACACAGTAGAGTAGAAGATAGAATCAAAAAAATTAAATGATATAATATACCTCACAACCACACTATGGGAATAAAATAGACTCAAAATCAACTATAGTTAACATATCTCAAACTCCCAGCAACCACTTCTTATAATATATGACCTATAAGAACAATACAATTTAAATTGTTATATTAAATTACATCCAAATTTTTTATCACTTTCACTTTATGATAATTAATTCATTAGAAATTAAATAAACATGATCATTTTCCACAACACATCATATTTACATTTCAATAAAGACCCATTCCATCGAAGAATAATAAAACTAATTCCATGGCTTATTAAAATTTCATCCTCAACAATGCTTCCCAGTAACATCCATCCCAATGGGATAAAATATTTTTCATATATATAACAACATTACATTATATGTCACCAGGTGATCTTGGAAAAAATTTTAAGCTCCCCTAAATCAAGGGGATCAATATAGTGACTATATGGACAACATATCGATTCTTTTCCACCTTTATAAATTTAGTAAACTTTTCCAACCATGAGATTCTAAGAAAGGAAATAATGTGGCATGCCCCACACATCCTCTCCTCCCATCGTAATAAATTAACCAAAGACATTTTTCAGTATAAAGAAGTTGTAAATAGAATGTATATAAACACGCAAAAGAATCAAACATGAATCGAACATTCATAACAGCAGACAATCCCATCTTCAACTAAATTCATAAACTTTTATGTCCTTCCTGACATCCACATGAATATGCTAATTCATCATGCCACTCTAGGTGTCAACTTCACAAAAAATGGGCCTCCCTTCCCCACCTACCATGACATCCCTCCTATATGTTCCATTATAGGCTATCATAACATCTAGACCTCCGTACCCCTCATACCACAATATCAATTCATGTTTAGTGTTCCAAGGCTCATATCAAATCATAATCTACATGAAAATACTTATAATACTGGAACATGGCCCTAAAACATGGCATTCATCCTTCACATACAATGTGCTATCATGAATCCAAAAAACAAGGAACATTACCTTTAAAATAAAATGGGAAAATCAGATTCTTTAACTTCATTATATTTTATAACACAACCTATTAATTATTCCATGTTGAATTAGAAAATTCATTAACCATATGTTCCAATTACATGCAACCTAGAAAACAAGCTATCACTAGACAACATAAATTAATTCCAACCATAATGTAACATACCTTTAATTATTTTATCATGTAGAGTCAGTATTCTTTATGTTCAATAAATAATTCAATTAAACATTAATTCTTGCATGCATTTTTTTAACTTCAAATTACTAAAACAACAAGATTTATTAAAAATTCAAATTTATCTTTTACCCAATTAATTATCTATTAATTTATGTTTTCTGTTTATATCAATTTCCATCATGAAAAACATGATAATATTACAAAGTAATAGATATCTTAATATCTAGTAAATCAAGGTGAAATTTATTTTCACAATACAAAAAATAATATCTTCAAGTGATCTATTTTAATTATTTTATCCAGTTCAAGTATTTAATTAGGACAATTTCATTTGGATCCATGGGGATAAATCATGATAGCTGAATGATTCAATGTTAATGAATATAGAAGCAATGAATCAACTAACTCAAAATTTGATCAAAATTATTTTCATGAGAAATGAGAAAATAACTAATCAATGGAGGGATCTAGGAATCAATATTTTTCATATGAATTACCAAAATTTCTATGTGGGGGTCGCTGAGTCGCCTAGAGATGAGATGGAGCCACTGAAGCTCTAGGGTTTGAAAAAAAATGTGTGGCTATAAATGTTTTAAAACATCAAAAATGGCAGATTACTCTATATTTAATCCCCTTTAAAATTTAGTAATCCTTAGATTTTATTTTCAATGAAAAACACATGGCCTTCGATTTTATTTTATCTTTCAAAACCCAAAGTATTTCACGACGTGAATCACACTTCCATGTCGTGAAAGTCTTCTAAACATCAGGAATCCCACTTTCACACAATCAACATTCCTACTCCTTGTTATCGGCACCCATAACTCTTCAAACTTAATATCAGAATCCACTTATCTTTGTATACCAAGGGAAAATGCGAGGGGTCGGCCCATGTGGATTTGGGCCCTTACAATATGTTGGTGATAATTATTACCGACCAAAATATTCATATCGATCAAAAAAAATTGACCAATTTAATAAATTTTCACATTATGAATCCACATATGACACCCATTTTTAAAAATCTAGAAACACATATGTTTTATAATATAATTTAAACTAATCCAACATAATGAAACCAAAAACATATTTCATGGAAAGTGTATTTTTACACTAAAAATATACTTATAACAAAATAGTGTATATTAAATAATGTTATTTATAACTAAATAAAAATTATTTTTTTAATTCAATATAAAATATAACATTTAAATGTTCAGAATAAAAATATATTTTAAATTAAAATTATTTTTTACTATTCACTGTAAAATAATTTTTTTTAAAAAAATTAACTAAAATTAAATCTAAGAGAATTTTGAAAATCCACGACCAAAAATGAATTTTATTTTATCAAATAGAATTTATAAAAGTGTGGAAATTTAGTTTGACAAAAAGTGTGCCATCAATTGGTGGTAAATCATCATTTTGAAAAAATTAATTTTTTATTCATAAAATTGAATTTGTTCATTTCGAATTCCTATAAAATCAATTAGATGAATTAAAAATATTTAAATGAATATATAATATATATATATTTTATAATGTCGTTAATAATATTTGATCAATCTAGTTTAACATCTTGGTTATAATAATATTTCATTTTTTATTTAAAATCAGTATTTCTTGAAACATATTCCATCGAATATCTTTTTATTAATAACGAGATATATCATAATATAATATGATTTTATATTCCCCAATACGAAAATAAATTGGATACTTTCAATTTTAAATATCACTTAACGAATCATGTTTTGAAACATTAAAATTGCTTTGTGGAGAACAGACATCTCAAATAAGATTATTAAAACATACTCTTAATAAGATGGAAAGTAAAATGTGAAGGTTGCCAAAAAAATTAGGATTTTGAATATGGTAAAATTTATGGTAAATTAAAAAATGGGAATGTTACATAAATATAACTATCCCATTCTGATGGGGAGTTATATTGAACATGATCCTTACAAATTTATCCTTTACAAAACAATAAATTTCTCATTGGTAAAAAGACCATTGTTTTCTCAGTAAAAAAATTAAACTGATAAAGATTTTTTCTAAATTTCTTTCCTATAGTTGAGGGAGTCTTTTAAAATAAATATAAGAACGTGAGAAAATAAAATTACATGATATATTTAAATGTCACAGGCATAATATCGTCCTTTGGATATTATTTATTCTATTTAGAATTTGATGCACTGCTGTGTGTAATGCATTTCCACCTGGTTTAACATCTAAAAATTGGTTTTGTGGATGGTTTCTACGTGATTTTCACATTAATAATATATCATGATAGGTTCTTCGGTCTTTAAAAGGATAAATCACGTATTCTTTGATGTTTGGAGATTCTGAAGGGAATTGGAGTCGTACGGACCCTTTTACCCCTGATGATGCTGGACGAGAGCTATTCGGATCAACCACTTGACGTGAATGATAGAAAACCAAGGGATTTAAAAGGAAAAAATGAACCAAATAATTTATGCATGGTTTATACAAACCATGTGCAAACTCTGAGGGAGGAGATTCCCCTTACAGAAGGGTCCACACGGTTATCACACGGTTTACCAAACCATGTGGGCCCTGCAGAGAAAAACTGTACAATTCAACAAATTCTAGACAGTAGCTATGGCATGGTTGGCACACTATTTACCAAACCGTGTGCCCAAATGGTGCGGCTGGGGAATTCAAGACAGAAGCTATTACACGATTGGCCCACAGTTCACCAAATCGTGCGCCCAAACCGTGCACACCACTTCAGCTCCTTCTTTTTTCTTTTCTACATTCCATCAACTACTTGACCCAAGATTCCCTTTGAGACTTTCCTTTAGACAACGGGAAAAAGGATCTTTTTGACCTGTAAGAATCTGGAGAGTAAAGGGAAAATAGGGGGATCTTACAGAGAGAAAGAGGAACAATACGGAGTGGGAGAAAGGGTGGTTTTTTGAAAAAACCAAAGGAGTTCTTGTATGTTGTGTGCTTCTGACTCTTTTTCAGTTTGATTGTAATGAACTACTTGATGAATTTTAGTATGGTTCTGAATATTTCACTCAAGATTAACTAAACCCTTCCCTTCTATTGGGGTTGGGATAAATGTGGGTTCATTAGAAACATTTATTATTATTATTGTATTTGTTCATACTCTCATCTAATTATCCCATTAATTCTATATTCTATTTCACTAGAAACGTCCATGTCGGACCAAGAATGGATTTTCCAGGGATCTTTGGGGGAATTACAATGAGAATATCCATGACCACTGGATATCCATGTCATTTTAAGAGGATATTTCTTAACTTGAATGTCAGTAGAAATCAATTTCCGGACAAATGAATTGATCTCTACCAACTTGATCATAACTTGCCAGACCAAGGGAGTTCCAACACACATAAATCCCATAAATCTGGGTTATTATGAACAATACAACACAATAATGAAAAAAATTTAGTGTACCACATGAATGTCCATCCCCAACACATTCTCAGTTTTATTCGTCAAAAATTTGGTTTTAAGTAATCTTCCGTTTTAAGTAATCGGTAGTGAATTATGCAAGATCTAGTAACAAGTCATCTTCTATTATCGGAATCATGAACCAACCAAAACATATATATATTCAGCATATTCACTAAGTGACTTCAATTCATGAAACATAAAATTCCAACATCGTTTCTCTATGGACCTACCCCATACTTTCCTACCATATTAGTCCAACATAGGGAATTTAATTTGGCTGAAAAACAAGATCAACACAAATGACAGGTCATATTTTGGCGTCGTTGCCCGAGACTCAGACGGTTGTTTTTCTTAATTGAATTGGAATTATATTGTGAAAATAAAAATTAAAAATTTCCTAAAAATTATTTTCTTAATCTCATTTATGTTTTTCAACTTTTGTTGTTTCCATTTTACACTTGGTGTTTTGTCTATATGTGTGTAGGCCTATAGTACATGAGTAGCCAAGTAAATCATTCCCAGACTACTGAGTCATTGGAGTTACACCCAATAGACCCTGAAATCTAAAGAACATTTTCAAGGCAACGTCGTGCACTCATGGGTGATCACAACGCATACGACCCTAGGACGCATCAGGAGGAAGAACTAGGGATTGTCCTAGTCATTGGGTAGCCATTTGTCATTGAAGAGAATCCAACCATGGGTGGAGATGAAGAGTAGCATTTGAAACCACCTAGAGTTTATATGGAGTATCTGCCGAGGAACCAACAGAGGCCACCAGCTCAATTTGTTCTAGGATTCGGGCAGTCACTACAGAGACAATACATTCAACGGGACTAACCTCCCATTTTCCATCTGAACCAGCATGCCTATTATCAACAAGGACAACAACAATATGTTCCTCAGGTAGCTCAGGAATTGGTGCCGCAGCGCCGGACTCTTATGGAATATGGGCTACCCTCCATTCAAGGAGAGGATACAGGAATAGTCAGGCCACCAGTGCAGACCCAAACTTTTAAAATTAAGCCGGCCATCATGTTGTTGTTTCAGAATACTATTCAATTCATTGGTTTTCAGAGTGAAGACCCCTATGCTCACATCTCCAACTTTTTGGAGATTTGTGATACAATCTAGTACCACGATGTTTTAGAGGATTCCATCCGCCTAAGGTTGTTTCCCTTATACTCAAGTGACAAGGTGAAGGATTGGATTAAGGGACTTCCTCAGCGATAAATTCTAACCTGGGAGGCGTTGTATCAGGCCTTTTTATCAAAATATTTCCCTCCACCGATGATGGTCATGTTAAGAAAAGAAATTCATAACTTTCATCAGCATCACTCAAGATCTTTGTATGAGTCATGGGAACGATTTAAAGATATGCTTCAGAAGTACCGACACCACAAACTTCCATTATGGATGCATGTCCAGACTTTTTATGGTGGTCTCAACACAAAAACAAAGTTTGTGGTTAACGCAGTGGCTGGAGGGATAGTTATTAGAAAGTATCCTGAAGAGTTGTTTGAATTGTTAAAAGATATTTCATCTAATATAGTTCAATTGAATTTAGAAAGTGGTACTCCGAAAGGGGGAATTCACAATATAGATGAAACCACCATGCTTGTGGATCAACTCGATGACATATCCAAGAATATTGATGCTTTGAATCTAAAGCATCCATCTGAAGTTCAAGCTATCATTTCACCAGCATGTGGTGATTGTGGAGAAGACCGTGAAATGGGTGAGGGCTTAGGTGCCAATGTAGTAGACTCAACTAGTGAGATCAATTATGTTGCTCAGAACAGAGGAAAAAATAGATACCCTCAATATCATACCCAAGAGTGGTAGGAACATCAAAATCATGGTTGGGGGCAGCAACAACAAAATTCTCATCCCCGATGACAAATACCACCTGGTTACAGGCATCAGCAGTTTCAAAATGAGTACCTAAGAAAGCAGCAGAGTAAACAATTTCAGCAGGGCACATATCAGCTGCAAGGGTATCAAACCCCTCATCCCTCCCATCCATTTAGATAGCCACATCCCCCAAAAGTCACCCAACAAACTCAGCATGAAACTAGCTCATGGCTGGAGGATATTATTTTCCAAATTCACAACAAATACTGAGACACAATTTCAAAATCAGGAGGTGTCCTTCCGAGGCCTCGACAACCAGATTGGGTAGCTTTCCAATCAGTTGTCCCATATAGAGCTCGATACACTACTAGGAAACACCGAGAAAAATACAATGGGAGGAGGCAAATGCTATTACTCTACGTAGCGGGAAGGAGCTGATTCCAAAGGTTACTATGAATCTGGTTTCCCCACCACCAAAGTAGTCCACATCCTCAAGTGAAGAAGTTGCTGCTGAGGAATCTTCTTCTAGACATGATAAGGATGAAGAACCAACATTCCCATAGGATAAGGGTGAAGATGTGATCAAAACATATGAACCACCCCTGCCATTTCTAGTAAGGATGAAACAATGGAAGATGGTCCCAAAATTCAATAAATTCATGGAGATCTTCCGAAAGCTTTATATCAATATCCCCTTTGAAGAAGCATTAATTCAAATGCCCACCTACGAAAAGTTCATGATAGTAATTCTATCCAAAAAAAGGAAAATTGATGATTTGGGAACCATTCCCCTGACCAAGGAATGTTTGGCAGTTGTCCAACATACTCTCCCTCTCAATATCCATGACCCGAGAAGCTTTACAATCCCTTGTAATATCGGGCCTTGTGAGTTTGGAAAACCACTAACGAATCTGGGAGTAAGTGTTAATCTAATTCCCTTTGGGGTGCTCAAAAAGTTAGGGATGAAAAATCTTAAGCCGACCTGAGTGGCACTCCAACTCGTCGATTGTTCTATTAAATACCACAGGGGGTTGTTGGAAGATGTGTTAGTCAAAGTGGGAAAGTTGATTTTACCAGTAGATTTTATCATCCTTGATATGGAAGAAGGGTAAGAGGCATCACTAATTCTTGTAATACCATTTTTAGATACCTAAATGGTTTTAATTGATGTTCACCAAGGAGAGATTATTTGTCATTTTGGTGATGAAAAGGTTTCTAACAATGTCTTAAAGGTTGTAAAACAAGTTTTATTAATGGAGCATAAAGATTGTTGTGCTTTGACAACAACGGTTGAGCACTTAATCCTACAATATGGTGATATGAAATCGTATCCTCTCATTAAAGAATTTGTTCTGTAGAATGATAACCTTGAAGAAGATCTGGAAGTCCTCTGAAGTCGAAAATAGGACATCGACTAGAAGTTTGCTGACCAGAAGGGTATAAGACCCATTATCTGCAATCACAAAGTACTTATGGATGAAGGGGAAAAAGAATCACGCTAACCACAACAGAGACAGAACCCCCCATATGAAAGAAGTGGTAAAAAAGGAAGTGATAAAATTCTGTGATGCTGGTATTATTTAACCCTTCTCTGACAACCCGTGGGTGAGTCCCCTCCTTGAGGAACCTAAGAAATGCGGTATCATGGTACTCACAAATGAAAAGAAACAGCTAATCCCTACTCGAAGAGTCACGAGATGGTGGTTATGTGTTGAATACAAGAAAGTTAAATGATTCCACATGGAAAGATCATTTCCACCTCCCATTTACGGATCATATTCATGAAATATTGGCGATTCATTAAATCTATTGTTTTTTGGATGGTTATTTGGGCTATAACCAGATTTCTATCACACCTGGAGATCAGGAAAATAGCATTTTAACTTGTCCATGTGGAACATTCGCCTACCACCGCATGTCATTTGGAATGTGTAATGCTCCTGCAACCTTTCAGAGGTGCATGCTATCAATCTTCCACAAGATGGAAGAACAGATTCTAGAGGTCTTTATGGATGACTTCTCGGTATACGAAAAGTCATTTACCACTTGTCTGACGAATCTGAAGCTGGTTCTTGGGTAGTGTGAGCACACAAATTTGTTTTTGAATTAGGAGAAGTACCATTTTATGTTAAAACATTGAATTGTGCTAGGCCATTGGATCTCATCGCAAGGAATTCAAGTAGATCCGTCAAAAATTAAAGTGATCTCACAATTGCCCATTCCTACATCAGTCTGATTAATTCAGAGATTTTTGGGGAATGTGGGTTTCTACCAATGATTTATCCGAGATTTTTCTAAGATTTCAATTCCTTTTACCAATCTACTATCCAAATATTCAATATATGAATTTTATGATAAATGCATTGAGGGATTCCAAATTTTCATGGAGAAATTGGACGTCGCACCCATCCTGATATCTCCAAATTGGGAGGACAAGTTTGAACTGATGTGCGACACGAGAGATTATATTGTGGGGGATGTTCTTGGCCAGTGGATGGATCATATTTTCAGACTGATCTACAATGTTAGCCACACATTAAATGAGGCACAATTGAATTATACCACCACGGAGAAGGAAATACTATCTTTGTTTTTTTTATTTTTACAGATTTCACTCCTATTTGGTGCTTTCCAATGTAGTGGTTTACACTGACCATGTCACATTGAAGTATTTGTTGAATAAGAAGGATGATAAACCACAACTCATTCGTTGGGTGCTTCTCCTATAAGAGTTTTTTTGGAAATTAAAGACAGGAAGGGATGAGAAAATGTTGTGGCTGATCACCTATCCTAAATGGAGCTACCACACATAGAAAGAGTATAAGACTGGGAAATCAAGAAAGATTTTCCCGATGAGCAGTAATTTTTTATTTGGAGCCCCACCTCATCCATGGTTCGCCGATCCTGCCAACTTCTTAGCACCACGAGTCGTCCACCCAGACTTTGTATTTGAAAAGAGGAAGCGGTTTTTGTTGGATCTAAAGTGATATTTCTGGGAAGACCCCTTGATTTTCCACTAATTCAGCGATGGGATCATCTTTCGTTCCATCCTGGAGGAAGAAATTCAAAATGTTTTAGAGTTCTGTCAATCTTTTCCTAAGGGAGGGAATCATGGAGTAGATCGCACAGTTTCCAAGATCTTACAATCCGATTTCTTCTGTCCAATCATGCATAATGAGACACGCCATTTTATTTCATGCTGTGATTGATGCTAGCGGACAAGAAATGTCAGCTGTCATGTTGAGATGTTGAACCACCCGATATTCTAAGTGTAAATTTTTTATGTATGGGGAATCGACTTCATGGGTCCATTTCACCCATCCTTTGGGCACACGTACATCCTAGTATGTGTTGATTATGTCTCTAAGAGGGTGGAAGTAGCGGAAACGACTTAATATAAATCTCAGTGTGTTGTCTATTTTCTTAAGAAGAATATATTCAGTCGGTTTGGTACACCGCAGGTGTTGATTAGCGACCAAAACACTCATTTCAAAAATAGAGATATGAGATATGTGCTTCAAAAGTATGGTGTCAATTATAATAAAGGGACACCCTACCACCTGAAATCTATTGGTCAAGTGGAAGTGTCCAATCGTGAGCTATAAAAAATACTTGAGAAAACGGAAAGCGCATCCAAAAAGGATTTTTCAAAGAAATTGGATGATGCGTTATGGGATTACCATACAACTTTCAAGACACCCCTGGGCATGTCACCTTTCTGATTGGTCTATGGAAAACCCTTCCACTTACTGGTGGAGAAGGAACATAAATCCTACTGGGCCGTCAAGGCCCTCAACTATGATCACAAGGTAACAGAGGAAAAGAAGAAATTTGAATTGACAGAGCTAGAAGAGATTAGGTTGGAGGCCTTTGAGAGTGAAGCATTATATAAGGAGAAGACTAAGGCAATCCATTACCGCATGATCTCCCAGAAGTCTTTCCTGCCAGGTGACAAAGTATTTCTCTTTTACTCTAGCCTTAAGTTTTTTCTAGGAAAGATAATGTCCCGATGGTTGGGACCCTTCATGGTAATTACGTTCTTCCTCTATGGAGCGGTGGAAGTGGCTGATGCCGATGGGAAAACATTCAAAGTCAACGGACAACACCTAAATAGATACTATAACATGGATGACATGGTGGGCATAATTTCCACCATGAAATTTGGGTAGCTCAAGGCCCAGGTCAGTTGAGCTCGAGACTTAAAACGTAGCACTAACAGGGAGGTAACGCAATATTTTGGGAAATTTTATATTCCAATGATTTCTTTGTCTGAGTGTGCTTAGGACAACATTCTAGTGTGATTTTCCTATTATTTCATGTTATAGTTAGGATTCTCAACCCCCATTGTACTACATGTCGGGAGCTAGTGAATCGACGGGCGAGCAGTCTACAACCTCATCTCCCACCGACCTTGTAGACTTTACCCCGCCTACCGATGATCCGACTTGGGATGTCGCAGCACATGATTTCTTTTACCCTCCCCCTGCCTCCTGACCAGCTCTTATTAAATGTTCTTACATTGTTCTGTGATGTTCCTTTGGACCTATCTTGAACTGTCATTTACTATCTTTTCATTCGTGTAATGTTTTTACCTGTTTTGGTGTGATTATGTGATGATATTTCTTTTCCTGCATCTGGTACTGCTTTATCTTGCTTCACTTGAATGGTACTTTTTGCCAGCAGATATTTCATCTTTTCCACGCCAGCTATTATTTCCATTAATCGGACTCTCGTACACCATCTAATTTCCCATGCACTATATTCAAGGTATTTTTTCACTTTTCAACTTTTTCCATTATTTTGACCCTCCCTTGTCATGCTCCATTTCCCACCCTTCTCTCCATTATTACCTTCACAGGGGGCTGTACTCAGTTTTATGTGTGGGGGAGGGATCTTTTAATTGGCACCCAATTTTGATTTATTTTTTACCTAATTACTTAGGGTAGAATATTTTCTTAGGTGTGTCTAAAGTGTTTTTATAGATATCATGGGTTTATACTAGTTAGCTAAAACTGAATTATGGAAATTATCATCGAAAATGGCTCATATGTCCGGATTGTTGAACCTAGTTTATGATGTGAATAAACTTGGTAATACTTAAAAAGGAGAATTTATCCAATAATTTATAAAAAAAATATGTTTTAAAATGATTTTTTTATTGAGTAATTCGAATTGAGAAACCCCTTAAAATGGAAGTCGAATTGTTCATAAAGAGAGGTGAGGTTTTGGGAATTTTTGTTTCCGCACTAGTGGCTATTGTGCGGTCTTAATTTCATGAACTCTTGACTTGCTAAAACAATTTCATCATGTATTGACATGAGCATGTTGGTAAAAATTTGATGCTATTTTCGCACGCCACTACAAAGAAAAATATAAATTTTGAGATATACAAAGGAATTCCCAATACTTTTTATGACCTTTCATCATGTTCCAATTAATTCAATTCGATGATGTTGTGTGACCTATAAAAGTGATAGCCCTCCAATTGGTGATGAAAAAACCTGGGCTTAGCCAATCTGAGTGAATAATGAGATGAAAATGGAGGTATGAACTCTCTTTGAAGGATGAAGGGAAAATTCAATTTTAAGCAAAAATTGATTTATGAATGAATGGTTAACTGTTGTGGATTAAGTCTACTTTTTTGGATAACTTCATAGACTTCGGAGGCATGAAGTATGAATGCTTTAATTTTTAGTGATAATTAGTTCAAAATTCATATTCACCTAAATGGTATAATCTTTGATATTTCTAGTTGTCTCTTTAGTGACACCTTGGTCATGACTCTCTATGCTTTTGTTTGAGGAAAAAAACTAATCATGTGTGGGGGAGTTTGATGCACTGCTGTGCATATGGAATTTTCACATGTTTAAACAACTATAAATTGGTTTTGTGGATGGTTTCTATGTTATTTTCACATTGATAATGTATTTTGATAGGTTCTTCGGTCATTGAAAAATAAAGCATGGATTCTTTGATGTTTGGAGATTCTGAAGGGAATTGGAGGCGTAAGGACCGTGTTCCCCCTGATGATGCTGGATGGGAGCTATTCAGATCAACCATTTGACGTGAAGGACATAAAACAAAGGGAATTCAAAGGACAAAATTACACGCATGATTTCCGCATGGTTTATACAAACTGTGTGCAAACCGTGTGGTAGGAGATTCCCCTTATAGAAGGGCCCACATGGTTATCACATGGTTTACTAAACTGTGCGGGCCTTGCAGAGAAAAACCATGAGGTTCCAAAAATTATTGACAGTAGCTATGGCACGGTTGGCGCATGGTTTACCGAAATATGCACCCAAATGTTGCGGCTGAAGAATTCAAGATAGTAGTTATTGCACGGTTGGCACACAGTTTAGCAATCTGTGCGCCCAAACCATGCACACCACTGGAGCTCATTCTTTTTTCTTTTCTACTTTCCAACAACTCCTTGGCCAAGGATTCTTTTTGAGACTTTCCTTTAGATAGTTTGAAAAATGGATCTTTTTGATCTGGAAGAATCTGGAGATTAAAGGGAAAATAGGGGGATCACACAGAGGGAAAGAGGAAAAATATGGAGTGGGAGAAAGGGAGGTTTTCGGCAGAAACCTTGAAAGTTCTTATATTTTTTTTGCTTCTGAATCATTTTCAGTTTGATTGTAATGAACTCCTTTATGCATTGTAGTAAGGTTCTGAATTTTTCATTCATGAGTAGCTAAACCCTTACCTTGTGTTGGGGCTGGGAGAAATGTGGGTTCGTTAGAACCATTTTCTTTATTATTGTATTTGTTAATACTCCCTTGTCTAATTCTCCCATTAATTCTAGATTCTATTTCTCTAGAAACATCCATGTTGGACCAAGAATGGATTTTCTGGGGATCTTTGGGAGAATTACGAAAATAATAACCCTGACCATTGGATATCCTTGTCATTTTTAGAGGGTAGTTCTTAACATAAAAGTCAGTTGAAATCAATTGATGGACCAAGGAATTGATTTCTATCGAATTGATCAGAACTTTCCAGACCAAGGGAGTACTGACACATATGAAACCCAAAAATGTGGGTTATTATGGAAAATACAACACAATAAGGGAAATAGTTATATTTTCCCACATGAATGTCCATCCTCAGAACATTCTCAATATTATTCGTCAAAAATTTGGTTTTAATAAATCTTTAGTTTTATGTAATCGGTAGTGGATTAAGCCAGATCTAGTAACAAGTCATCTTTTAAAATCTAAATCATGAACCAACCAAAATGTATTTAAATTCAGCATCTTCACCAAGTGACTTCAATTCAAGAACCATAAAACTCCAACATCATTTCCCTGTGGACCGACCTCGTATGTGCCTACTATACTAGTCCATGTTATGGAATTTAATTTGGCTGGAAAAGAATATCAACACAAATGATAGGTAAAATTTTGGATCCATTCCCAGGGACTCAAAAGGTTGTTTTTTGTTAATTGAATTATTATTATTTTGTGAAAATAAAAAATAAAAATTTCCTAAAATTCTTTTATTCATCTCATTTATGTTTTTTAACTTTTGTTTTTTCCCTTTTACGCTGGGTGTTTTGTCTATATGTGTGCAGGCCTATAGTACATGATTAGTCAAGTCACTCATTCCCAGACTGTTGAGTCATCGGAGATACACATGATAGACCTTGAAATCGAAAGAAAATTTTCAAGGCGACATCATTCACTCATGGGTGATCACAATGCAGACGACCCCATGACGCATCAGGAGGAAGAACCGGGGGCTGTCCAAGTAATTGGGCAGCAATTTGTTATTGAAGAGAATCCAACCAGAGGTGGAGATGGAGAGAAGCATTTGACCCCACCTAGATTTTATATGAAGTATCTGCCAAGGAACCAATAGAGGCCACCGACTCTACTTGTGCTAGGATTCGGGCAACCACCGTAGAGATAATATATTCAATGAGACCAACCTCCCTTTTTACCTCAGAACCAGCAGAAATATTATCAGCAAGGACAACAATAATATGTTCCTTAGGTACCTTAGGAACTGGTGCCACAGTGCCGAAATCTTATGGAATATGGGATACCCTTTATTCAGGGAGCGGATACAGGAATAGTCAGGCCACCAGTGCAGGCCCAACATTTTGAAATTAAGCCATCCATCATGCAGTTGATTCATAATACTGTTCAATTAAGATGTTTTCTGAGTGAAGACACCAATGATAACCTCTATATCATTTTGGAGATCTATGATACATTCCGGTACCATGACGTTTCAGAGGATGCCATCCGCCTAAGGTTGTTTTACTTCTCCTTAAGGGACAAGGTGAAGGATTGGATTAATGAATTGCCTCAAAAATCAATTCTAACGTGGGAGGCGTTGGATCAGACCTTTTTATCCATATATTTCTTTCCATCAAAGATGGTCACGTTAAGAAACAAAATTCATAACTTCCAGCAGCATGACTTTGAATATTTGTATAATTCATGGGAAAGATTTAAGGATATTCTTTGGAAGTGACCAAACCAAAGACTTCCATTATGGATGTAATTACAAAATTTTATTGTGGTCTCACCATGAATAAAAAGTTTTTGGTTGACATAGCGGCTGGAGGGATAATTATGAGAATGTCTCCTGAAGAGTTTTTTGAATTGTTAGAATATATGTCCGCTAATAGATTTCAGTGGAATTTGGAATGAGGTACTCAGAATAGGGGCATGCACAATATATATGTCACCACCATGCTTGTAGCTCAACTAGATGTCGTCTCCAAGAAGATTGATTCTTTGAATCTAAAGCATCCATCTCAATTTTGATCAATCAGTTGACTAGCATGTGGTGATTGGGGAGACAACCATGCAATGGGTGAGTGCCTAGGTGCCAATGCAGTAGCCTCAACCAGTGAGGTCAATTATGTTGCTCAGAACAGAGGAAAAAATAGATACCCTCAATATCAGAACCAGGGGTGGAAGGAACATCAAAATCAAGGTTGGGGGTAGCAACAACAAAATCCTCAGCCCCGACCACAAATACCACCTAGTTATGGGAATAGAAATTTCAAAATCAGTACATGAGGCAGCAGCATAGTAACCAATTCCAGCAGTGCACATATTATTATCATGGGTATCAAAACCCTCATCCCACACAACCATTGAGACAACCTCCTCCCCCGAAAGTCAACCAAAAAAATCAGCATGAACCTCCCTCAAGGCTGGAGGATATGACGCCCAAATTCAAAACAACTGTTGAGACACGATTTCAAAATTTGGAGGTGTCAAACCGAGGCTTCGAGAACCAGATTGGGAAGCTTTCCAACCAGTTTTCCAATAGACAGCACGGTACACTACCGGGGAACACCGAGAAAAATCCACAGGGGGAGGAAAATGTTATTACTCTACGTAGTGGGAAGGATCTGATGCCAAAGGTTACTATGAATTAGGTTTCCCCACCGCCAAAGCAGTCCATGCCCTCAAGTGAAGAAGTTGGAGCCGAGGAATCTTCCTCAAGAAATGAGAAGGATGAAGAACTGACAGTCTCACCGACAAGGGTGAAGATGTTATCAAAGCATATGAAACACCCATTCCATTTCCAGTAATGATGAAACAAATGAAGTTGGACCAGAAATTAAATAAATTCAGGGAGATATTCTGGAAACTTCATATCAATATCCCCTTTGTCGAGGAGTTAAGTCTAATTCCTACTTACGTGAAGTTCATGAAATAAATTCTGTCCAACAAAAGGAAAATTGATGATTTTGGAACCATTCCCCTGACCAAGGAATGTTTGGCAGTTTTCCAACATACTCTCCCTTCAAATATCGAAGACCTGGGAAGCTATACTATCCCTTGTACTATCAGGCATTTTGAGTTTGGTAAATCTCTTTGAGATTTGGGAGCAAGTGTTAATCTAATTCCATTTGGGGTTATCAAAAAGTTAGGGCTGAGTGATCTTAAGCCGACCTGAGTGGAACTCTAACTCACTGATCATTCTATTAAATACCCCAAGGGGTTGTTGGAAGATGTGATATTCAATGTGCGGAAGTTGATTTTACTAGTAGATTTTATCATCCTTGATCTGGAGGAAGGATAAGATGCATCAATAATTCTTTGAAGACCCTTTCTGGATACCAGACAGGTTTTAATTTGTGTTCACCAAGGCGAGCTTATTTTCCGTGTTGGTGATGTAAAGGTTTCATACAATGTCCTAAAGGAAGTACGAAAAGATTCATTAATTGAGCATGAAGATTGTTGTTCTTGGACAACAATGGCTGAGCACTTCCTCCTAGAATGTGGTGTTATGCAATATTATTATTTCAGTAAAGAATTTGTTCTAGAGGATGATAACCTTGAAGAAGATTGGGAGTAAGTCAGCTTTATTGAAGGCCAAGGCAGCCACTATTGGCAAAGGGAAATTGTCCCAGATTTGTTAGAGAGATTGGAGGTTTTGCCTATTGTACCATCCATTCTCAAGTCTCCACATCTTGTGTTAAAACCTTTCCCTTCCTCACTTATGTATGGTTACATGGGAGAGGAACATACATTGTCAGTGATCCTCAACGCATCACTCTAACAAGATCAAGAGGAGACTCTTCTACAAGTCCTCCGAAGGCGAAAAAAGGCCATCAGGTGGACTGTTGCTGATTTCAAGGGTATAATCCACACTATCTACACTCACAAAGTACATATGGAAGAAGGGGAAAAAGCATCTTGCCAACCACAACAGAGACTTAACCCCTCTATGAAAGAAGTTGTCCAAAAAGAAGTGAACAAATTTCTTGATGTTGGTAATATTTACGCCATCTCCAACAGCCCATTGGTGAGTCTCCTCCAGGTGGTGCCTAAGAAAGGCTGTATCACAGTAGTCACAATCAAAAATAAGGAGATAATCCCTACCCAAATAGTCACAGGATGGTGGGTATGTGTCAAATATTGGATGTTAAATGATGGCACAAGGAAAGATCATTTCCCCTCCCATTTATGGATCAGATTCCTGAAGGATTGGAGGGGAATTAATTCAACTATTTCATGGATGGTTATTCGGGCTATAACCAGATTTCAATCGCCCCAAAAGATCAGGAAAATAGCACCTTCACTTGTCTGTATGGAACATTCTCCTACTACCACATTTCATTTGGAATGTACAATGCTCCTTCCACCTTTCAAAGGTTCATTCTATCAATATCCCATGATATGGAATAACATATTTTATAGGTCTTCATGGATGACTTCTTGATATACGAGAATTCATTTACCACTTTTCTGATGAATCTAGAGCTGGTGCTTGAGCGGTGTGACCACAAAGATTTGTTTTTGAATTGGGAGAAGTTCCATTTTATTGTACAACATGGAATTGTGCTAGGACATCAGAATTCATTTCATGGAATTCAAGTGGATCCGGCAAAAATTTAAGTGATCTGTCACTTGCCCATTCCCACATCAGTCCGAGCAATTCGGAGATTTTTGGGGCACACGGGTTTCTACCGATGATTTGTCCCGGATTTTTCCATGATTTATCATCCTTTGAACAATATACTGTCTAAATATGAAATATTTTAATTTGATGATAAATTAATTGAGGCCTTCCAAATTTTGAAGGAGAAATTGGTCGCCGCACCCATCATGATAGCTCCGAATTGGGAGGAGAAGTTTGAACTGATGTGCGACGCGAGCAATTATGCTATGGGGGCACTTCTTGGCCAGTGAATAGATCGTCTTTTCAAATCATTATACCATTCCAACTGCACATTAAATGAAGACCAATTTAATTATACCACCATAGAGAAGGAAATTCTAGCTGTGGGTTTTTCTTTTGACAGATTCCGCTCCAATTTGGTGCTTTCTATAGAAGTGGTTTACACGGACCATGCCACGTTGAAGTATTTGTTGAATAAGAAAGACACTGAACCATGGATCATCCATTAGGTGCTTCTCCTAGAAGAGTTTAATTTGGAAATTAAAGACAGGGAGGGTTGTGGAAATGTGGTGGATGATCAACTCACCCGGATGGAGCTACCACACATAGAAAGATAAGAAGACTGGGAAATCAAGGAATTTTTTCCTGATGACCAGTTATTTTCCATTGGAGAACCACCTCATCCATGGTTCACCAATATTTCCAACTACTTGGAAACATGAGTGGTACACCTAGACTTCTCATTTCAACAGAGTAAGTTGTTTTTATTTGAGGTGGAGCGATATTTCTGTAAATACACCCTACTTTTCCACTCATGTGGCGATGGGATCATCCGTCATTGCATCCCAAAGGAAGAAATTCAAAGTGTTTTAGAGTTCTGTCACTCTTCTCCTACAGGAGGGCATCATGGATCAGATTGCACTGTTTCAAAGATCTTACAATCTAGTTTCTTCTGGGCAACCATTCATAAGGACACATGACATTTTATTTCATGCAGGTATCGCTGCCAGCAAACAGGAAATGTCGGCCATCGTGATGAGATGCCGCAACAGCCGATACTCGAAGTTGAAATTTTTTATTTATGGGAAATAGACTTCATTGGTCAGTTTCCCCCATCCGTTGGGCACACATACATCATGGTATATGATGATTATGTCTCTAAGTGGGTGGAATTGGCGACAACGACTCAAAATACAGCTCAGGTAGTTGTCTCTATTCTTAATAAGAATATATTTAGTCGGTTTGGGACACCGCAGGTGTTGATTAGTGACCATGACACTCATTTAGAACACACACTTATGAGAAATGTGCTTCAAAAGTATATAGTCTAGTACAACCAAGGGAATCCCTACCCCCTGCAATCTAGTGTTCAGGTGGAATTGTCGAATCGTGAGATGAAAAAAATACTTGAGAAAATGGTAAGTGCATCCAGAAAGGATTGGTCGAACAAATTAGATGATGCGTTATCGGATTACCGGAAATCATTCAAGACACCCCTGGGCATGTCAAATTTCTGATTGGTCTATGGAAAACACATCCACTTACCAGTTGAGATGGAACATAAAGCCTACTAGGCCATCGAGGCCCTCAACTATGATCTCATAGCAGCAGAGGAAAAGAGGAAATTTCAATTGACAGATCTTAATGAGATTAGGCGGGAGGCCTATGAGAGTGCAACATTATACAAGGAGAAGTCAATGGTGATCCATGACCTCATGATCTCACGGAAGTATTTCTATCCTTGTGACAAACTTTTACTCTTTAACTATCGCCTTATGTTTCTCCCAGGAATGTTAATGTCTCGATGATCAGGAACCTTCATGGTGATTATGATCTTCTGCCATTGAGCGGTGGAAGTGGCTGATGCCGATGGGTAAAAATTCAAAGTCAATGGACAACACCTCAAAATATACTATAGCATAGATGACATGTTGGGCATCGTTTCCACCATGAAATTTTGGTAGCTCAAGGCACAGGTCAGTCGAGTTTGTGACTTAAAATATAGCACTGACCGGGAGGTAACCCAGTATTTTGGAAAACATTCTATTCCAATGATTTCTTTGTCTAAGTGTTCTTAGGACAACATGCTTGTGTGATTTTCCTATTCTTGTGTGTTATATTTAGGATTATCAACACCCATCGTACTACATGTCAAGAGTTGGTGCTTTGACGGGCGGGCCATCTACTACCTCAGTTCCCATCGACCCTGTGAACTTTCCCCCGCATACGGTTGATCTCACTTGGGATACCTCTGCACGTGATTTCTTTTTCGCTCCCCTACCTCTTGACCAGATGTTATTGCATGGTCTTACTTTGTTCAATGATGTTCCTTTTGACCTATCTTGAACTGTCATTTACTGACTTTCGATTGGTGTAATTTTTTTACCTGTTTTGGTGTGATTATGTGCTGATATTTCTTTTCCTACTACTGGTACTTCTTTTTCTTGGTGCACTTGTATGGTACTTTTTTCTAGTAGCTGTTTCATCTGTTCCACGCCAGCCATTTTTTCTATTCATCGGGCTCTCTCACACCATCTGATTTTCCCACGTATTAGATTCATGGGAGTTTTTCAAATTTCATCCTTTTCCTTTTTTCTTTGACCCTCCCTTGTCATGCTCTATTGCCAAAGCTTCTCTCTATTATTACCTTCACAGGGTACTGTTCTCGGTTTTAAGTGTGGGGGAGGGAAATCTTAGTTGGAACCCCATTTTTATTGATTGATTACTCAATTACTTGGGGTATCATATTTTCATAGGTGTGTTTAAAGGGATGTTATATATGTCATGGGTTTATGCCACTTAGCTAAAACTGAATTTAGGCAATAATATCTAAAAATTGCTCATATGTTCGGATTATTGAACCTAGTTTGTGATGTGAATAAAATCTGTAATAATGAAATGGAGCATTTAGCCTATAATTTAGAAAAGAAATCTGTTTAAAAATAATTTTTGTGATGGAGTAATTCCAATTGATAAACCCCTTAAAATGGAATTCGAATTGTGCATAAAGAGAGGTGAGGTTTTGGGAATTGCTGTTGCCACACTAGTGGCTATTGCACGGTCTTAATTTCTTGAACTCTTGACTTGATCAAAAAATTTCATCATGTATTGACATGAGAATATTGGGAAAAATTTGATGCTAGTATCTCACACCACTACAAAGAAAAATATACATATTTAGATATGAAAAGGCATGCCCAATACATTTGATGACCTTTCATCATGTTCCAAGAAATGCAATTCAATGAGGGTGTGTGACCTATAAAAGTGATAGCCCGCCAATTGGGGATGACAAAACCTGGGATTAGCCAATCTAAGTGTATAACGAGATGAAAATGGAGGCAGACACTCTCTTGGTATGAAGAAGAGAAAATTCACTTTTAAGAAAAAATTGATTTATGAATGAACAGTTATCTGTTAAGGATCAAGTCTACTTTGTTGGAAAACTTCATAGACTTGTGAAGCATGAAGTATGAATGTTTTAATTTTTAACGGTAATTAGTTAAAAATCCATATTCACCTAAATGGTATAATATGTGTTTATTCTTACCTATATCTTTAGTGACACCTTGTTCATGACTGTCTATTCTTTTGTTTGAGGACAAACAACCGAACAAGTGTGGGGGAGTTTGATGCACTGTTGTTCATAAGGAATTTCCACCTGGTTTAACATCAATAAATTGGTTTTGTGGATGGTTTCTAGTTGAGTTTCACATTGATAATGTATCTTGATAGGTTCTTTGGTCATTAAAGGATAAATCATGGATTCTTTTCTATGTGGAGATTTATAAGGGAATTGGAGGCATAAGGACCCTTTCCCCCCTAATGATGCTGGTCGAGAGCTATTCAGTTCAACCACATGACGTGAAGGACAAAAAAATGGATTTCAAAGGCCGAAATGACCTGCATGATTTCTGCACGGTTTATACAAACCGTGTTCAAACAGCATGGGAGGAGATTTCCCTTACAGAAGGGTCTGCATGGTTATCACATTGTTTACCAAACCATGCGAGCTCTGCAGAGAAAAACCATGAAGTTCAGCAAATTCTATATAGTATTTATGGAAGTTTTGGCGCATGATTTACCAAACCATGCTCCCAAATGGTGCGGCTGAGGAATTCAAGACAGTATATATTGCACGGTTGGCATAGGTTTTAACAAACCGTGTGCCCAAACTGTGCACACCACTAGAGCTCCTTCATTTTTCTTCTTTACTTTCCAACAACACCTTGATCCAGGATTCTCTTTGAGACATGCCTTTAGACAACTGGATAAATGATCTTTTCGAACTAGAAGACTATGGAGAGTAAAGGGAAAATAGGGGGAACTCACGGAGGGAAAGAGGAACAATAGGGAGTGGGAGAAAGGGAGGTTTTCTGCAGAAACCTTGGGAGTTCTTGTATTTTTTGTGCTTCTGACACTTTTTTAGTTCGATTGTAATGAACTCCTTGATGAATTGTAGTAAGGTTCTGAATATTTCATTCATGAGTAGCTAAACACTTCCCTTTTGTTGGGGTTGGGAAAAATGTGGGTTCATTAGAACCATTTTCTTTATTATTGTATTTGTTCAAACTCTTTCATCTAATTCTCCCATTAATTATATATTCCATTTCCCTAGAAAAAACCATGTCGGACCAAGAATGGATTTTCCTGGGATCTTTGGGAGAATTATGAAGAGAATATCTATGACTATTGGATATCCTTTTCGTTTCTAGAGGGAATTTCTTGTCTTAAGAGTCAGTAGAAATCAATTATCGGACCACGGAATTGATTTCTACCGACTTGATCAGAACTTTCCGGATAAAGGTAGTTCTGAAACATGTAAAACCCATAATTGTGGGTTATTATTCACAATACAACACAATAATGAATTTTTTTGTGTGTCCCAAATGAATGTCCATCCCCAGAACATTCTTATTATTTTTCGTCAAAAATTTGGTTTTAACCAATCTTTAGTTTTATGTAATCGGTAGTGAATTTGGAAAGATCTAGTAACAAGCCATCTTTTAATATTTGATTCTTGAACCAACCAAAATGTATTTAAATTCAGAGTCTTCCCCATGTGACTTCAATTCAAGAAAAAGAAAACACCGACATCATTTCCCTATAAACCGACCCCGTTCTTGCTTATTATACCAGTCCAAGTTAGGGATTTTAATTTTGCTGAAAAACAATATCAACACAAACGACAAGTAAAAATTCATCTCTTAGCATATGTTTTATAATATTATTAAGTAAAAAAATATAAATTAGAAACCTCATCCAATGATCCACATAAAAAATTTCATTGGTGTCCAGCCTTATGACCCATCCAAATATTATAATAAAAAACATTAAAATATATTAGATTTTAGGTAGTAGTATACAATTTATATTAACAATATCAATCATAAATTTATCCAATCCCTATTATTCTAAAATCCATAACAAATTTTTTGTTACATTTCCATCAAAAATGTGTTCTAAAAAATATTTTTCGACTAAATAAATTTTTAGGGTAACATACAATATATTCTCTAAAATCCATTTGAAATAGTATTGTAGTCCAATACATATACATTATATAATTTTTATGATGATAATAACACAAATAAAGGGCTTTCACTACATATTTTTTGGATCCAAATACATAAGTATATTAATAAATCATCTTCAGTTGTATCAATAACATAAGATTGAATTTGATCCCATAGATTTTTCTATGTTATATTCTTTTAATTCATTGAGAATTAATTTCCATAGTGACCCATTTCACAACAGTTTAGTCACTATATATTAGGTTTTTAGTCTTCTCTAAGAATTATTTATCATAGTGACCATTTTATACTAAAATATAACAAACTCCAAATAAATTCAATCATTTCCCATGATGATTCTATCTACAGTTAACATAGGTGGGATAATATTTATTTTATCTATTCCCTTTATATATAATCTTCTATACCACCATCATCCTATTTTTCTTAACATTAAATCCATAATACATGGATAATTCTTTCTATATCTTGATATAACCTAAAACAATTCCATTTTATAAAGAAAATGTTATTGAGACCAGCACCCTCCAGGGACATGTCTTAATCCCTTCAACAAAATGGTCAATATTGTATTCTGAGTTGGCTATCTAATATATAACATATAATGCTATATTTTTAATTTTATATTCGGATTCCATAACACTTTCTTTCTCATTGTTCATTAAATTAATGAATTTTATCGTTATCTCAGTTTTTTCTCATGATGTAAATATTTTTCAAAGAATGTATCTCTAATATTATTCCATTACATTAGTTCTATTTTGTCTTCCTCCCTATTATTCATGAACAACCACCTCCATAGATATGTTTCTTCATTGATAAAATACAGTGAAATTGTAAACATTTCATTTTCATCACATCTGAATACCATTAATTTATTCTTCATAGACTCAATCAATTAATCGACTGCCATTGGATCAATATTCCCATAATATAATGGGGTTCACCTTCACACAAAGCGATACCACATTACAAAATCTAACTATGTCCAAGTGTTCTAAATATAAGTAAGGTTATTTTTCATAACATGATTAAAATCCATTAATATAGCCATATGTTATTCATTTTTAATTCTGACTTTATTGGTTTCCTCAAAAGGAAAGTCTCCACACTGGTCATGAGTATGTATACACTTATTCCATATAGATTATTTTTCTAAACAATGAAATTGAATATAATATCTCATAAAATTTGGAAATTTTTATAATTCTTAATATAGATAAATATTTAACATAGATTGATTAATTTAAGCATAGCTAATATCATAAAAATAAATATTGGTTCGTTTGTATTCCTATCTACAAATATTCAAAAATCTAATAAAAGGGTTTTGTTCTCAGACCAAATATTTTCAATATATAGTTTTTAAGGCTTCTACTAAAATTCCACTAATACTAATAATAATAAACCTGAATCTCGTAGCTTGAAACTGATACCTTGATTTGTTACATTGTCTTGATTTTAAGGAATAGAATCACGATGAGAAATTTTTTTAGTTTTGGAAACCAGGTGTATAAATTAGACCCATAATACATTAAAAGAATAACATAAAACAAAATATATCACAAAATTTAGGAAAATTAATCCTTGAAAACTCATTCAAATACTTCTTCACCATATTCTGTAGAAAGGAAAAGAATAATGGGATCGGAAATTCCCAGAAAGGGTTATGTATAGGGGAGAGAATCATGAATCAATCAGAATAATTAGCATGGAAATGTATATAGCATAAAACTCGCATTTAAATAACTTGTTTTTAAAAACTAAATATGAATTTGGAAATAACTTATCAAACATTCCAAATAATCAATAAATTTAGAATGAAATGAATCACTAGATTTTTTCATAGTGTAAATATTATAGATAATAATATTTGAATTTTAAATGTGGAAAATACATAATTATTCAACAACATTTATCTAGAAAGAGAACAAATACCATCAAGAACATTCACAAGGTGGTTTAATCAATATTTTAATGTAAATTTTAGTTATATCATAACTAATTTGTCCAACAAGACTACAAATTATTTGAGTGGCTATCAATATCTGGGGCCCACCCATTTCTATCGGTCCATATAAGTCTGAATATCTCAAAATAATTTATTTAATTTAGGAACCAATTTTATTTTTCAACAAGAATATGTATTTATTAATGGATATACATTTACCATTATTAACCAAGTAAATCAAATAACATTCAACTTAAACACAATATTTAAAAATGGAATACAGTTTAGGAAATTATCAAATGAAGTGACTATGTGTATCTAATATAAATCCAAATAAAACAAGTATAAATAGTATATAAGGATATTAAATTTTTTTTCACACATAATACAAGAATTACATAATAAATTATGTATAATTTTTACGTAATTAATGGAAATTGACTTAACAAATCTCATACAACATTATAATCATTCAAAACGTATTCCCAAAGAAAGAATAAAATATATGAAAAATTAAAAATCCATAAATTTTAATAGAATCATTATATAATATAGAAAAATGGTAGAAAATACATAAAAAACAAATATTTAGTGAATAAGTAATATTTCTCGTAGAAATTAAAGTGAGATGAAAATGTGTTACCTTAGACTTTACCTTAGTTGAACGCAATTTCTCCTTTTATATAATATTTTAAGGAATGTTATTAATTTAAACTAGACACATGTTATTAATCATGATATCACATATTATACTTCTATATCATGTTGTCTCCTATTTTCTAATAATATTATTACATTTCCCTTATCTTGAATGTTAACTGTTTCATTTTCCTAGGAATGTTTTCTCATTAAAGTCTTGGTTCTTATGCATAGAATATATTCATATCACATAAATTGATATATTAAGGATATATATGTCTTATTTATTCATTATATATATTCTTAGTATCATTAATGAATAGTTATCAGGGAAAATGAATCATATCTCGTCATGGAGACGGTTTTCCGTACATACGTACATGTGACTGTATCATTCCCTCAATGGTAAATGGGTATGAATGTGGATGGTTTATTAATATTTTAAATGGTAATTATAATTTTATAGTATTCATATATATATATTATCCATTTTTATATATTTCTATGTAATTTATTGATGAAAAACAAATTAAGCTATAGTGTGGAGATGGTAAGCCGTACAAACTCGCACATTATGCTTTTGTTTTTCATATGATGGATATAATATGGAATATTATAGTCCAAAAAACGTAATAAGATATCAGTATATATTTCATAATGTAGTTATTAATTTATCATGGAATCTTATAATAAAGATTATGTGAAATATTTGGAAAACATGAAAGATTCGATAAAGACTATTACCTCTTATATGACAACCATCCTTTAATATCTTCTTATGGGATTTACAGTCATTTTAGGATTGAACCTAACCTAAAAAAAATAAGGATTTTTTAGAATATAAATGTGAATATTTTGGTCGAGAGGGAAGTAATATGATGATGAAATTAAATAAATTAATGACTTTTATTTTATATTTAATATTTGGGGAACCATTGGAAATCATCAAAAAATTATATTAAAAAAATTAATTTTATATAAAAATGCACAAAACTTCAATGGATTATAATAAAATATGAGACAAGGTTTTAATATATTCAACCCAATAAATTTTTATATTTTTTAGTTTTATTTTAAACCAAATCATTTTGAATGACCTTATTTTAAACATTATAATTTTCATATTTCTCTAAATGTTTTATATTTTAATGGAATGATGTTGATGACACCCATTTTCCTTCCAAGGGTTATATTCTTATTATATTATAATCAATTTTTTGGATTTTATTGATGAAATTATTTTATAAACAATATTCTTTACATAGTTTATGATATGATGACAAGTTTATGTACCCATTTTATTCCATGTATTATGATATGATGAATTTTTTTGATCTAGTAAAATAAAAATGTATGATTTCATTATGTGATGGGTGGAACCTTTTCTCCCACCAATGAATTAGGATACTATTTATATCTCATGATATAGATGTAGATATTGATGGAGAGATACCATTTCAGTAATGAACCTTTTATAGTAGGATGGTATTGGGAGTGAACCTTGACTACTAAGATTGTTTAGATTGTTGACCCATTCCACTACTGTAGTCTAGGCAGTGAGGCTTGAATATTATTGAAATCTTTTTATATAATTATGTGTATGCTACAATTATATGTCTTATTACTATGTTAAACATTCCTTGATTATGTTCATAATTCCCTTATTATTCATGTGTTATTAAATGACAATATTTCTTCGTTGAATTGTGTATAAGATATTTGATATCCAAGGTATGATATTTTACTATTATTATTATGTTCTCATACACTTATATTCATTTTTTTCTTACATATAACACCTTTTTTACCTTCATTGAGAATCTAAGATGACCCTTTCTCATTATTACTTTCCCTAGGTTATGAATATATGTATTATCTATGATGTGTCTATAAAGGGTGATTGTTATGAAGAACATAGTGGGAGATGATATAGCTTAGTTATGGAATAGTGTTTATGTTTCCTTATTTCCAAAGGCAAAAAAATATTATGAAGTTTGGGTGTGTGTTTTTTTAATGTATACAATTATTCATGAAAATTATGTAATGCCTATGTGTGATATTTCTTGGTCACTATAGCTGGTTTCAAAGAAACAAATTATGATTTTGAAACTAGAATTAGGGAAGAGGGGAAAAAATAATGATACCTTCATGAGTAAATATTAAACTTATTTTAATGACTCTTTTGATCCACTATTTCCTTAAAATTGGATTAGTTCCACTTAAAATATATTAACCATTCACTAGTTTTCAAAACATGAAAATTTCATTCGGGTTCCTTGTCATCAAGAATGTGATGTTGACCAGGGTTGGAATCTAATCAAGAATAAAATGAAGAAATATGAAATTGACTCCATGGATTGGGATATGTTCAAGACTACTAATTTCAACAAGTATATTCCTTGTATTCTTCATATGAAAATTGAGGTGTTCCTTGAGTTAAAGGAAATAAATGATGAATCTATTGGTACATATGAGGTCAATTTTACATGACATGTGATTGGTGGTTCTAGAATTATTATCCAACCAGCAATTAAAGTTGATAGATTCTTCAGTGGATTAAAAAATATTATTGGAATGGAATTATCCATAAGAGATATTATTAGCTATGAGGATATCATGTTTTGAGCTATGAATGTTTAAATTGTGGTTTGATAAACATTTCAATCTCATGGTTTTGGAAATAAATGTAATTTTTGGTTCAATGTAAAATCTATGAACCATGGAGAAAAGAAAACGATATTTCTTTTTTGATCAATGTGTATGAATATGCATGGAGTAAATTGTATCAAGGGGTTTAATTAATGGTTTATGTGTGTAAATGAAGGTAATTTGGAAATTGATTTATGAAGTGATGGAATGAATTTATATAGTGATGTGAATAGTGAAAAAGATGCACATTATACTCCACCCACACTACAGTGCTTTATGTGTTTGAAGAATGGGTATTATGATAACTAATTCCGAAGACCAAGGGTAAATGATAATCATAGATGTCAACAAACTCTTATGATAAGTGAAAAGTATAAATATTATAAAATACATGTTTATGATGAGGGGTAGGATAAAAATTTGGTGAAAGGTATAGTTACCGTAAACTCTATAACTACTATTGTCTTATTTAATTCACTATATTTCCATTATTTCACGTATAAGTAATTTTAAAGGGTATTAATATTCCACGTAAATTATTATATTTTGAATTTGCAGTGAAGAACACTAATAGTATGATTATTTATTGAAAGTAAATGATTTATCTTTGGTTTATGTTGGTTGGAATGTGATTCCTATAAATATAATAATTCTTACTATTGTTGAATTTAATGTCATTTTAGGCATGAATTTTCATTATCTGCATAAATAAAACATCAATATTCAAGGAATTAATGTTATGTATCTAATTTCAAACCACCCTATGATGATCAATAAATATTATGATATGTAAGAACATCATATGGAGATTATCACAAACCAAGATTTGATGCCATCCAACGCGATACTAGGCATAATTCATGGCATGGTTCGAAGGGAATTCTTAAACATCAAGGGTTTGATACTAGTGTCTTGGTACCAACAATATTCTTTTGGAATGATTTCACCCATTTATAAAATCATTAAAAACAAAAATATATAACCAACACAACACCTGATAAATATAACCGAAATAGGTAAAACAATTTCCATATACAATATTTACGAATTAGAAAAAACAAAAAACATGATACAACATTATCAAAAATATATATCCCAAAAACAACCATGTATTAAGATGGCTATCACCCTCATGATACCTCTACAAACACCTATAAGAAGAAGAACTCTAAAAACCAAATCCTTCATCAACACAATACATCTTTACATTACTTAGGTCATACAAAAAATGGTCTATATACACCCAAAGGTTTATAATGTTTGTGTTATATATCCTAATAGTATACCATACAAAAGAAAATATTTCATAAAATTACATTACAAGACAAATTAAAATTCATATTTTCATAAAAACATTTGAATCAATTTTCAGAAAACATTGTAATGAAAACCATTTCTCAAATAAGCTTTCTTGAAATTAAAATATACATAAGTTCAATTTTATACCTATGGATATCACCATATCACATAAGGAATATTTCATAAGAGATAACTATGAATAAAAATCACTAGGGGAAACTGGTACATTTGGAATACTAAGAATCTCATGACTCGGTGAATAATATCCTCTAATAAACTACCAACATTGTCCTCCTGGATGGTAAATTAGAGGATATCCCATCCAAATGTCCAATGGTCTATATATCATAAGAAAATACCAACAATTATTACTTGCATGATCCACAACTGGTTAAATAATACAAATTCATAGTGTTCTCTGATCATATCACATATTTAGTTAATATAGAAATATCAATCCTTCTTGATGAATTAGGGCCTCAACCTATTATGAATCATCAAAAATACTAGTTATAGTTCTCCAAAATAGATACCCAGGATTCCATTGTACTCAAATTCAATTTCATATATCCATAAAAATCACAAATATCACATATAGAAGCCACACATCACAAGTGCATAAGTAAATTACATGTTTCACATTTCAAATTGATACAACAATCAAAATTAGACATGGAAACTACCATTTTCCATAAAAAACAAATTTCAGTTCCACATTCCCACCAAAACCATTTTGAAATACATCACACACCACTTTCACAATTTATGATACTCATTTGGAAACAACACATGATGAACACTTATGGATTCCAACCATTTCCGTCGGAAAAGAAACTTTCAAATTTTTATTAACAGGAAAATAATTTTATAACATGCTACACATTATATTAAATTTTCTATGACAAATTAAAGCTACCTGAATATTAATTCAACAAGAAACAGAAATACATTTCCCTTAAAAACTAACCTTACATAATTTCTCATCTCATGTTCTGTGGAAAACACCTTTTCCCCTTTGATATAATTCTTAAAACATACTCAAAAAGTAAAACTATATTGCACACATAAAAAACATGTTTCCTATAGAAAATATATTTCATCACATATGAATATGAAACACTTTTAAAGAATGTTTCTCACAACATAATAAATACATACACAAAATTTATAAATTCAATTAAGAATATTAAAATCATTTAACAGTGTAAAATCATGGATCCACCTATCTCAAACATGGAAACATATGGAAAATGATGTGAACCCACAACCACACCCCAAAAAGACCCTATAAAGGAAATATTGAACATTAATCATAATTATATTACTCTACATAGCATGATCGACCCATCATTAGGTAAAAAACCTATATGAAAACGAATAATCCCAGGAGGGTGGGAGAGAAACACTAGAAGAAGGAAGGAATGAAGGGAGAAAGATTCTTATTGAATATCCTATAAGAAACCATAACAAAAGAAACCATTTAATGATGATAAATAGGCCCAACGAATATTGCAGGAGGATCTCATGGTTTAAAATCATCAATAGGGTATAATTAGGGTGATTGAGGTTTAAATAGAAAGAGGGAAAAAGGTAATGTTAAACTTTTTATTGTCTTTGACATTCCATACGGTTTTCCTATGTGGTTTGAGAAATCATGAGGCAACCATATTCCACATACAATCTAATAGGGATAGTCCCCATTGTATTCCCTCTTGATTTGAAAATTCATGATATATTCATGAGACCGACAATGACTGAAGTGACATTTGGACACACGTTTTCCCACTAACTATGATCCAACAATGTGACACCTTTTTTCAATACCAAATTATCAATTTTTTAAAAAATATACATGGGGAACCCAAGGGAAAACATAAAGACTAAAAATAAATAGAATGTTACCTCAAAACAAAAAAATGGATTTGACAATTCCCCCCACCAAGAATGCTTTTCCTCCCTATAAAGTCAACTCATAGCTTGATTAGGGAACAAAATTTGATAATCTTATTCAGCCAAGTAATTCCACTACCAGGATTCATGAAAATCATTTACACGATGCCGAAGAACATAGACATATGGAATTTAAAAACCAAGGAGAACTTTTTCTTGAGATTCCATAATTTTTCATGGCCATTCAAGCATAGAAAAATCTTCCTCCAAATCCAAATCATCCCAATTTATCACATGATATGGATTTAGATTATAATTTTTTTGAGATACATGGAACAAATTATGTATTAATGTCAACTGAGATAGAAAATATCACCTATATTCCACATTACCAATCTTATAATTAATCTGAAAAGGTCTCACATACCTTAATGTTAGCATCCCATTCTAAAACAAACAATGATGAGCCAATCGATGTGTGACTTTTAGAAACACTCATTCACCTAAAAAACACAAAAGACAGACTCATTTTATCATCATAAGATATATAAATGCTTTGAGATATCAACAGAAACATAATACTAATCATGACTTCCTCGGAAACCTCCTACATAAGGATCAGTCCCAATAATGAGGTATCACCCACCTCATCCAAAAAAAGGATACTAACATGGTTGACCATAATGTTCCTAAAAATATCCATTTGAATTGATGATTGGTAAATAAAATTATATTAGATGACAACCAATAACAAATTTTTATCCCATGAACCTCAAAAATCCATGACACTTTCCTGGAGGATGTCTTTTAAAACATGATTTGTCCGCTCTAACCATCCTTTTAAGGATTGTATTCCATGATCATTGTGACTATGACTGCATTGCCTTATGATGGCCTTCCATATACCAAAAGAGAAAACGGGGGTCCATATAAAAAACAACTGCAAACATCACACCATGATTCCTCACTATCTGATAAACATAAAACCGGCCAATCTTTTCCAGCGTGGATGAATCCATGGTTGGAATGAAATGGGAGGATTTTTTCAGACGATCAATTATCAATAAATGGAACTCCACCGCTAGGTTGTACGTGGAATTCCAAAAATAATGTCAATGATGATCTCATCCCACAACCATGTCGGAATGGGTAGTGGCTGAAAAAAATCAAAGGGTCTTTGGTGATCTACTTTAACCTCCAACACATGTAACACTATGACAGAAACTCAGATACAACTCCCCTCATACCAAGTAACCATAACCACTGACACATTTCATAACAAGTCATGGAAGAATCAAGATGAACATCCCACTATGAATAATAGATATCCGGCATCACCACCTTCCTCAAGAACAACTGCACCATGAAGTGACCCTTGAATCACAAAATCCCTCATGAGATATTGACAATTAATAAGGCATATTTAAACCATTAAATATATTAATATACTTATAGAACCACTCATCAAAGGGATACTGCCCCAAAATAAAATCTAGAAGGGAATTTTTCAGCCACACATTGGCCAAGAATGCACTTCCACTATTCCCCTTCGTCTACATATGAATTTTGTCAAAAATAACCATCAACGTCCACCCATAACTGTAATTTTTCAATTCATTCACTAGAAAATTCCTCCTCAAAGAATCTTCTCAAGAATTTCTATTTTTAAGTTAATAGACTACATCAAAATCAAACCCCTGAAGGTAGTCTCCCCAATGTTGTTTCCTTATATTCCAAACATTCTGGAAGATAATGTAGGCTAAAATATTATGATAAGAGTTAAAAAACTTCAACCGAAAAAGATATGGGTTTGATTCCTTCATGGAACACATCACCACTACTAACACGATGTCATGTGTGGGTAAAAATGGGGCGGCCAATGCAGACATGCTTGGGAAAATGAATCATTTGGATTCCAAATCACCCAGTTTTAGCTTTAATATCATGAAATTGGTGGGCAGAAATTCTATGTAGGGGATGATATATCAGCTATTCTTTCCGTTCTAAATCAAGGGAAAGCTCCACATCCCACTCTAGAAAAAAACCAAAAAATAATCTGGAATAAAACTCTAGGAACTAATCTAACATAGGTGGTAATCCACCCTAGAGAACACCTCATCATCCTCAAAAATTAGTAGTGGTATATATGAAAAAAGACTATCCAAATTGGGAAGTGGAGGTCTAGTAAGTCCCAAATAACGATCTAATTCACCCATGGAGAACCTGGGAACTACCATCATGTGCCACAAAACATACATGACATCTATAAGAATTGATGTTCACCAAGACATTAAATATCAAATATATACCAAGGATCATTTCAAATAGGTCCATTTAAAAACCATAAATTCATATTCTACCTCGACACCTGACATAGTGAGTTCACAAGATGATAACTAGAATCTGATCTATAACTTCTTTCCCAGAGGCATTACCAAATCAATCACATACATCATAAAATCTATTGAAAACATTAGAAAAACAAAATGGAGGGTTTTAATAAATTAATATGAAGAAGTAGTGTCAAATATAAAAACAAATAATGATGATTTAATATATACACTTCCTCGAACTATCACAAGACCTCCATTGATTCCACTAGGGAATGATCCACCACATTGAGTTTCTTCGTCTCATTCTGGCCCTGAGAATGACCACTATAATACAATTCAACCTTAAAATGTGACTACCTAGATGATGATCCATTCTTGATTCCACAAACTATAAACCAATAACCTATTATCTGTGATGGTTCCTAGTATACTGTCATCACCTTTTAAGCCATATATCTGGAACCACTCAGATATATGAATACAACATTGAGAAAAACACAGAAAGTGTCCCATTATTCAGAACTGGTGAAAAGGTCTGGGTGATGATAATTCATGTCTCTTATGTTATATTTTCGGACATAGATGGAACACAACTTCCGAAGGATCATAATCCATAGAAGAAGACAACAGGGAAGGATAACATAAAATACAACCTCCCTTCTTCCCCTTCATATAGTTATTCCTCTTCTTCTCGGATGAAATACCACTTCCCAATGATGGCACTACTATATATTAACCCTAATTTCATAAATGATAGATTCCATCCATCATAGCATGGTCAAGAACATCATCATAAGTATTCATCTTGAACAAGAAAACCTAATATATTATTTCTAGTCACAACCCATCTTTAACTTCTGAGCCTTCATATAAAAAATAGAAATAATTTCAGGTGTGTAATTAACATAAATTCAAATGTGGATCGTGTAATATATCATGGTTTTATCTTATATGTAATTCTCAAAAAACAACCATGATATGGAAAAGGTCCAAATATGCGGACAATATTTCCCATTGATGATATACATGTATCTTTTTTAACTCATCTGCTCATGCTTTCCAGCTTGCACCACCGACTCCAACCACATTCTACTGGGACCTTCCAACATGAATAAATAACATTTAATTATGACCACCTAGAGGGTATCAAGATACTCATACATCCTCTATATCTTCTAAGTACACAACTATACTTACAGTGGTTTTGTGAAACCTCAAAATTAAGGGGTCCTTTTATTGAATAACTCATGATCCCTTTCATTCCTAGGACCTGATTTTGATTCCCTGATAGGAGAAGGAATAGATCCCTCTCCTTGTATAAAAGCTAGGATGTCCCGAAATACATCTCCCACTTACCTCTGAACAATTATTTTTGTATAACTCTCTCTGTCCTTTTCCCATGGGTGCACATTAATTATATAGGGAGGTGTATTTCTACACAATAAAAAAATAAGAAAAAAATCAATACAATGATAATCACACATTGAAAAAATAATTTAAATAAATATCCCAAACACTTCGATGAATCTAGAAAAACAAAATACATCACTATAAAAAGACCAAAATAATTCTCCACCCCTCCCATTTTCTATATAAAGAATGCATCTTTTACATCCCACCTAGAAGGGATGTAAAAAAATCAACTTCCAACACCGTATAAATACTATAGTACTATAAAAATTTATTCTGGTAAGACAACACACTCACAACCAGAGCCTCATGCCCCACAAATCCTAGCTCTGTTCTATCTACACTGTTTCTCAAATAGTTCAACCCAAAAATAGTTTGACCAACTGTAATACCATTTTTTCACAAACCATGTCGGGATTCCATCCAACCAAACACCTGGCCCAATAAATTGTATGGATTTTATGGTATTCCTTATCACTAATGGATGAAAACTAGTTCCTTAGTATCAATAATATGCTTTGGAAATCATTTTACCCCTTTATGTATTCATAAACAACAAACAGAAATAACAAACACAATAGAAAATAAACATAACTAAATGTGGTAGAAATTTTTTCAAATTTGAAGTTTGCAACATTAACTAAAAAATAAATTGTTCTACAATATAATGGGAAAAAAAATTGTCCAAAAATCCCCCTATGAAACAAGAGGGGCGTCACCCTCAAGCCACCACCTCCATCACTTGCATGAAGTGGAACTCTAGAAACCGGTTCCACCCTTACCAAGATACATCTTTCCATTACCTATGACATATAAAATAGAGTATACATATACCAAAATATTTATGTAGGGTGTGAGAAAAAGTCTAGTAAGATTAAACCCTAATGAAAATATTTTTTCTCTAATATTGGAATAAAAATTAACATTCTCATTTTTAGAAAAATATTTCATTTTAAAAAAAAATCATTTTAATGAAAACCATTTCACAAGTATACTTTCACAAAATAAAAATATACAAAAGGTTTATTGTATACTTATGGATATAACCATAACACATAATCATCATGTCACATGAGAGAAAAACAGGAAAATCCGTAAGGGAAACCATCATAAGTGGAACACTATGAATCTTATTACTTAGTGATCAAAATCCTCCAGTAATCTACAAACAACATCCTCTTGCACAAGCCACTATAGGGGATCCCATCCCATGGTACCATGGTGTCCATATCATATGAAAATACCAAGAGTGATCATGTTCATGAGCTACTATATTGGAACACATCCCAAGTTATAGTGTCATTCGATTATATCACATTGGTAGCTGGGGTTGCAATCGTCAATCCTGATATATTAATTTGGGCCTCAGAAACTTTTTGAATCATCTACACTACTAGTTTTTTTCAACAAACAAGATTACCAAGATTCACATTTTGATCAAATTCCATTTTACATGTCACACAAACCAATACTTTCATATACACATTCTAATCATCAAAAGAGCATAAGGAAAATAAATGTGTTCACATTTTACATCGATCCAATGATCAAAAGTTCACATGGAAAGCACAATTTTCTATAAAAAAAACAATTTTCAATTCCACATAGACACCAAAACCCTTTTAAAATACATTTTATACATCTTTCACAATTTATGAAACTAATATAGATATACAACATGAATAAATAATAAATAATATAACCATTTCCAAATTAAAATTCCCCTTAAAATTGATATTATTATCAAAATAATCTTATAACAAGCTTCACATTATATTTAAAATCGAACGAAACATTAATTGTGAAAAAAATATGAAAAAATTACATTTTCCATAAAAAAATAGTCAACACATTCTCACATAATGTGCCTTTGAAAATAACTTTTTAATCTTTTATGCAACTATTTTATCATTTAAATAAGCAAAACAATGGAGTAAACATAGAAACACAAAACAATTTCCCTTAAAACCATTTAATCACATATGAATGTCAAAACCCTTCCAATATATGTTTCAAAAAACATTACAAAACCATAAAAAGAATTTATAAACTCAATCCAACATATTAAAATAATTTATTAATGTAAAATCATTGAACCACCACCCTCTCAATTAGAAACATCCAAAAAAATGATTTGAACCCAAAACTACACCACCACAAGAATTTATAATTGAAATATTGAAAATTAATTATCTTAATTTCAACCCTAATCAAGTTATTTACTCCTCATTAGGTAAATCAACCCACTTGAAATAAATAACACCAATATGGAGTGAGAGAACCACTCAAAAGGATGAATTCATGGGAGAATGAACATACCCGAAGATACTTGAATAAAAAAACCAAATACAAGAAAGTATTAGTGCATAAGAGGTCCAAGGAATCATGGAGAAGTTTCTCATGTATGGAAACCCCGAATTGGGAAGAATATGGGTTATTTAGTGTTAAATCAATAGAGGGTAAAAAAGTAATTTTACACATTTTAATGAAAAGAATTGGACAAATGGATTTCCTTCATTTTTTTCAAAATTGTACAATAACTATGCTCCCCTAACTATCTAAGGGGACATGCTAGATGTTTTCCAACATCTTTTGACAAATTATGATCCAATAATGTGGTATCAACTATTTTAAATGACATTTTGTCTTCCTATTTTTATGGGGGAGGGTGCACGGTTTCTTTTAACCATGCATCAATCATGTACGACATACTATCATACCAAAATTCTCCATTTTTCACCTAATAAAATTGGGTAACCCAATGGAAAAACCAAAACTAAATATAAAAAATACTTAAAAACATGGATATGATATAGATTTTATCTAGTGTATGGGTCTTAATTATCATTAAAATGCGTATTAATCTCATATGGAGAGGTATTAATTAAACATCGATGATATGGATATTTTATAGTAGATTTTTAGAGTCTATTTATAAGAGTATACTATATTTCCACCAAAATGTGATTTTGAGCTCCCATTAAAACACATGCATAGTTCCACATAAATTTACAAGACTCCCTATATAATGGACCAAATTGAGATAATGAAATTGAAGAAGAAACTATTATAAAATCTTTAAAAGGGTTTCATTCTACCAACTTTTTTACCTTGGAGTGAATTTGTTTATTTGATAAAAAATAAAGGTGGGTCAAGGAGAATCAACATTGATTATCTAGAGTTGAACAGTATCACAATCAATGAAAAGTATCCTCTTCACCAAATTTATAACTTGTTTGGTCAACTAAATTCATATTAATACCTTATTATGATTGAACTTTATTCTAGGTATCCTAAATTAATGATCAAGGTAGATATAAACAAGATGGAATTCCATACAAGATTTTGGAAATTTTAAATAAATAGAGATGTCTTTTAGTCTTACTAATTACAATTATATCATCATGTATTTTATGAATAATGTCATTAAATATTACCATGATCAGTTATTGGTCATATTTATTGGAAAAAATATTTTCTACTCAAAGATAAGGGAACATTATAATATAACTTGAGAGTTTTACTACATTCCATATTGAAGGTAAAATTGTATTCAAAATTTACAAAGAATTAATTTTGGTTGAAAAATATTTCATTTTAGGGTAATATAATATGATGATATAGTATAGTAATAAATTCAACAATGAAAGAGTTTATTTAATGTTTGACCATTCCAGCCACAGTGAATATGATATTCATATTTCATGGATTAGCTGGATATTATCTACTTTTTGTGGAGAATTTCTAAAAAAAAAATATTCCACATACCAATATAACATGGAAGGGTTCTTAGTTCCTCTATATGGATTAATTAGATTAATCCATCAAGGAACTAAAAAGAAGGGGATTTAACACAACTGTGTAGACATTTCCCAATATTGGATATGGGTTTGTAATCTATTGTGATGCATCCATGAAAGTATTATGTTGTTTTATTATTTATAATAACATTGTTATAGCATATGGATCACAAAAAATAATGATTCCTGATAATTATTACCCAAATCATAATTTGAAGTTAACTACATTTTTTATTCAATAAATATATAATGAAAAAATATATATAGATCAAATTGTGGCATATATTCCAATCATGAATGTTTTAAGAATATAACCACATTGAAAGAGTTATACATGCAATAGAGATCATGGTCAGAGCTAAAAAAATATTATTAATGAATTAATCACTACTAACCATGGAATGAGTCCAGGTGGAACATGTTTTGAGTTGAATGAATTATGATAAATTATCCATGATTATGATAAAAAATAACAAATATTTTCTAATTTGTGAAGGACAGATCTAGAAATCATTATGGAAGGGTAAAATATTTTGTTTCCATGTTTAATGTTTAAAACACTCTCCATGTTATGAATAAATAGGCAGAGAATAAATATATAGATATGTAATTGAGGGTTTGAAATTTTCTTGAGTTTAACCATGACCATGATGAAATGTTACTATTTAAGAACCATGTATGCATTGGATCCAAACAAAAAATTAAGGAGTTGATATAGGAAGCACATAGTTCTCCATTATCCATTCATCCTTGAAATATTAATATGCATAATAATTTGAATTTATACTTAGGGTATTAGGGAATAAAGACCAATATCTAATATGTTTTATCTTACTTCTTGGTATTTTAGTAAGTCAAAGATGAATGAAAAAAAATATGGGGATGTTGCATCAATTAACCATACAAAATGGAAATTGGAGAACATCACTGTGGATTTTTTCATTAGAATCTAAAAAGCCTCAAAAAGGAATAATGTTATATGGGATGTAGTCGATCAAAAAACTAAGTAAAAACACATCATTAATATCAGATAATACTCATCTATGGAACAACTTTCCAGAACATACAATAGAGATGTGGTATTATTGTATAGAGTACCAAATTTAGCTATATTTGATCAGAATCAGAGGGTTACATAAATTATATTATGAAGTATTAAAAAATATAATGATTTAAAATTGATTTTTATAATTGGTTTTAATCCTATGATGGATGGTCAGTCTCAAATAAATACCCATATCACATATGTTATGTTAAGATATTGTTCACTCAATTTCAAATAACATTGGGATCAGGACCATACACTATTTTATTTATAATAAAAAGGTATATTTTACACCACATTTAATATGGATAATTATGATTACCTATATTTCAATTAATTTAGAGCTAAAATGTGCTATAATTACTTTTGATAAATAAATATATTTTGTGTGAGGATAACTGAAGGAATGGATTGAAGGTTAGATCAATTTTTCCCTTGATCAATGTTGCTTATAGTTGGTAGAAAATTTATGTAGAAAATTTCCTCTATGATCTATATTTTGAATTTTTTTCAAGTTACTTTTATGAATTTTTCCATTGAATATGTTCATGATATTTGTAGGGAATGGTAAACTAATCCATAGGTATATTGGTCCCTTTCAAATTATTGATAATGATTTAATGGTAGCATATACTTTGGTGCTGTTATCAGAAAACTCTCATGTCCAAAAGGTTTTCCAGGTATCTCTCTTAAGAATTTATATACTTGAACCATCACATGTAAATAACATAGAGATAATATAGCCAGAAAAATAAGTTTCTTATGAGGATTAAATGGTCTAAATTATGGATTATAGAGAGAATGTTATATGATACAAGACCACTGAACTAATAATTTTTTTTAAAAACCACTAGTTTCAAGAATCTACATGGGAAATTTAGTATAAGATGAGTTATATGAATCCCCATTTTTTTATGAGAGTGATGATATTTTAGAGTTCAATTAATTTTAAGGGTGGTAAAATGCAACACTTCATGTTTTATGAAAACATTTTTAATAAATTAAATTTATTCAATGGATTGTGATAAAAACTACACTAGTTTAATCTTGAATAAAAATTTACACACCATTATGGTAGGGTTACAAGAAACATTGTCTTATCTTACATTATATGAGACGCATAGTTTCTATGAAATAAAATGTTAATACTATATTTATGTAAACAAATAATGTAATTGAATAGATGTTAATAATAGAAATATGAATAGTAATAACATCTTTTAAAATTTTATTAATAATTGTTTGATATAAATAACATTTACTAACATTGAAATATATAATTTCTGTTAAAGTATACTTATTTTGAAAATAATATTTCCTCAGAAGAACTTCTTTTTATTTCATTATAATAAAAATAATAACATTAATTTTTTAGAAATTTATAAATATAAATTAATAAATAAACTATATTTATAAAATTATAATATAAAAATTAACTTACGTGAATTTTGTGATTTTTTATAAAACTTTTCATTTTTGTATGAATATTAAAAAATAAATATTTAAAATTAATGAATATATTCCTGTATAATTTATTATTATTGTTAAATTATATTTTAATCTGTTTTTAAAGTTTATTTTGTTTAATTATTCAACTATTTATTCAATTTAATTAATTTTAACCAATTTCACATTAAAATTTGATATAAAAATATTGTAATCTTTTGAAAAATTTCACTTAAAACCCATGATTTGATTAAATGTCTATGGGATTATTTTTCAATTAATTTCTTTCACTCCTATGATTAGAATATGGAAAAATATTTTCCAAATTTTGAATCAAAATAAATTATATTTTATAAAAAGGTCAAATTAATTTTTGACTAATGAATTTAGTGAATGTAATTTAAATTAATTAAAGCGTTTAATTAAAAAAAGATTACATAGTGATTTAACATAAAATATAATGTGAAAAAAAGATCCTAATATAGTTCAAAATTCATTCTATGGAAGTAGTTTTACCATATCACCAATTTTATAAAAAATGGGGAGTTATTGGAGGTACATTTTATAATAGAGACCCCCAATAGTGTTTACCATTTTGGTATTTAATAGTTTTCCACTCACCTACCTTATAAATGACCATAACATCTCCCCATTTCAACACATTAATCAATCCCTTATACATGTCCAACTTATATAATTCCACCTATCCTCATTGTCTTGATATTAGGAGGAATTTATAAATGACTTAGGCGATATTTTCAAGATGTCGACAACCAATAAAAAATTCTAAGAGCTTCATAAATAGTTCGGGGATGATTTTCCATTTGAAAATAAAATAAACCACCAAAATCATATCATAATTAAAAATACATTTTTATTCATGATAAAAAAGTAAAAAAAATCATTTTAATACACAAACGGAAACAATAAAAAACTACACAACGTCCAGAATTTGAGTACCAAAGAAGAAGAACATGCCAAAAATCTCAAAGACACCAAAGACATAAGTATAAAGCTCCCAGCATGAGCCATGATCCAACTCAAAAATCCATCACAAAGAATCATGATTCAACACTAGACAAATTATTTAAATTTCCTTTACCTATGTATTGAAAAAAAAATCTATAAAAGCACAAAAAATACAAATCATGGGGGCAGTAATGAAACTCTATAGGTTTTCCCCAAATGACTTCCCTACTCATAAAACTAGGATTGAAGATGTAAAAAATATATATTTAAAACAGTTTATATAAAACAATTTGAAATAGTTTATATTTGAATATAATATTTTTCCAAGCCAATTGTTTTACCAAAAAAAATCCATTTCAAACGAAATAATCCAAAAATTCGTTTAACCATGTCTCGAATAAAATATTAGAATAACTTGTAAATTTCACATAACCAAATATTCAACCAAAAATTCATTGTGTTTACCATTTAACATGTAACTCCATGCCAATAACCCATCCCTTTTATGGTGGTACTTTATAACCATAATCCATCCCATTAAGTTCATGTAAGACCTTTAATTCCAGAAAACCATGAATACAAAATCTTTTTTGAACCTTTTCTATGATGATATCATTTTATTGAGTTTTTATTCCATGAATCAAAACCATTTCCATGATGATATCCTTTGATTAAAATTATATTTCCTAAATAATTTCATTCCCTTGTTTTTCTATAGTCATGCTCTATTTACGAAAAATAAATGAATGTGATATCGAGAACATAGGTTGATGGAACTGGAATGCTACCAGATCGCTAAGTGATATTGTGATAAAATCTTTTATATTACACGTTAATCATCTGTTTGAGGTTACATGTCACTATGAAATTTACTTATTTCTCAATGTCTTTCTTAGAAAATTGATAGATGATATCCTTGGTATTTAGAATGCTTTAGCTAATGCTGCTGAGAAAGAGACCTAGAGGGTCACACAGTAAGTGTATCAGATAATCTCAGTTAAATAATATAAATTATTTAATATGTTGAATATTTATTATTCCTATATGTGGTTTAATAATTATTTATGTATAATGGATCGCATTTCTCCAATCAAAAGTTATTCAAGAGAATATATTTTGAGTGGATTATTTAATAAATATTAATTTGTGATTTAGTCTATATAATATTTATTTATTTATTGAAAAATGATAATGTTATATTTATTTAACTAACCAATAGACAATATTGAATCCCTGATAAATATTATAGAGAAATGGAATACCGATTTTAATGGTCCATTGAGAAATTATAATATTGAATATTATTTTATTAAATAATATTTAATTAAAATTCCAAGTTTAGAAAAAAATTCAAATAATAATAATATTACTTTTATAATTTGACTTGTGGTTTTTACAAGATTAAATAAATCATAAGTGAACTTGTGCAATTATTTTCTTTTAACCATTGAAATAAAAATACACAATTCTGATATTTTTAATTAATCTTTTTGGTTGTGCATTACAATATTAGGGAATCATCTCAAGACAAGAGAGCTCCCTTCTCTATGAACGCTACTAAGAATGGTGGGAAAACCTCTTTAAGTTGACCAAGGAGAACACTTTTGATTCGATTCTCTAGATGATCAAGGTGGACGTTGTAATTGAAAGGATCTTCCATGATATCACCCCGAGACTACATCAGTGTTGTCTTTATATTCGTAAAACACATGTGGATCACCGTTTGAGGAAATCAACGCTCAATTTAATTCAATGAAATTATAGTGCACTGCCTATCTTGTCACCAGATTCATAAATGATGGTAGAATTCATTAGAGGTAATTTTTTTCTAATTAAATAAATTTTAAAAAATGTGTGTTGACCTCCACTCTCTCAGTTACAGTGGTATTAATAATTTCTATCCTCGATTCCATTCCATTGATGATGGTAATGAAATATCGTATATATATTTGATTGATTAAGGATCCTAAAAAAATGTTGTATATCGCCTATTACATGCTTCCACTGCATTCAAAAACTACACATAGTCTATCTTATAGAATATATATCTTTACCCAATTCAATGAAGGGATAGATAGGTCCAATCAGTCTCATAATGAAATCCTACATAATTGTGTCAACAAATAATAAATAATAACATTACAACCCATGGAATTAAATAGTTATCATAAAAATGTAATAATATCATACCCTTTTGAAAAAGATATATGTTTCACAGTCATTTCATCAAAATAATAACAAGTGAAAGGAATCATGTTTCAAATTTTATGTGTCATGAAATAAAAACATGTTTCATAAAAATAATATAATTAAATCATAAAAAATTAATACAATGAATAAATATATAATAATTGAATAATTTACCCAAAAAGGAATTTTTAACACTAATAAATTTCGTCCTAGATTTGAAATAATTTTTAGATATCCTTTAAAAACATTTCTTGAGGAAAATATCATTTATGCATACAACATTTTCAAAAAACATTTTCTTTGAAAATAGCTTCAAAAAAATATTAAAAAAGATGTGAAATAAAGAAATTATCTTTGAACATATTTTTCAATTAAAATTATCTTCATGTATCCTTTAGGAAAAAAATTAATTATTTTAAAATCACTTTCTTTGAAATAAAATAGATTTCTGACTGAAGAGATAAATACGGTCAGATTTTTTTTGATTTTTTTAAAATTATATAAAGTAAAAAATGAGTATAAAATAGTAATAATACATGGATATATCTTGAATAAACACAGGTAAGGGAATATAGTCAGTGTTCTTGATATATAGATCATAGTATTTCATAATTAGAATCATAATCATGATCAATCTCGGTGAACAACGAGATTGTTTCACCAAAATATTACGACATGGTAACATGGGAACATACTCTCAATATATGTAAATGAAATGAAAATAAGCTTAAAAAATCATTTATAATATGATATTCAGGGAATATAATTTTAAATTTAATTACATACACTATGAAAAATAATATAGGTGCATAAGAAAAAATGTGTCTCAAATAAGGTAAATTGAGAGAAAACTATCTTATATATTTGGCAACTCTTCTAGCATAAATCCCATCATAGAAATATCATATAATTTATATTTAAACGCCCATTAATTTATTATAATTAATCATATAATACATTAATTTTTAGTATATACACCATGTAAAAGAAGAGAGCAGTGAACATGGAATGTATCACACATATATACAAAGTGATAAAAGGTTCCCTTACCTTTGTTTTGACTCTCATCTTACACATAATAAATACATTATAATAAATAGAAGTTTATTATTCATATATAACATAACCATATTATCATATCTAATACCATATTTGGTTTTATTAAATATTTATGTTACCCATTTCATTTATAAATATATGTTGATGTTTAAGATTTGATAATAATCTCTTTGTTCTTTGCATGTGTCTGAATTTTTTATATCATTGGTCCTTATAATTATATCATTATATAAATAATTTAAACCATAATAAAAAAATTAATTATGTGTGTATTATCACAGTACCTATAACATATAAGTATAAATTGGATCACGCATCCGTGAGGATGATAGGTCGTACATACAGATAAACGTCGTTTCCGTGTTATTTTTTGTTGAATGAAAAATGGTATATATGTGTATATGTATATATTAATATTAAATTATAATAATTATTTAATATATATCATATAATTTTACTAAAAACTTATATAATTCATTACATTTAGTGAGTGAATGAATCACATCTCTTCGAGGGGGCGGTAGTGTACACTTCATGAAACGAAATTATCATATCTACACAAAAAAGAAAAATACAGTGGTATGTGTTATAAAATAATTATATAATTATAAATAAAGAATATATATAATATTTATGATATATAAAAAATTTTCTATCATAATTTCTAATCATGATTGGGGGTAAATAAGAATTGAACAATCACCATTTCTTGAGGTGATAGTTCATCGTACACGTAAACAATAATTTTTTATCAATTAAATTGATGTGTGTGTAATTATAGGTAAAAACATAAATATACTAAAATAAATTTATATTCAGTGTACATATGTCATTATATATACATTTATTAAGGATATATTATGTGGTTGTGAAATTAAATAAAACAAAGGATATTAAGGATGAATGATTCCTCATATTTGGGAACTCCTTATAGTTTTCACCAAAGCACTTCCTTGGATTAATTTATGAAAAATATGAGTATTCTAGGTTGAGGGGATGGATTTTTAGGTTGATTTTTTTTAGATATTTCTCAAGAAAATGTTTCTATCGATGTGTGAGCATGATAGTGTATATGATGTCTTTTATAGTGTATAAGTAGTGAAAATTTTGATAATTTTGGAAAAAGTATTCCACACATGTATTCCACATGTCAAGTGAATCCAATAATAGAAATTATTAAAAAAACATTTGGATCTGTTTGAAATATTTCTATCTTGTATCTCTTGTACAAGTGTTTGGGTTGTTCAGGGACATATATTTAATGTTCAATACTTTGTTAACCTAATTTTCTCTTAATCATTAAAATTAATATATCTCACATTCAATAATATTTTTGGTCAAAAACTAATTTAACTTTAATAGAATTTAAAAATTATTCAAAATCAAAATATTGAATCCATTTTTCTAAATTCCAATAAAAAATGTGACATAAATTAATTTAAATTTAACCCCGTAGACAGGACGTCAATGCAGGTTTTTAAGGTAAAAAATGAAAGAACTCTATGATTTTAAACAAAATTTCAAACTGAAATGGATTAAAATGAACTAAATTGGATTTATTTATAAAAATAATATCTAATCTTACTTTTAATCCAACTTAAAATATAATTTTTCTTTTTAAATAAATGTGATTAAAAGAATGTTTTGAATTAAAATTTAGTATTTTTCATTATTTATCCAAAAAATGAAGTTTCTTAGAAAAATACCAAACATTAACCATATGATGATTTAAACATTCAAAAAATTAAAAAAATGAATTTATTTTGAAATATTCAATTTATAAATCATTATAAAATTATGATTAATTATTTTCACTTAAAGACAAGAAAAAAAGTTCATTTAAGGAAATAGTGTTTTAAAACATATATGAACTTTACAAAAAATTATATATTTTATTATAAATATGATTCATTTATAAAAATAAATTATAATAAATATTTTAAAATGATTTATTAATATTCATATTAATACTTTTAATATCGAGGTCATAATTTTTTCATTTAAATTATTATAATAAAAAAATTTGTTTCGTAGATACTCAGTTTTGCATGAAACATATGCCAAGTATGTGTTGTGTGTAATGTATTCCAAGATGGTGTTACATGTAATGTATTCCGAGTTATTTTTTTTCTAACGTCTTCTATATCAGTGTAATGTGAAAGGAATGTTTGACATTTTTCAAACCAAGATATCAATGAAAATTTAATTTAATTTATTCTATAAAAATTGTATATAAAAACTCAGGGTGTTACATTCTAACCCCTCTAAAAATAATATCTCCAAAAAAGTTCATTTGGGTAAACAAAATTAGGATAATTCTTCTTCATAAAATTCTAAAAATCCCATGTAGCTTTATCAAATAGATAATTTCTCCCCAAAACATTGACTCTCGGAGTGGTCTTTTTTTGTAGAACATTCTTTAAACGAATTTAAATTTCAACTGGTAGATCCTTATAAGAAATATCATGATTTAGTGGTTTGAACTATGATTTCATTACATTTAGTGGTTTTGGTATTTAATTTTTTAGGAGATATACATGAAGCACATAATAGACTTGATAGAGACTTGGAGGGAGTGCTAAGTGATAGGAAACCATCACAATACAATAAAGAATCTAAAAGGGATCAATATAACTTGGTTTTAGTTACCATTTCATTATGAAACTCATATCTTTATTCAAGGTATAAGTTTTTAGAAATACATTTTCACTAACTATTATTTTAAATCCCACTTTGAGATATCAGCATATCATTTCTGATGAAATTTAGCTACCTTGATATGCTGCTAGAAGAATCTAAGTATCTCTACAATTTCATTAGAAATATCTACTCCTACTAGAATTCTCTCTCCAAACTCGTCTTAGCATGTTGGAGATCTATATTTATTCCCATTGAGGGCTTCATAAGGATTCATATTTATTCTGGACTAAAATAAATTATTGATAAAAAACTCAACTAGATGAAGGTGTTGATCCCAACTACCTTTGAAATCCTGAGAACATAATTGCAAAATATCCTCTAGTGTTTGAATTTTTTTAATAGAACAGCCATCTATATGAGGATGATATGTTGTGATGAAACTCAATACCATATAAACAGATTACTAAAGACTTCTCCAAAACATAGAGATAAACCTCATATTGTAATCTGATAGAATATAACGTGGTACTCCAGGATTCCTTAAAAATTATGTAATGTATATCTAGGGAAGAAGATCAAGATAGAAGTATTATAGGATAGAGTTGATGTTTGATTAATTTTTAAGGTGATAGACTACCACCCATGTACCATTAAACCCCTTGAAGGATTTGGGTAGTCTAATGAGAAAATATATAGTGATGTTTTTCCATTTTATTTTTGGTATGGGTAATGGATGAAACATCCCCTTTGAATTTTTTCTTTTATCCAAAACTTCTTAAAATACCTGTAGGTCGCTGAAACACCTTTAGAGGGGATGGGTGAATCAGTGTGTCAATATTATTTTCTATACTTATGGATCTTCTTCCCACATTGGTAGGAACCCGTTAAACCTTCCTGTTGAGAATATTCCAAAAACAAACAATCACTTGCAATGGGATGATACAACAATTATACTTGATTCACTACTAAGGGATAGTCTATATAGAAATTTTCGAGAGGATTTCATTCATACGAAATACCACTAATATTCAGTATTTATAGAGTAAAATAGTTTTAAAATAGTCACATTATTCCAAGAACAATACCTTTATAATGATATTAGGGATAACACACTACGTCCCTCGGAGCACTTCTGTTGAATCCCCTTTGTTGACTCTAGTGGGTGAATTATTACATAGGATACCGACTAGAAGTTATCTTCAATTGATTGGAATTGAAGCATTTTTCTCTATTCAGCTTGAGATGTTTCTTTCATTGATGTCCTAAATTTATGCACTTTAAATAATTTATTAGTTAAAACCAAATGTTGAAAAATTCTTTCTAGGAAGATTCCTTTGAAAATATAACTTTAAGTTGCAGAACAAACTGCCTTCATGAATTACAATGGCCTTTTTGCAACTAACTATCTTTACAGATCTCATTGTGTCAACCTATAATACCCCTTCATTATGAAGAAACCTATAAACAATATAATATAACATCAGTTAAGATATATATTAATTTCAAAATGATCAAGCACATATAGAAAGAAGGATATCTGAAGCTCTATTTCCTTCTGAAATCAGAGAATTTCAAAATTTTCATGGAAAAACTAATTGGAATGAAATGGGGATAGCCTCATATTTATAAGATCATCCATTTTCAAAGCTGCATTGCATCTTTACAGATTTTCTGGATGTTTCAAAAATTTCTTCGCGACGCTCCTCCTATCAAGAAGCTTCATAGAAATTTTCCATTCTCAATGATCATCATAATCATGGTTCTTTCAGTGAAAACCCTTCCTGGAACTCATCATAATGATAAATAATTTCATCACCAATCACAGAGAATCATTTCTCATAATCACGGGGATTGCTATCTCCATTCACAGTGCCATTAATAATCATAAATAACATCACTAGAATTATTTAGGCATTCTCGTTACACAACATTAATATCCCACATTTTTGAAATTCATTCCTTTTACCTATTTTGTTATTTTATACTATAAGATCTATTTACTTAAAAACTCCCTTATCTTCCTTGTGAAGATTAAAAAAACAAAAACCATAATCGATTTCATGTAAAGAACAAACCGTGTTATAAAAATAAAATAAACTAAGATACAAAAACTACAATATTTCTTTTAATTCCATCCCACATGAAGTATTCGATCATGTCCCTATAAAAATTCATACTTCCATGAAAATTTGATAATAAATAAATATGATATTCTTCTAACATCCCCTTCTTCAAATATAGTGTTGAATGAAGACATACACAGTTCTTGAACCTTATCATTCCACCCAAATCAAGGATAAACTCAAGAACATTTCTAAATATATTTTGAAGGTCTACATCTTCATTATTAACCTCATTAGTGTTCAGTTGGATAGTAGTTTGGACATTCATTTGAGAATGAAATTTTTTTTCTCCTTCATTTTTTATTTTCATCTACATCCTTTGAAAATTTTGAAATTTTGGGTCATTGTTTATCCTCATCATGAAAACGATGGCTTGATCCTTTTACTTAAAATCATTGGACACCTTTTTGGGTTTCCAATGGTGTTAATGAGTTGGATTGTCCTTATCCTTTATCAATTATACCCACCTTCCCTAAAAAATGTTCAACTCCTTTTTTTAATTTATATATTTCATAATTTATTGATTGGTATTAATATAAAACTATTACCCATAAATATAATTCCACCAAATTATTAATGAACAAAATTCCACTGCTAACTCTAGATCATGTGTTCAGTAATTTTTACCATGATTCTTCGACTATCATGAGGTATAAAAGATAACCTTGTTATTATTCATAATAACACATCATAATCCATTCTTTGATGAATCACTATAGATTACAAACCATTATCCACTATAAGTTAATTTAAGAAAAGGTTCCCTGACTCACATTCATTTTAATTCCATGAAATATTCTTCACATTCATCTTCCTAGAGAATCATAGAACACTTTTGAGTAAACTTAGTCAAAGTATTAGATAGTTATGGGAAATTTCCACAAACTATTGATAATATACATTTAAACCAATAATATCCCATAAACCAATCATATCCTTTAAACATTGACATCACACAAAAAGATTTTATCCAAATCATATTAAACCCTTGATTCCAAGAGAGGTTAGAATATGAAATATATGGAAAAAGAATAAAATTATCACTTAACAATAAATCCAACGTCTAACAAACCTATATTCACCTTAGAATCACTTTAGGATATAGAGGAATGGTCTAGAAAGCCTTGGAATGGATTACAGTTAAGATTCTGGACTAATTAGTGATAAAATGAGTGGTTTATGGGGTGATTTATATTACATCCATAGTTTTTGGATCTAAATTTTAATGTTTCATAGTTAGGGTTCACAATTTGTAAAATTGTTCAATATATATATCCTCCAAAAAACCCTCACATGGTTTTCTTCATGGTTAGACATAGTGTGAACTAATCATCTCATCCACCTCTTTATAGACTTTTGAGTATTCAATAATGAATCCACATAGTTTTTTCAACAGTGAACTAATCTATGTTCCGACCTAGTGGCCATTGTTTTAGTTTCACGGTTTCCTGGGGGTGGAGAATGTATTATACTAATTTTCCATAAACCAAGAAAAATTATAAAATACCTAAAAACATTCAAAAACTACTATTAAAATATGTAAAATTAAACAAAAATCATTATACAATTAATAAACAAATATAACGTGAAGTGTTCCTGAAATCCTTGATGCTGAATTATTCCCACCACTGGTATTTAAATCTATGAATTGTTAAAATTCACCATTGAACTGAAAGAGTTCAGTCAATTACTCTACCATTTCAATCTCACTTTCCCACGATTCCACTTTAATCAAACCATGTTTCCATATATATCTAGTCCTAGACATGTTCTTATCCCATGAAATATATTCTCTTTCCTATCCAAAATCCACACTAGAATATAATTCAACCTATATTCCATCCCTATTTCATTGTGATTCCATCGAATCACATATTCAAGTTTAGTTCGATTCTTTTTTAGGTGAGAATCATGAATCACATTATGCACTGAACAATACCTTATTAGAAAATACAATTGATATGAAACCTTACATAAATATTCAACTACCATAAAAGGGATTATACATTGAGGAGATAACATTAAATTATTCCCAAAAAATTAGACTGATTCTCAATAACACATGGACACTCAACATGAATGAAAATGTCCTTTGATGATGATTATGTAGTATTTATAATGAACTTGAGTCTTCTTTATTCATTTCTTGATCAAAAAAAATTATCTGTTGTCTCTTGAAAAAGGTGTTTTCACATTAGTAATGTCTCACCGATTTACACACAAAAAAGTGTATAATAATAATGACACCTAAAAAAATCTTCAAAAGGATCTATATTTATACAGGATATATAAATTTTATTATAAGATATATCAACTAACATTATGTTCTCCTCCCAAGAGCTACTAAATTCTAATACATAATCCATTATAGTGTCTTGAAATGTGTGTTTCATACATTAGGATTGTCCATACATTTGAGTATGATACATATTTTTGATAATCAACTGAGTCCCATGGTATTACTGTAATGATTTTCATAAATCTGGAATAAACCTCCAATCATGGTCTAATAATATCGAAACTGGATTCTATTCCATTTCACAACATATCAAATATCATTTTTTAAAAGTATTAAAATAGATTAGATTCATGAATAGGTATCAAATTCGGAGAATTTTTGCGCCAATATACTATCACACATATGGAATCTTGTTTTTGAACAATGTTTCACATACATATTACAATATCCAAAGCTACTAGCTCTAATTTCTACATGAGAATTGTTAAGGAATGCAACATACATGTTATCCATTGGTGGTCTTAATTAACATGTTGAAGGGTAGGGAAAATAAAGAAAATCTTCTACTTTTATTTTAATGAAAATCCAACAATATTTTTCTTTCATATCCTTAAGCATATTTTCTATTCACAAATGTAAAACCCATCTATAATAGCGATAATCAGGAAGAAGATATTTATGATAAGACATAGGTGCAACCATCTGATCTCAGAACCATAAAAATATTCTTTTTTCAAGATTCAAACCCTCGATGGTCTCCCTAAAATGTATATTGACATAATAGAAACACATTCAAATTCATATTAATATTACCATTTAAATGCCTCTATTAATGTATATATGAATGAAAATGGAATGAAAAGTTTAAAACTACCTTGATCTTCACAATCCAAGTGCATGTCAACCTTAACCAACATCATTTACCATTGATGTAAATCCAATTAAATATCTGACAATATGAATTTATTCTTAATGACTCTATACCTGGAGTTCCATTAGTCTTTTTATAAATTAAAATAATTTTTTACAATTTAATATACTGCATCAATCATCCTTTTCTCTCATTCAGGTCTTTTTGTAACAAAATGAGTTCTAATATCTTATGATCTATAAACACTAAAAATTTCTCACCAAATACACTATGAATTCATGTCTTTAAATCCTGGACTACTTCAGCAAATTCTAGGTCATGTTTTGGTAATTATTCTCATGAAACCAAAAATTTCTTCAGCCATAGGAATCATTGTGATATACCAATATGTGAACACAACACAACATTTATCATGAAGCATCAAAATACAACACATATACTTTTGTAGTTTTTGGAAATATCATTTTGGATTTTGATGTTAGAAAAACATTAGTATCCTAAAAGGACTTCTAAAATTCATCATTCCATTGGAACAGAACAAGATTCATGGTCAACGTTTTCATTAGTGAATTTAGTCATTAAATTTTATGTAAAAAACATTGTTAATAACCAGTTTGGATAAATAAAATATGTATCTTGAAGATCGTATTAATAATTTTCCATGTGATCACATCCTATATATTATTTGGATCTAAAATAAAATCATTTTTATGGAAAAATGGCCATGAAAACAAACTTATTTATCTAGAAATCAAACTTTTAAAATTTGGCAAACATATGATTATAAAGGAAAATACCAACACTATCACTAAGTGTATCTCATGTTCACCATTTTCAGCAAACACAATAGTATTTCATCAATAAAAATCACCATAAAAGAATTCAGATACTAATACAATATACAATTCAATAGTTCCATACTAATAGTTTTTTCATTTATAAGACATAATAAAATTACCAAATAATCATAATGGTTATAGATAATCTCAAAATAGTTATTTAGAAAATATTATTTCCAATCCCACAATTAGTGGTATAAAAAAAGAAGGTAAATTTACAGGAACCACTAGAAAATCCTAAATTTATCTAATAGATCATCAATATGTGGAAGTGGATACTAATTATTTATCAAAACATGAATAATCCTATAATAATCTATAAAAGACCTATGATTTGAATCTTCCATTATCACAAAAAAATGGGTGCTACCCATATAGACGTACTAGGATAATTGAACACTTCACTTTAAATTTATTATATATATACCTTTTATTTCAATAATTATATACTTGTGTCATCTAATAATACTGATGTGTGATTTTCATAGTCCCTGGAAAGATATAATTTATTAACACCTCTTCCCTTGTGGGTGGAAACCAAGATAGATTATTAGTTAAAATAATATCAAACTGGCCCCAACCTATTGGAAAATAACTATTAGGAATCTCATCCATTAATTCTAAAGTCAAAAATTTAAACTAGTAGTAGATAGTTCCAACCAATGGTTTCAATAAGCTTGGTGGCCCTGCATTTTCTTTCTGATATCCTCTGTAAGAACCCAAATATTAATTTCAGGTATGTTTTTCCTTTTTTGGTCCTTTTTGAGAAAAACAAGAAAATATAGAAATTTTTTGTGTACACGTTGTGTACTTTTAAGTACACGCCGTGTACTTTGATGCAGCGCCAGGCCGTGTGTTGTCTGTGTCTGGGCCACACACATGATGTGTAGGGGCGATGTGGAGGATGCTTAAAGAGGAGTACGGAAAGGCCAAGTACACACCGTGTAACCCAGAAGTACATGTCGTGTACTTTCTTTTTTTCCATTAAATGGACTGGGGTCGCATGAGATGGACAGAACACGCTTCTTCTTCAAGTTCTTCGTCCAAGAGTGACACGTACGACCACGATTCTTTTCCGAGCCCCCATGCCCCAGTCTATTCTCTGAATCGACCACCCTCGATTGCATTGGAACCGCAATGATGAGTTATTCCTTCTCCTGGAGCATTTTTTTTTTCTAATTCCTATTCTTTCTCAAGATATCATGGGTTGATCAGTTTGGACTTTTTCTCAGTTCTTTGACGTTCTAAGGAGAATCAATCATCATTGTTCAAGAATATCGATCTCCTAGCACCGAAATACAAGGTTTGTGACTTTCTGTAGGAAGTCTTTGAATATTTTGTTCAATTACACCAATTCCCTTAAACAGGGTATTGTGTCTGTTTCTTGTTTTATCCATATTGTTTCCTGGTTTTCTTGGTTTCTTGAGTAGAGGTAAATACATGTGAATAGGGTAATTTTTACTTTTCTCTGGATGTTTTCTCATGATTTTTTTTCCTGTTAGGCATTTTTTTCAGTTGCCATGCCTTGTTGTAGGATAATGGAACTGTTGTACTATTATGTTGTTATGTGATAGAATGATAGCGAAGCAGTTCATGTGGGTTACATGGGTCGATACACGTGCTATGCATGTTGTTTTACATAGGGCTATGAGAACCTAGTGTAGTGGACCATAGGGAGAATGGATGTAAGGGATTCTCTAGAGTGTCTTTAATTTACGATGCGAGACCACATGGGGAATTGATTATGAGTGCTTCTTCAATGAGTATGTAGTTCCTTGATGCGTGCCACATGGGTAATGAGACGTTGATTTCTTCCCCAGAGATCCTTTAGTACGATACGATACTATAGGTGGGATTGGTGGTGAGTGCTTCCCCAGAGAGTCAATTCTTTCTTTAGCTGAACCAGATGGGTGAGACTGTGTGTGCCTCCCATAGGGATGCTAGTAATTGTAGGTTGAACCATTAGGGTTAGGATGTGAGAACTACCAAGGGGGTTACCTGTTGTTCTACTTGTTTATTGTTAGTTACTTGTGTTCTTTATATGCTAGAAACTGTGGTTTGTAGCTACTCCGTGCTTTCCTATTTACTGCTTTCTTTACTTTTACATGAATTGTATTCACTAACTGTTAGGAATAGATCTTTGGGTGGTTTCCTACTGGGACCTTGTCTCACACCCTATTTGGGGTATGCTTTTGCAGGCTATATTGTTACAGGTATATATAAGGGAAAGACCCCTTATATTTCAGGTACTTGACTTGTTGTGGAGCTGGAGAGCATGGGACCAAGCTAAGGCTTGTGATGCTGAGGAGTTTACCTATTTTCATTTTCAATTTGGTTTAGTACTATATTCAGTATTTTGAATTGTTTGTGTATTTTCTTAAACATATGTATCATGCATCATTTTATATACATTTGTGTGTGCTCCAGTTGTTTATAATTAGTCTTCCGCTGTTTATTGTTTACTCAGGTATGGATGGTTACGATTTCTACTGTTGGCTATTGTTCTTCTTCCACTGTGTACTCTTCCAATGAGGGATTAGTTTCCCCACTATCACACCCAAGTCCCTCACATCTAGTCGGGAACCTCTGGCATTTGGGTAAATGCGCTTGAGGCTATGTGACCTACCGGGTAAGTGGATCCCCTGGGTGGCTTCCAGAACCGGGACGTTACAAAGTGGAATCAGAGGGGTTTCTTTTCAATTTATTTATTTTTTGGAACCTTTCTACAGGGATAGGAAGGATTCGTTACTTGTTATTAAGTTGTGCTTAGGAATAGCTAACCTGTGTACAGGGAAAAGCCAATCTACCTCGCTTATTATAGTTTAATGGTTTTGCTATGTTACAGTTGATCTGATTTCACCTAGAGTGATTCAAATTCTTTGTGATGTTATTATTGTTGATGTTGTGGTTCTATTTCTGTCGTAACCCAATGAGATGAGCTTATGCAATCTCATGCATCATATAGGTAATTGTTATAAATAACATTCCATTCATTATTACCATTCCATCTAGGGTGCATTAACAATTTCATGTTGTTTTGACAAACGTTGGGTAGATTATTCATGCTGTTGTGATAGATGCTTTGATTGAATCCATGCAGTTTGGTAGAGAGGATTTTGTATTGTACCTTTGTTAAATGAATCCCAAATTTTGGTTCTTGAGGTGTTCTGGGCCCTCACGAATCGGAACATGGTGGATCCTTGACTTTTTTCCCTTATATATGACATGTAGGACATGCCAAACATTGATTCTCAGGGATTATGGGCCCTCACATATCAGAATTTGTCACCTTCATGCTTATTTTTCAGTGATTTCTATGATTCGGTGCAGTTTCAAAGCAACTACCCGAAAAAAACTAGAATACACGGTGTATACTTTATATATACATGTCATGTAGTTTTGAAACCGTGTCACTGACTATGGGAGCAGAAACACAGGTTATGAAAAATACCCAAGAATACATTGTGTACGGTAGGTACACGCCATGTAGTAGTGAGCGGTGTACCCGGCCCTGTCACTAACAACACGGGTCGGGAAGCTCATGTCATACATGCCATGTTGTGTATGAACACTCTGTGTATCCATGTTCTCAGTACCAGGCCATGTCACAGATAACACTGGAGGGTGTTGCCTCCTCCTGTACATGTCGTGTTTGTTTGGAACACTCCGTGTAAGGGTCAGCCATGTACCCGGCCATGTCACTAACAAAACGGGTCGGGAAAAATCATCATGTACATGACGTGTTTGTTTGTAACACACCATGTAGTATCATCCATGTAACCGGACGTTTAACAAACAACACGATTCATTGAAACCTTGTCTCCTACATGCCGTGTCCACGGGGAACACGCCGTGTACTCTCAGTTTATGAAGACCATGTCGGTTAGCCGTCTAAAGAGACTCAAGCATGGGAATCGAGTTATGTACATTCCTTGTAGAGTTTATACATGTCGTGTAGTCATGTTTTGTAAAAATTGAGTGTTTCTTTCTCTTGTTCTCGCTTTGTACTCTTGTTTTCTCAGTATTTGATATTCCTGATCTAATGTATGCTTTTGATCTTCCAGAGTTATGCCTCCGAGACATCCTCCGGTTGTACATTAGTTTCCAGATGGTGATCAGCACCAGATATGGCTGATCATAGACTTCCTGCCGATCCTCTAGTCAGGACAGCCTTGGAACCAGCTGTCATACTAGTTGCAGGAACTGAGGCCAGTTCAAGGAAGGCTTTATGAGGATGATTTAGACCTTTCAGGGAGCACCGCCTCCTTCCATGACTATGGAAGACTTGATGTGGGTTTTCTAGGAGCAACATCCTCCTACTTTCTCAGGGGGAGGAGGAACACAGGCTGCAGAGTCATCGATGGAAGCCATGATGGCTATCTTTGAGCATCTGGAAATGGCTCCAAAGAGGCGGGTTATGATCGCTACCTATATGCTATTAGACTCCACCAAGAGGTGGTGGGACGTGATATCATAGGCGGTTCATCAGCAAGTTATGGCTTCAGAGGACTTCCAGCATGTGTTATATGAGTACTTCTACCCAGAGACCCTGAGGGCCGATCGTGCCCAGGAGTTAGTGAGTCTAGAGTAGGGTTCTCTTTCTGTTATGGAGTATTCCTCTCGTTTCACCAATCTGCAGCATTTCTCACCCCTCTGGGGTGGAGACATGGTGTTCTTAGCAAGGAAGTTTTAGGATGGATGTAAGAAGGAGATCCGCTCACAGGTGAATATCTTCCAGTTAACTTCCATCACTTCAGTGGTCAACCAAGAACTAATTGCGGAGCGCAATCTGAGAGACTTCGGAGCTGCGAGCCAGGGCGGTTCTGCTTCCAGAGCTACTGTTCCTCCAGTTGACAGCAGGATGCACCATATGGAGTCTACACACAGTGATCCAAGGAGGCGAGATACATCTTCAGGTAGCCAGGTTGTATGATAACAGTGTGGAAAGGCAGGGCACACAAGGTTGCAGTGACAGAGAGACCCAGTGGAGTGCCGATCTTGTGGAAAGATGAGTTTCCTTCGGTATTTCTACCTGGTTTTCTCAACAGTAGCTGGTGATTGGGGTTCTTCCATGAATCCTCATTCGGGAGAAGCACCACCAGTTTCTCACCAGTTAGGAAACTGGATTTCGTCTGGCCATTCGGGCTAAGGTGGAGGTCGAGACCATGGCAGTTAGTAACTAGTAATTCAGCTTCAGCACGGAGGATCAGCTCAGAGTGGTCAGGCACGGTCAACGGGCCGAGGAGCAGGACAGACTATTGCGGTGGAGCATGCCTATCCGGAGAAGGAACCTAGACCTTCTACAGTTTGAGGTACGATCTTTGTAGCCTCAGTTTTATCTTCAGCTTTTTTCGATACTGGTGCTACACATAGCTTTATCTCTATTGATGTTGTGGAGAGCCTTGGGCTTTTTATCTTTTCTTCTTCCGCCATGTTGACACTAGACACACCATTGGGGACAAGGGCATCTTGTGTACGTCAGTGCATGGAGTTCCCTCTCGAGGTTGTAGGGTATCGTTTCTTAGGGGATATTTATATCCTAGAGATGATGGGCTATGATATCATTCTCGGGATGGACTGATTGGTTCCCTTCAAGGAAGTCGTCTACTGTTATCGCCACAGGGTGAGTTTCATTTCATGAGAGGATGAATCGTTTCTTTATAGAGATGAATGGGATGTCTACGCAAGTCGAGAAGGACTCGAACATCATGGGCTAGGAGGGGTTACAACCCAGATTGCTAGTCTTTATCTGGATGACTAGGAGACTTCACAATTGGACATTCCTCCAATAGTGGATCGCTTCAGATATTTCTTTCCAGAGGATTTCCCAGTTTTTACTCTGGAGTTTGAGGCATACTTATTTATTGAGCACTTTCTAGGAGTGGCACCGGTGCCCATTCCTACCTATAAGATAGATACAGCTGAGTTACAAGAGATCACGAAGCAGTTTGAGGAGTTGGGGGAAGAGGGATTCATCCAACCCAGTACTTAACCATGGGGTTCGCCTGTCCTATTTGCGAAGAAGGTAGATGGTACCCTTATTCTATCTGTGGATTATCAGAAGCTGAACCAGTTGACGGTCTAGAACTGATATCCCTTTCCATGGACTGATGTTCTTTTCGATCAGCTTCGAGGAGCCCAGGTGCTCTCGATGATCGATTGGAGTTATTTTTATCATCAGTTTCATGTTAGACCAGCAGATATAACTCTAACAGCCTTATGGAGCCGGTATGGTCTCTACGAGTATACGGTTATGTCGTTCGGGATCACGAATGTGCCAGCAGTTTTCATGGCACTGATGAACCGAGTGTTCCTTCCTTATTTTGATTCTTTCTTTGTGGTCATTGTGGAAAATATTGCGGTGTACTATCATACTTGACACGACCATGCTACCCACCTTGATATTGTTCTAATTACATTGAGAGAGCATTTGCTTAATGCTAAACTCTCGAAGTGAAACTTTTGGATGGATCAGATTCACTTCTTGGGTCATGTCATCTCAGAGGCAGGAGTATCTATAGACCCATAGAAAGTGAGTGTTGTAGTTTCCTGGGAGCAGCCGAAGAACGTTTTTGAGGTACGGAGTTTCCTAGGGCTGGATAGATATTACAAAAGCATCATTCAGGAAAATTCATGCCTAGAAGCACAATTGAAGGATCTGACCAAGTAGGGGGAAATGTTTTTATGGTCATATTCTTGTGATTCAGCCTTTCATGAGATGAAGGGAAGGTTGACGTCAACACTGATTCTCCTCTTGACAGAGCCATACAAGAGATATACTATAAATTGTGATGCTTCAGGTATCGGGATAGGTTCTGTGCTTATGTAGGGAGATAAATTTGTTGCGTACGGGTCTCGATTGTTGAGTCCACATGAGAGGAACTACCCGACGCACGATCTAGAGTTGGCAGTAGTCGTTCATGCCTTACGTTGTGGGATATATTACCTTATGGGAGAGCACATTGTGTTTTTCACTTACCACAAGAGGCTCAAGTACATATTCACTCAGCGTGATCTGAATCTGAGACAAAATAGGTGGGTCGAGTAGCTTTAGTCTTTTGATTTCGATCTTTCCTATACCCCGGGAAGGGGCAACATTGTGGTAGTTGAGTTTTGTAGGAGAACTCAGATTCAGGTAGTTCAGGAGGGCATAAGTGAGTGGAAGCTTATGAATTTGTTCTCTGAGATGCAACTGGAGGTTCACGCCAGATGGGAAAAAACATGCCTATCTTCTGTAGCTATTACCTATGCACTACTTGATCGGGTACGTATGAGGCAACTATCAGATTCATAAGGCTTAGTCCTGCGGGAGAGTGTTTCACGAGAAGACCCTATTCCTAGATGGACAGTGGGAGAGGATGAGATCTTGTGTATCTAGGGATGCGTATGGGTGCCAGCAAACATACGCGAGGAGCTGATGTGGGATTTTCATTATCTGTTTGGGAAGATCATCCTGGCATCACCAATATTTATCAGGATCTTCATCGCCAGTAATGATGGCCAGGTATGAAGAGAGATGTAATTGGTTTAGTCTTTTGTTGTTCTTCTTATCAGTAGGTGAAGGCAGAGCATCAGCGAACAACCATCCTTTAACAGTAGTTACCCATTATGGAGTGGAAGTGGAACGATGTTGCGATAGACTTCTTGACCGGATTGCGGAGGACACCATGAGGGAACGATGTTGTTTGGGTTGTCGTCTACATGATTACAAAGGTTTCTCACTTATTACTGATCAAATAGGACTTCAATGTTGATGATCTGAGATTAATATACATTCGGGAGATTGTACATCTGCATGGAGTTCCACGCTCCATTGTTTCAGACATGGATTCGCGCTTTACATCTCAGTTCTGGCAGGAGATTCAAAGAGATTTGGGTACATAGGTACGTTTGAGTACATCATACCATCCCCAGACAGATGTGCAGTCCGAGCGTACGATACAGGTGCTTGTGGATATTCTCTGAGCTTAAATTATAGACTTTTGCGATTCTTGGAAGAAGCATGTCCCACTGGTGGAGTTCTCCTATAACAATAGTTTTCAGGTGACTATTCAGATGTTACCATACGAGGATTTATACAGTTGGCCATGCCGATCACCTTTATGCTGGCTGGAGGTAGGAGAGGCAGCTTTGCTGGGACCTCGTCATATTAAGGAGACCTCAGAGAAGATAGAATTGATTCAGAAGAGGATGGATATTGCAAAGTCTCGACAGTAGTCTTATGCTGATCAGCGGAGATGACCTTTGGAGTTTGAGGTCAGGGATCGGGTTTTCCTACGTGTTGCACTGGGGTTGGGATAATAGAGGATTCAGAGACTGGGTATGCTTTCACCACGATATGTCAGGCCATTTGACGAATTGGAGAGAGTGGGGTTGGTTTCCTATCGGTTTTAATTACCTCAGAGGTACTGGGCCATGCACGACGTCTTCCACATCTCTCAGATCCGACGTTAATTTTCAGACCAGTCTCATGTCCTTCAGCCTGAGGAGGTTGAGGTTGAAGGGGACGCATCATTTGAGGTGCATCCTATCTGGATTTTTGATCACAGTACGAAGGTTATCTGTGGGCGGTGTGTTACTCTAGTTTGGGTGCAATAGAAGCACGAGTGAGTATAGTACGAGACCTGGGAGAGGGAGGCCGATGTACGATCGCAGTTTCCGGAGCTGTTCGGGTTTTCTTCTTCTACACCTAGCTAGGGAAATTCAGCAACAAATTTCTTTATGGGGGAAGTTTGTAAGAACCTGGATCTTCGTTTCGGGTATTTTTTTCCTTTTCTGGTTTTTTTTAAAAAAATAGGAAAATTTGAAAATTTTCTAAGTACACGTCGTGTACTTTATAAGTACACACCGTGTACTTTGATGCAGCACCAGGCCGTGTGTTCTCCATTTCCGGGCCACACACACGGTGTATAGGGGCGATGTGGAGGCCACTTAAAGTGGAGTATGGAAAGGAAAAGTACACACTGTGTACCCTAGAAGCACACGTCGTGTACTTTTTTTCATTAAATGGACCAGGGTTTCTCTTGACAGATAGAACATGCTTTTACTTCAGGTTCTTCATCCGAGAGAGACCCGCACGGCCATGATTCTTCACTGAGCCCTTGTACCCCTGTATGTTCTCTGAATCGACCGTCGCCGATTGCGTTGGAACCGCAACGATGAGTTCTTCCCTCTCCGAGAGCCTTGTTTTCCAATTCCACCTCTTTCTCAAGATATCATGGGTTGATCCTTTTGGACATTTTTCCATCTCTTTGATGTTTAAGGATAATCAATCATCATGGTTAAAGTATATAGATCTCCTAGCACTGAGGTATGTAGTTTGTTCCTTTCTATAGGAAGTCGTTGAATATTTTGTGAAATTCCACCAATTCCCTTAAACGGGTTATTGTGTGTGTATCCTATATTTCCTTGTTGTTGCATGCTTTGCTTGATTGCTTGATTTGAGTTAAATTCTTGTGTATAAGGTAATTTTTACTATGCTCTTGATATTTTTCCATGCATGTTTTTCATGTTAGGAATTTTTCCAGTTGCCATGCGTAGTTGTAGGGTAGTGAAACTATTGTACTAGTATGCTGTTATGCTTTAGAATAATATCTAAGTAGTTCTTGAGGGTTACTGGGGGTGATACATGTGCAATACTTTTTTTCTTACATAGGGCTATGAGAACCTAGTGTAGTGTACCATAGGGAGAATGGACATAAGGGCTTCTCCAGAGTGTCTTTAATTTACGATGAGAGACCACCGGGGGAATTGATGATGAGTGCTTCCTCAAAGAGTCTCTAGTTCCTCGACGTGGGCCATAGGGATAATGAGACCTTGAGTGCTTCCCCAAATATCCTTTAGTACGATACGAGACTATAGGGGGGATTGACGGTGAGTGCTTCCCTAGAGAGTCTATTATTTCCTTTGTTGAACCAGATGGGTGAGACTGTGTGTGCCTCCCAGAGGGTTTCTAGTACTTGTAGGTTTAACCATAAGGGTTAGGCTGTGAGAACTACCAAGGGGGGTACCTATTTTTCTCCTTATTGATTTGTTGTTACTTGTGTGCTTTCTATTCTATACACTCTGGTTTGTAGCTGTTGTGTGCATTCCTATTTACTACATTCTATACTTTTAATTTCCATGTATTCACTAACTATTAGGCACAGATCTTTGGGGGTTGCCTACTGGGACCTTGTCTCACACCCTTTTTGGGCCATACTATTGGGTCCAAGTAGACTATATTGTTGCAGGTATAGATAAGGGCAAGTTTCCTTCTACTTCAGGTAATTGACTTGTTGTGGAGATGGAGAGCATGAGACCAATCTAAGGCTTGTGATGCTGAGGAGTTTACTTGTTTTCTTTTGCACTTTGGTTTAGTATTATATTCTGCATTTTCTCTTGTTTGGATATATTTCTAGACATATGTATCATGCATATTTTTATATATATGAGTGTGTGCTTCAGCTGTTTACTGTTAGTCTTCCGCTGTTTATCGTTTACTCTTGTTTGGATGGTTACAGTTTCTGTTGTTGTATATTGTTCTTCATCTCTTGTGTACTCTGTCAATGAGGGAATAGTTTCCCCACTATCAAACCCAAGGCCCTCGCTTCTAGTCGATAGCCTCTGGCATTTGGGGAAATGTACTTGAGGCTATGTGACCCACCGGGTACGGGGTGCCTCTGGGTGGCTTCCAGAACCAGGAGGGTACATCCTAGAAAGAGATTCATGACACAATCATAAGTAGTAAAACTAACCAGTTGGGTATAACATATGATATAATCCATAAACATTGTCAACATTACAATAAATTGGATTATTTTACATAAATCCATATCAATTATAGAAAACCCCCAAATAAATCCATCCAAATTATTAGTTATAGAACATTCCATGCACATAAAGGCTCGATATTCTCTTTTTCCATGAATAGTTTGTTGTTTCAAAATTGAATACATCATATCATAATGAAATCATATAAAATAAATATCATAAGAATAAAAATATTAATGATATGAAACCATATCAAATACTTCATTAATAATTTGAAAATTCAAATGAATTTTACATACCACCATTGAAGGACTTGATTGATTACCCATGATAATTTTCTCATCTATATATAATTTCTTACTCATGGAACCTTTCTCTTTTTTACCCCATTGATATTGAATTGTTGAAGGGTCATTAAATTCAAATAACATCCAGGGATTAAATAATATTTATGAAAATAGTTAATTTGATTCACTCGTCTCATTGATGCATATGACAGATGTGAAGCATGATATGTGTCTTTACAACATGAACATGGAGCAATATGGCAATAGAGTAAATGATATTCCATATGGTTTCAATTACAACATGTTCTTGGTGGTTCTGTACAATCACCAATAACATGATCAAAATATCCAAACTGAAAACATCCTAGTTTTCTCTTTGGTTTAAGAGGAATATTCAGTGATCATTCTTTCTAATAATGAGAAATACAACCACCTTGGAAATACATATCCCTATTCTTATTATTCTTAGTGTTAGAGTTCCCATAAGTTCCCGTAAGTTTCATCATGCTTCCTCTACCCATATATCCACTTCTTCCCCATTATTCCATTATTTCTCTATTGGAAGTCTTGGTATAATCTATTATAAAAATAATTTAAATATTTGAGTGAATCTCTATCCTTATCCCTAATTCAAAGATGCATGACTTAAAAGATGAACCTGCAAAAACATCAAGTGAAAAGTGAACTAAATTCATATGTTTAGCTACATACTCTATTACAATGAGGTTTTCCTCCATAAAGTTTAAGAAATCAATTGTTATAGAAAATCTCAATGTGTGAGGTTTGATTTTTTGTTGAACAATACTTCCAAATCCTCCCATTAAATGACTTGTATTAATTTTTCCGGAATAGATAAATCTCACAACTAGAATTAATGATCCTTCATGAAGTACAATTACAAATTTAAATTCCATTAAAAATTAATTACATCGAAATTTTGGATGTGAATCATCATATTTGTCCTCACTTTTTTTTCTAGTTATAAATAACCTCTAATTAATTGTGGATTCTTCTTTTGGAAGTGAACAAAATGATCCATTTGATGTGGCTCATGAACCACCTTGAGATCTTATAATTTCTTAATTAATATAATATTTTTATATTTTTATATTATGAAACAATGATAATATATTTTTTTAATTATATAATAGTTATAAGTTATTATTATATTATATGGAACCCTAAGGGTATCTTTCACTACATGCAACACTGACATGGATGGTGTTACACATAACACATTGTTTATAGGTAAAAACAATTTTCTATTATAATTAAATAAATATGATAGTTATAACATATTTGTTAAAATTGTAATATGAATAGTAAAAATTAATTTTTAAATATTAATTAAAATGTTTTTTTTCATGAAAAATATTACTTCTAGTAAAGTCTTTAATGTTTAAAACTACTATTTTCTCAAATGATCGGGTTTTCATTTCCTTCGATGAAAACTAATAAAATCAATTTTAGACTCTCATACAAATTTATTTTGAAAAATAAACATTATTTTTTAATTCAAAATATCAAAAAAAAATTGGTCTATTTTGGGTATTTTTTTGAAATGTTTCCTTTTTTGATGAATATGGGAAAATACTACAATGTAGTTAAAAAATAAATTTTTTATTTAAATAATATTTTTTAATTAAAATTTATTTTAAACTCATAATTGACAAATAATAAATATATTAATCCAATTTAGGTTATTGGAATAATTTTTTTCAAATAATTAGAAATAAAAGAAAATTATTGATCTTTTGAACGTCCCTTTTACCAGCCTTCTAGCAACATTTACTAGATTATCAATAAAGTTAATTTTACCGCTTTTTTGAATTGAATTTTGAAAAAATATACATACATGGTTGTAATCACTATGAATAATTTGGTATAATAGGATGAAAATAATTTTTGGTTAATACTAACATTTTAATTTTATTAACCACGTTTAAAGAGAAATATGGTAACTAAAGGTTAAAAAATATTAAAATAAAATAAAATTACCCTAACAGAAGTCCTAATTTTATTTCATATGTGTGTTAAACTAATGAAATCTTTATTTATAAATCATGATATTTTTAAGAAACATGTATAAGATTAATACATTTATTACTTTTTATTTAAAGAAGAGTTAAAAGTGTAATATCCAAACATTAAAAACTAAATAATTTTTAATATAAGGGTATATATAACTTAAATTAGACAATAATTACTTATTTTTAATACTATATATTTATATCCATTATTATAATTTATTTTAAATATTTACATAACAAACCACTTAATTAATGGCATATATAATATTGATGCATTAATTGTATAGACAATTTAGATATTAAATTAATGTTATTAAAAATATTAAAATAAATATTATTTAACTTAGTTAATTATATCCAAATATTATATAGATAAATTATAATTTCTATTGACATATTGGAATTATTGGTTTTATGTTATCATGTTTTTTTATACTATAAAAAATAAAAATATTGAATAATATCATAATTGATATAAATGATAATTAAAAATAAGTATTATTTTATTAAATGTAATAAAATTTATAAAAATAAATAATTAAGAAAGATAACATGGATTGTGTTATAGATTTTATAAATGATCCATTTGGGGTTTTAGAGACATGTTATAGTAACTATATTAACCCTATGTTGTAAAAGGACAACTTCTCATAGTAAGAGTTAAATTGTTCAACTAATGGTTAAAGCCAAAAGATAAGGTTCATTTTGTGACCTATACATGTTCCAAATACGTTGTTTTATGGGATTGATACTCATCATAATATCAACATATAAAAAATACTATTTTTAGTTATTTAAAATCAGAAATTGATTTATAATAAATCAATCATTTTTTCGTTTCCAAAAGTTCTCCTCCTCCCTCTTATAAAAGAGCCCATATCCTTCCCTTTTATTCACACACCTTAGACATTTTGTTTCATCCAAAAACTATCAATTTATCCTATCATCCTAGTTTAGTTCCTCATAAACGCCTTCCCATTGGCATAAGAAAACTCATGGTGGAATTTTGGCACATGCCAAAAGGAGTTACTTGATTATTAGGTAACAGCTTCTCTCATGATACTTTGTTAATTTTCCTTCTCTACCCCTGAAACTCACTTTATTACATTATTTTATAAAAAAATTATCCTTTATATACAAGGTTCTTTTTAGGATAATTTTTTACCTAAAATTACTCATTCCTCCAACTAATGGATACCGAACATACTCTTTCTATGTTTGGTGAACTACTGCCTCACGAAATGATGATTGATAATTTTTCCTTTACCACCAATCATGGTGACCATTAAGATAGAAAATATATATTTGTATTTTATATATAATATTTTTTATGTATTTCTAATTTTTTATTCTAATAAATACCAAATACATTTTTACTTTTCATTTGGTGTTAATACGATAATCTCTTTTGAGGAAGTGTGGACTAACGGCCCCTCAATGTTAAGTTATTTTGTCAAACACCACATAGAATGTATTAAGGATGGGTTTAATGAAATTATATGATATATATGATATAATAATTATACTATATTAATTAAATATATTTATATATATATATTTAATTTACATACTTTATTTCAATATGACAATTAAAATGGAGACAACGTTCGTGTGTATGTACAACTTAGCGTTTCCATGAAAGGTGTATTTAATTTCATACATATTTATGATATATATTATTATAATAAAAATATAATGAATATACATCATATTTATACTATTATTTACATTCTTAAATCATGATATATGTATAATGACAAACAATATAACAAATTAAAAAACATTTTCAGAACAATGAAAATGTTACTAGAAGTGAAACCTTAACATAGGATCATTAAAAATTGGGTAATAAAAGGTCATAATCAAACCATATGTTGTATTATATATAAGAAAATTCTTTTGAAATATATTTATAATAAACATATATTTATTATATGGGATACAATTTAATATACGAAGTGAGTCAACACATAACGTAAGACGATTTATGTATCGCCTATATTTATGAGTGGAACATGTCTTGTATAATACTTTCTTCTTATATGTGGTGTATATACTACCCATGAATTTATTTTATGTATCATATCTATAATAATATGATATTTTCATATTCTTATATTTTTATTTCTAATATAGGGAATATGATTCTACTGATTAGAATGTGATGAGAATTGATTTCCGAATCTCTTCTATATTTTGGATTGTTTCTTATTAAGTTTCAATTGGGTAATATTTATCATCCATGTCCATGTTTTCTAAAAATGATTTCATAAGATTTTTTCTATTCTAATACAGATGTTTAATGCCATATTCACCAGTTTTTTACTTTTAATTAATGATTTAAAAGTAATATTTCTTTAATTTTCCAAATGAGTTATATATTTTAGTTTACTAGAAAATGTTCAAGAATATTTTTTTATAACTAATACTACATAAATATATTTTTATACATTTATGATTTTTTATTACCTTTAACCTTTACCTAAAATCATACAAGGATATTTTCAAATAAAATGTTTTCATTTAAAATAACACAACATTTTTTTAATAGAAAACTATTTCCGCAACGAAAGAATATTTTCCTCAAGAACTGATTTAAATATTTTTCAGGATTCCTTTATATGTTTTAAAATTAGATTCAATGAAAGAGATTTATTAAATGTTGTAACACCCCGAGCTTCTACTGTACGCTTCTCTTTGAATAATGTGATAGCGTGTGTTGTACGCAACACCGAGTTCTAACACAACATAACTAATCAAACTAGCCGTTATGAACAGTAATACCTACTTTTTGAAATTATATATATTTTATATTTTAAAATGGACTTGATTTTTGGAATCGGAATATCGAATTTATCCTAAGTTGAGATTGTGGTACTTTTCGGATAAAATTAATATTTTTATGAATAGTGAAAATAACTAAATTTTAATTAAAAACAACTTTTTTAATCAAAATAATTAATATTGATAAATTATGAATTTGAGTGGTTTTAAAGTATATTTATAATATATTTTTACCATTTAATACAATTTTGGTCATTGGACATAATTTCACAAATAAACCGAACATAAACAAGTATCAATCTTTTGATAGTTATTATATCTTAAAAACACGCTTTTTGTTTTAACAACGGGAATTAATTTTAAATTAATTTCTGCCACTTCTGTGTTTTGAATTTAAAAAAATGGATTCCATATTTGGAATCAGGATGTTCAAATTGTGTAAATAGGTAACTTTTATTTTTAGACATTTTGAATAATTACTGCGGTAAATATTTTATTTACCATGGTTAAGGGTAAATCCGGTAAATAAGGGTTAAAAAATAATATTATAATAATACTAAATTACCCTAAAACGTGTCCTACACTTATTGGTTGATACATTTTCGACCATAGGCATCTTTGGGTCTATTTTGGGACCCCATGGAGCCACATGTAGGTGATAGGGACACTTAATTTTAATTAAGTTAAAATAAGTACAAAAATGACACAAGCATATATCTTTTAGAAAAGAAATTTTTACATAGGGTTATATATGTTTTATTTTTGACTATAAATATTCATTAAAAATCTAAAAATATTTCCTACATAATGATATTTTATTTATAATTTTTAGACATTATATAATATAATCTATTTATGACACAATGATGATGTAGCAATTACCATAATAGTGAAAAATTGAAATAATTGATATTATAAATATCCAAATAAATATAATTTGAGAATTCTAATGAATTAAAATAATTTTATAGGATAATTTTAGATATTAGGATTTAATTAATTAACTTTTTTCGAAGTAATCATTCTCTTATAAGTTTCACAAAAATCAACTATTGAATAGGGTCAAAATTGACATGAAAGAGTTTTTAAAAAAAATATTTTATTATTAATTGATATTAAATTCCTAAAAATCTATGTTTCGGACAAGAGAATTATATCATGATAGTTTTATCCTTAATGGACCACTTTGGGGTCTCTTGGATGTATATAGTAAGTTTATTAACTATATAATATTAAAATGCAAAGTGACATGGTAAATGTCAAACTAATTAACTAAAAGTTAAAACTAACAGATAATGTTAATATAGTAACCCAAACCAGTCTAAATTCTATTGGTTGAATGATTTTAGACCTATACCTAACTTAAACATTGAATAATAAACTTTGGAGACATTAGAAACCGAATTTGAATTTATTATAAATTAATATTTCTAGCTTTTCCAAAGGTGCCCCTCACCCCTCTTATAAAAGGGCACTCCTCCTTCTCATTTCATCACACCATCATAGCCTTTTGGTTCAGCCAAACTCTGCCCAAATACTCTCTCAACTTTCCTCACTACAACCTAGAGGCCTTAGTTTGATCAGAAAGCCAACCTAAGGAGCCCTTTGGATCAAATCAAAAGGAAGAACCCGAATAAGAGGTAATGTTTTCACCACCCTTTTCCATGTTCCTTTCTTCTTCCACTTTTTCTTCCTTTGTTATTACCATTCTAAAATAAAAACTCCAGTATCATTTATATACTATGATGTTATTATGAATATGGTACTACCATATTATGTATTCTATCCACCCTTTGAATAACATGTCACCATAAGTGCGTACGTACGGCTTACCGTCTCCACGTCATGGTGTAACTGTTATTCAATATATTATTATTTGGATGGGTATAAAAATGATGTGTAACTCATGTAAATAATAAATATAACATGTTAATGATTCTGTAAATATGATATAACATCCATTTATATATTATTTTAATATCAAAATAATGATATTGTCGCTCGTGCGTACGTACGGACTACATTCTCCACGAATGCGATGAGATTCATTCTCCATCGTATCCATTCAAGTATAATTATCATTTGATGATTTAAAAATGATGTTTAAGGAATTTATATCATTCAGTATATGAATAATATACAGCCTATCCATGACAAACATGTCTTATGTAACAAAACATATAAAAAACGAGTAAGTTAACACCAAAAAAACGATAATACTAAGATATTATTAACAAATAAATGTTAAAAAATCATATATGATATCATATTAATGTATATGATTCTTGTATAATTTAATAACAATTATTTTACCATTATACAGGAGGTTAACCTACCCCAACCAAGGAAAAGTACAAGGTAAGGGTTTATTTCACAATCTCTTCATTATCCGAGTTTTTTATATGTAATAATCTACTGGGATCTCTTTATCATCCACATCCATGTTTTTAAAAAATGTATTTCAAAACATTATTACTATTTACAAGAATATGGGTTAAAGTCATTTATACCCTTGTTTGACTTTTTATAAGTGGTTTATAAAGGAATCTTTCCATCGTTTTCGAAAAAAGGTGCTTTTTAACATTTTTGAAAGAATTAAGGTAAGAATGTTTTTTTATCTTATACGGTGGGTGTGGTTATTTTCTGCGGTTATAAAATCGTCAAAGCTTACCTTAAAAGCTTATAAAAATATTTTCAAAGAAAATGTTTTATTTCATAAATATAATACTCTTAAATTATTTCAAAATAAAAAGAGATATTTCTCTAAAAAGAGTTTTTATTTCATCAATGTCAACATCCTTTGATGGATTTTATGCTTATTTGAAGTTGATTTATTATGATACCAAACTTATATATTGTATTGAAGGTTTTCTGATATGTTTTACTGTGGATGTGCTATTTTTATATCGTTCATTGTTTATGGTGAAAGTATTTACATTTCGTATGCTAGTTTTAATACGAATGTTTATGTTATGTTTGAACCTTTTCATATGGGAATGCATTGGACTTAATATGTGACGGGTGGAGCCCGCTATAGCTCATCGATGCATCAGTAGGTCTCATGAGACAAACTAGTGTCTTGGCACAAGGAATTGACAAAATCTTATTTGTAGTCTTGGAACTAGGCCTTGGCTATGTGGTTATGATAGTCTTGCATTATGCATTCCATCATTATGAAAGTGGTTATTGATATTGCATGTGATTATTCGATTAGTAGAATATCCATGTGAATAAGTAAATGGCATTATTTCATTTTATTTTTTCCATACTATTTTGAAATTAAAGTTTAAAGGACTTTTGTTTTAGTTATACATTTCCTTAAATGTTTATTCTTATTTATGAAAGTTTCCGCTATATTGTTATCCTTACTGGGAATTTGAGCTCACCACTTTTCAATGATTTATTTTTCCCAGGATGTGAAGAAGTATGTTATGAATGACCTGCATGGATTTTATGTGGGGATATGAGTGTGGAATATGGAGACTATGTTGTTGTTGTAGTTTTTCACTTTATGATGTAATGTAAAACTTTTTGAATATATCTAGTGTTTCCAAGGCTACTAAACCAATCGGTCTTTCGAGATTTGTTCTTTCTTGTGATCATGCCAATGTTATGTAATAATGAACCAACTCTAGGTAACTGGGGTCGGGGTGTTACAGTTGGTATCAGAGGAAGTTTAGTACAAAACTTGGAAGCAATATTTAGATAAACTCTGATTAGAGCACGTAGACCGAAGATGAAATTTGAGGATTAGTATAGAATAACTTCCTAGAATTTTGGTATTGTAGATATTTTGTGAGTTTTCCAATAAATAAATCTTTGTCTGGATACGAGCAGGTTGAGGCGGCTCTGGCACAGATGTACCTAGGGGTAAAACCTGAAAACACCGCTTTGATCTAGACTCGAACGAGAACTGGTGCACGAAAATGGGCCTTGCTGCACTCTTGGATACGACACTCCCGGGGGATATGATTAGGATAACTCTAATTTTCATTACAAATCATTATGAAGGGTTTATGAGTATATACTTCTTCCATGAAAACATTCTTATGATTATGGATTATATCCATAAATAGTTCAATTTATGTTAAGTGTTTTATAAGTATGGGATTATGTATTTTGATTCGTAAACTAATCTAGTTTATGCCATTGTTTAGAAATGGAACCTAGTGGAAGAAATGGAAACTGTATCAATGCATGCACTCCATGTGGGGATTTCCCTCCTGCTCAAGATAATTATAGTAGAGCTGGTGATGCAACTGGTGCCGATCAGCTAATCACCATACTGGGACAACTCACTCAGGTTATGAATAATAACCTTACTCCTATGGAGCACCCTAATCTGCAGCATGGAGGATCGATGTTAGATCGATTCATGAGGACACAACCACCAAATTTCAATGGGAGTACAAATCCCTTAGTAGTTGAGCAATGGATAAATTCCCTAAAGAAAATATTTTAGGCTTTAGGGAGTAGTGAAATGGAAAAAGTTATCATGGCAGTTTACCACCTCACTGAAGATGCTGATCAATGGTGGTCATTGATTCAAATCACGAAGGAAGATGATGAAGTATCAAATATGGAATGGAGGGAGTTCAAATATCTGTTTTTAGAAAAATACTTTCCTCGCGACCAACGAGCAGATATGGAAAGGCAGTTTCTGAGTCTGAGACAAAAGGATGATGAGAATGTCGCAAAGTATGAGGCAAACTTTACAAGGTTAGCAAGGTATGCTGGAGATTATATACGTAACCCAATAAGTAATATTGATCGTTTCTTTGATGGGTTAAAACCATTTCTCCGTCGAGCATTTGTCTCACAATCCTTTTCATCGTACGAAGACATTGTCTCATGTGTTATCAAGACCGAAAAGGAATTCTCTAAGTCATATGACTTTAAAGAAAAGAAAGAGAAGAAGAGACCTGCTGATCAATTTGGGAATGGAAATAAGAGGAATAATTGAATGGTTGAATATCAATCCTGTGGTAAATGTGGGAAGAAACACCCTGGTACTTGCTTTAAGGGAATGTGAGTCTGTTACAAGTGTGGTTAAAAAGGCCACCAAGCTCATGATTGCAAAGGGAAGAAGGAATCCACCAACGTTCAGTGCTACAATTGCAGGGAGATGGGGCATTATGCAAATGAATGTCCTAAACGTCAGGAGAACTTACCTTAGAAAATCCCAAGGGATCAAGGACAAGATTATGGTATCACTACTACTGAGGTAGAAGCTCCGAAAGACGTGGTGGCAGGTAATTTAATGGTTTATTCAAGTTTAGCAAATGCATTATTTGATTCTGAATCATCAAATTGTTTTATATCTTACCAGTTTTCTAAGAAAATTAGATATTTCCAATTTGATTTAACAAGGGAGTTGTTAGTTAAAACTCGTATGGGAAGTATCATTGCAACCGTGTTTTGTGAATCAGTCCCCATTAGAGAACATAAATGATCTTTATCTTCTGATCTCATTGTCATACCTATGATTGAGTTTGATATAATCCTCGGTAAGGACTGGCTTTCAGACTATGATGTAAAGATTTATTGTAAGAAGAATGAGGTTACGATTCTTGATGATAATGATAAGGAACAACTTATCTTTAAAGCAGAATCGTTACCACCTAATTCTTATTTAGATCCACCCCCAGTAGCTCAACTGAATTCAATTATTGGGGAGGAAGAGAATGAAATAACTGTGGGTGAGGAAAGGAATGTTCAAATAGAGGATGTACCTGTTGTGAAAGAATATGTAGATGTATTTTCGAAAGATTTACCTGGACATCCTCCAGAACGAGAAGTTGAGTTTTCCATTGATTTAATTCCTGGATCAAGGCCTATATCGAAGACCCCTTATAGAATGGCCACTGTAGAATTAGTTGAACTAAAGAAAAAATAGAGGAATTGAGTAATAAGGGATTTATTCGTCCTAGTGTTTCTCCATGGGGATCCCCTATTCTATTTGTTAAAAAGAAAGATGGATCAATGAGGTTATGTATTGACTACAGGGAGATCAATGCTATAATGATAAAGAACAAGTATCCCCTACCTCGCATTGATGATTTATTTGACCAACTGCATGGAGATAAATTTTTTCAAAGATTGACCTTTTATCTGGATACCATCAGTTGTGTGTGAAGAAGGAAGTCATTCCGAAGACAGTATTTCAAACAAGGTACGTGCATTACGAGTTTACTGTAATGCCTTTTGGATTGACTAATGAACCCTCTATATTCATGGATCTGATGAATAGAGTTTTCAAGGAGTATCTCTATGAATTTGTTGTGGTATTTATTGATGATATGATGGTTTATTCCAAAAGCTACGATGAGCATGAAAATCACTCGCGCATTATATTGATGACTCTGAGAAGGCATGAATTATATGGGAAGTTTAGCAAGTGTGAATTCTGGCTTCAGGAGATTTCTTTTCATGGCCATATTGTCTCTAAAGATGTGATCTATGTTGATCCTTATAAGACTAAGGAAATCCAAGAATGTCCAGCACCGATGATTATAACTGAGGTACGTAGTTTTATTGGTTTAGCAGGTTATTATCGATGTTTTGTCCAGAAATATGCCCGATTGGCTAACCCATTAACGAAGCTCACATGTAAAGGGGTTAAATTTGTTTGGACAAAACAGTGTGAAGAATGTTTCGAAGAACTGAAGAGAAGATTATTCAGTGATCCTATATTTACTCTATCATCGGGGAATGATGGGTTCGTTATTCATAGTGATGCATCAAAGAAAGGACTCAGTTGTGTCCTTATGCAGAATGATAGGGTTATTTCCTATGCGTCACAGTAGTTGAAAATTCATGAAAAAAACTGTCCTACTCATGATCTCGAGTTAGCAGTTGTGATCTTTTCTTTGACGATATTGAGGCACTACCTCTATGGTGAAAAATGTGAGATTTATACTGATCACAAGAGTTTGAAGTATATTTTCTCACAAAAAGAACTCAACATGAGGTAAAGGAGATGGCTTGAATTACTCAAGGATTATGATTGCACGATACACTACCACTCGGGGAAGGAAAACAAGGTAGCAGATGCTTTGAGAAGAAAATACCATGGAGTTTTGAACAATATGAGAATTGAAAGGGATCCAATTTTCTTCGATCTAGTGAAGATGGACATGGGAATAACCAGGGAAGGTGAAACATCAATGATTTTTCAAATGGTTGACAAACCATCTTTACTAGAAAGGATTAAGAGTTCTCATACTAATGATGAAGAATTTCAAAAGAAGATTAAAGCTGTGAATGATGGGTGATTGAGAGAATTTGTGTATGAAGATGGATTTTTGAAATTTGGGAAGAGACATTTTGTTCCCGATATACCTGATCTAAAAAGGGAATTGTTGGATGATGCTCATAGTTCCAATTTCTCTATACACCCTTGGAGCACCAAAATGTACAGATATTTGAAGGAACATTTTTGGTGGGACAATATGAAGAGGGAGATTGCTGATTTTGTGTCCAGATGTATGGTTTTTCAACAAGTGAAAGCTGTAAGGAAACACCCTGGAGGATTCATGTAACCTCTTCCCATACCGGAGTGGAAATGGGACAATATTACGATAGACATTGTCATGGGGCTACAAAATAATCCTAGAAGTCACAATGCAATATGGGTTATTGTTGATCGTCTTACCAAGTCAGCACATTTTCTTGCTATAAGAGAAGATCTGCCACTGGAACGTCTAGAAAAACTATATATTAATGAAGTTGTGAGACTTCATGGAGTACCCCTATCGATTGTTTCTGATCGTGATCCCCATTTTACTTCAAGATTCTGGAAGAGTCTTCAGAAATCCCTAGATACTGAACTTCATTTGAGCACAACTTACCACCCTCAGACAGGCGGACAATCAGAACAGACTATTCAAACCTTATAAGACATGTTGAGATATTGCTCACTTGACTTTCAGGGTATGTGGGATCAATATTTACCTCTGGTATAATTTTCATATAACAATAGCTTTCATTCGAGTATTTAGATGGCACCGTATGAAGCGTTATACAGAAAGAGATGTCGTACACCAACCTGTTGGGGTGACGTTGGTGAAAAAAACATGTAGGCCCAGAACTGGTGGAGGAAACGATGGAAAAGTTGAAGATAATCCAAAATCACATCAAAGCAGCTCAATGTATGCAGAAGAGATATGCCGATAATCGAAGGAAGGATTTGGAATTTCAAGTCGGTTATCATGTTTTCCTGAAGGTATCTATATGGAAGGAAGTCATACGTTTTGGTAAGAAAGGTAAATTGAGTCCCAGGTACATCGGACCTTTCGAAATTCTAGAACGAATTGGGGATGTAGCTTACTGATTGGCAATGTCGCCAAGTCTCTCCAATGTTCACGATGTGTTCCACGTATCTCTGTTGAGGAAATACATGCCTGACCCAATGCATGTACTCACCTACGAGGAATTAGAACTGGAACCCGATATGTCTTATTGCGAAGAGCCCGTCAGGATTCTTGGTACGAGAGAACAAGTACTGAGAAACCGGACGACGCGTCTGGTAAATGTTTTGTAGAGAAACCATAAGATGGAAGAGGCAACGTGGGAACCTGAGGAACTTATGATGAAGAACCACCCGAGTCTTTTCCAGAAATAATATTCTAGAAATTTTGAGGAAAAAATTATTTGAAGGAGGGGAGAATGTGACACCCCAAGCTTTTACATTACTCTTCTCTTTGAATAATGTGGTAGCATGTGTTGTACGCAACACCGAGTTCTAACACACCATAACTAATCAAACTAGCCATTATGAATAGTAATACCTACTTTTTGAAATTATATATATTTTATATTTCAAAATGGGCCTCATTTTTGGATTTGGAAAATCGAATTTAGCCGAAGGTAAAATTTTGGTACTTTTTGGATAATTTTAATATTGTGATGAATAGTGAAAATTACTAAATTTTAATTAAAAACAACTTTTTTAATCAAAATAATTAATAGTGATAAATTATGAATTTGAGTGGTTTTAAAGTATATTTTGAATATAATTTTACCCTTTAAAACAATGTTGGTCATTGGAAATAATTTCACAATTAAACCGAACATAAACAAGTATCAATCTTTTGATAGTTATTATATCTTAAAAAATGCTTTTTGTTTTAACAGTGGGAATTAATTTTAAATTAACTTCTGCCACTTCTGTGTTTTGAATTTAGAAAAATGGATTACATATTTGGAATCAGGATGTTCAAATTTTGTAAATAGGTAACTTTTATTTGTATACATTTTGAATAATTACTGCGGTAAAGATTTTATTTACCATGGTTATGGGTAAATCATGTAAATAAGGGTTAAACAAAATATTATAATAATACTAAATTACCCTAAAACGTGTCCTAGACTTATTGGTGGATATAATTTTGACCATAGGCATCTTTGGGTCGATTTGGGGACCCCATGGAGCCACTTTTAGGTGATAGGGACACTAAATTTTAATTAAGTTAATATAAGTACAAAAATGACACAAGCATATATCTTTTAGAAAAACAATTTTTACATAGGGTTATATATTTTTTATTTTCGACTATAAATATTAATTAAAAAGCTAAAAATATTTCCTACATAATGATATTTTATTTATAATTTTTAGACATTATATAATATAATTTATTTATGACACAATGATAATGTAGTAATTACCATAATAGTGAAAAATTAAAATAATTGATATTATAAATACCTAAATAAATATAATTTGAGACTTTTACTGAATTGAACTTATTTTCTAGGATAATATGACATCTTAGGATTGAATTAATTAACTTTTTTAGAAGTAATCATTCTGTTATATGTTTCACAAAAATCAACTATTGAATTGTGTCAAAATTGACATAAAAGAGTTTTTAAAACAAATATTATATTATTAATTGATATTAAATTCCTAAAAATATAAGGTTAGTCCAAGAGACATATATCATGATATTTGTATCAATAATGGACCACTTGGGGGTCGCTTGGATTTATATATTAAATTTATTAACTATATAATATAAAAATACAAAGTGACATGGTAAATGTCAAACTAATTAACTAAGAGTTAAAACTAAAGAATAAGGTTAATATAGTAACCCAAACCTGTCTAAATTCTATTGATTGAATTGTTTTATACATACCCCCACCTTAAACATTTAACAATAAAATTTGGAGCCATTAAAAACCGAATATGAATTTATTATAAATTAATATTTCTAGCTTTTTCCAAAGGTGCCTCTCACCCCTCTTATAAAAGAGCACTCCTCCTTCTCAATTTTTCACACCTTCAAATCCTTTTGGTTCGTCCAAAATCTGCCCAAATACTCTCTCAACTTCCCTCAATATAACCTAGAGGCATTAGTTTGATCAGAAAGCCAACCTAAGGATCCCTTTTGGTAAAATCAAAAATAAGAACCCGAAGAAGAGGTAATGTTTTCACCACCGTTTTCCAAGTTCCTTTCTTCTTCCACTTTTTCTTCCTTTGTTATTACCATTATAAAATAAAAACTCCAGTATCATATATATACTGTGATGTTATTATAAATATGGTACACCTATATTCAGTATTCTATCCACCCTTTGAATAACATGTCACCATACATGCGTATGTACGGCTTACCATCTCCACGTCGTGGTATAATTGTTATTCAATATATTATTATTTTGATGGGTATAATAATGATGTGTAACTCATGTAAATAATAAATATAACATGTTAATTATTCTGTATACATGATATGACATCCATTTATATATTATTTTAATATCAAAAGAATGATATTGTCACTCGTACGTACGTACGTACGGACTACCGTCTCCTCGAACGCGATGAGATTCATTCCCCATCGTATCCATTCAAGTATAATTATCATTTGATGATTTAAAAATGATGTTTAAGGACTTGATATAATTCTGTATATGAATAATATACAACTTATCCATGACAAACATGTCTTATGTAACAAAACATATAAAAGAAAACGAGTAAGTTAACACCCGAAAGAACGATAATACTAAGATATTATTAACAAATAAATGTTAAAAGATCATATATGATATCATATTAATGTATATGATTCTTGTATAATTTAATAACAATTATTTCACCATTATACAAGAGGTTAACCTACCCCAACCAAGGAAAAGTACAAGGTTAGGTTTTATTTCACAATCTCTTCATTATCTGAGGTTGTTTATACGTAATAATCTACTGGGATCTCTTTATCATCCACATCCATGTTTCTTAAAAATGTATTTCCAAACATTTTTACTATTTACAAGAATATGGGTTAGAGTAATTTATACCCTTGTTTGACTTTTTATAAGTGGATTATAAAGGAATCTTTCTGTCTTTTCCCAAACAAGGTGCTTTTTAACCTTTTCGACAGAATTAAGGTAAGAATGCTTTTTTGACTTATACGGCGGGTGCGATTATTTTCCGCCGTTATAAAATCGTCGAAGCTTACCATACAAGATTATAAGAATATTTTAAAAGAAAATGTTTTATTTCATAATTATAAGACTCTTAAATGATTTCAAAATAGAATGAAATATTTCTCTAAAAAGAGTTTTGATTTCATCTATGTCAACATCCTTTGATGGATTTTATGCTTATTTGAAGTTGATTTATTATGATACAAAACTCATATATTATATTGATGGTTTTGTGATATGTTTGACTGTGGATGTGCTATTTTTATACCGTTCATTGTTTATAGTGAAAGTATTGACATTTCGTATGCTAGTTTTAATACGAATGTTTATGTTATGTTTGAACCTTTTCATATGGGAATGCATTGGACTTAATATGTGACGGGTGGAGCCCGCTATAGCTCCTCGAAGAATCGGTATGTCTCATGAGATAATCTAGTGTCTTGGCACAAGGCCTTGACAAAATCTTATTTGTAGTCTTGGCACGAGGCCTTGGATATGTGGTTATGATAGTATGGAATTATGCATTCCATCATTATGAAAGTGGTTATTGATATTTCATGTGATTATTTGATTAGTAGAATATCCTTGTGAATAAGTAAATGGAATTATTTCATTTTATTTTTTCCATACTATGTTGAAGTTCAAGTTTAAAAGGCTTTTGTTTTAGTTATACATTGCCTTAAATGTTTATTCTAATTTATGAAAGTTTCCGCTATATTGTTATCCTTACTGGGCATTTGAGCTCACCCCTTTTCTATGTTTTATTATTCTCAGGATGTGAAGAAGTAAGTTATGAATGACCTACATGGATTTTATGTGGAGATATAAGTGTGGAATATGGAGACTATGTTGTTGTATTAGTTTTTCAATTTATGATGTAATGTAAAACATTATGAATATACCTAGTGTTTCCAAGGATACTAAACCAATCAGTCTTTCGAGATTTGATCTTTCTTGTGATCATGCCAATGTTATGTAATAATTCACTGACTCTAGGTAACTGGGGTCGGGGCGTTACAAATGTTATATGTTTTAAAAATTATTTCAAATGAAAATTAATGTTCCATAGGATATTAAAAAATTCGTCCCCATTTACGATGACATGATTTATTATTTGGTTAAAAATACCATTCATATTCATTATATGAATGGTTTATGATTTTATCTCATGAATTTTATGAAACCAACTTTTTTTATAGGTTATGATTTTAATGAAATAATTATAAATCCTATATCCTTTTCACTAGTAATTATATGCTAACATGTTTATAACACACATACTATTACATTGGTTATGATATGATTGTTTATGATAACATTGAAAAAGTAATCAAGATATAATTATGATATGGTTGGGTCTTATATCTCACTTTTATGCATTGGGTAAAAATGGACAACTCATGAGGTATATATCTTATGCATGATAATGATTTCATGTTCACAAATTTATGCTATGAATACATTTTCCTGACCATAATTATTTGCATGGACATAGTTTTCTTGTCAATAATTTTATGAGTTGACATGGTATCCATGTATATATGTTTCATCAAGGTCCGGATTTCATGGAATTAATTATTAATAATGTTATTATTTATACATGTTCACCGCTTTACGTATTTATGTGTATGCACAGATTTCATGCTTTATGTCAATTTTATGATCTTTTGGATTGTGTTTATATATTTAATTAACATTAATGTTAACCATTAATATAAAGGGTATGATATTATAATGTTATGATCACATACTCATACCTATTATGCTCAAGTGTATATTTACATATCATCCTTGTTTACTCTTACTGAGAATCTAAGATCACCTATTATTATGTTTCATTCCCCATGTTGCAAAGAATGGTTTTCGGTAGAATTAGTAAAGCTAGAAATTGTTTTCAAATTTGTTAAAGATCATTCACCATGATAGATATTTTCCCCTTTTTCCAAATACAATAATCTATTACGGACTTTAGAAATTTATTTTTTTAATTCAACGAATATTAAATTAAAATAATGTAATATCCATTTATATTAATCCCTAGGGCGCTATAGTTGGTATCAGAGGAAAGGTTTAGTAATCCTTTAGAAACAAGGATGATAAAAATTTAGCGAGATCCCAAGGTATATTACTAAGGACATATCATGTGATGTCTCTAAGGATATGTATAAGTATGAGTCAATGTTTTGAAAAATTTCCTAGAATTTTAGTAAAATATAGAGTGAGTGGTTTCCTAGAAATACATCTATGTATAGATACTATAGTTGTATATGGCTTTGGAACAAATTTAACTATTATTAACAACTATGACAATATATTCTCGGCCTGACTCGGGGTAATCCAGAACACAAAAATGGGCCATGCTGCACACCTAGTTTGACACACATAGGGGTTATGCTTCAGGAATTCACAATCTCTTGATGAACCATAATTACGTATTAAAATATTATTTTGTTTAAAAATAACCTAGTATAAAAATGATGACTCTTATTTTTATAATGGTTCCACATTTTAGACACAATAAAAGTTCTTTTTATTATTATGTGATTCCCTGTTATGATAATTGTTTCTTACACCATTAATCTTGGTTTTAGCCATTAGAGGGAACAAGAATGAAATAGATTGACATGGATTATAATGGAATATATGTTGATGGGATGTAAAATGGGGAGATCACTATGGTGAAGGATTTTTTGATGATGCCTAAATAGTTTTAAGGAATATGATTAACAATGTGAACCACGTCCAACTGTTCTACTCACCAAGGAAGTGAAAGAAGGAAATCGCTAATAGTTCTAGTAATGGAGACCATGGATGAAATAAGATTCAAATTCATTTTGTGTAAATAATTTGGAAATAATAACCTATGTGAATTTCTTAGAGGATCATGTAGGTGTTTTTATTGTGGAAAATAAGCACACAAATAGATTAACTATAAATGAAAAATGAAGAGTCCAGTTAACACAATGGATGGGAATATTGACCTCCCTAGGGTGTTATCAATTGATGACTACTTCAAATCTGGAAACTATGGGAATTATGAAAAAAATGCCTTATGTGGAAGGATCATGAATAGAATCAACAAGGTTGAATAAGTAATAGATTTTATACAAATGATGAAGAGACCATGAATGGATTAATAATGATATGGGATTTTTTTATAGTATTGATGCAAGAATGACTAAACTGAGTTTGAAAATTTTAAGACATGATTCTTTTTTCATATTTTTGGAAAGAGGTATTAATGAATATGTTTATTAAGAATAAGTGATGGTTTAGGAATAAATTTGTATTACTACATTATTTATGTTTTGTAATTCAATGATAGGGAATTATATGAGTATTTTCAGTATGCATTTTCAATAAGTAATAAAAAGGGAATGTTGAAAGGTGATGACCATATAGAAAAATGATTTCATTGAAATGTGACATTTTGATTAAGGATAGGTAACCCTTAATTAACTATTGTTGTTGAGATAATGAAGTATGGATAAATATGTGATGGATATGAATATGTATATTGGACGATATATATTACCCAGCATATGGTTATTAATAAAGAGTTCTATTCCACCAATGATGAAGTTTAGTATTTATTATATTTAAAGAATAGATCTAGTATTCATTGGAATAAGGAAACATAAATTTCTTTAATTAGAGTGTATTGTAACTCAAGTTATTACCTTGTTATAAGATATTACATTATAATGGTATTCCTAAGTTTGAAATCTTCAAACCATGAACTACCTTATGATATATAAAAGAAAACTTTTAAACAGAATTAGTGGCCTTCTCTCTAAAGTTTTGGATTTTTAGTTTTCAAAAGGGTTATAAGGTAATCCATTTATGGAAATTTTATTTCAAACATTGGATATTGTTTTTTAGAATAAATTATTTTCTCATCATAGGTGTTCTTATGCATATTTCATTTATTGTTCTAAACTTTTTTTGTGATAAAGAGAGATGCAATGAACTATCATTCAATCTGTGGATCACATGATCATATAACAGTTAGGTATTGAGAAATTCAACATCATATCATTGAATTTGTGATGGTATGGAATTTGATGAAGGCAAGTCTAACAGTGAGATTGTGCTGAAATCATGTAATCATATCTTCTTATGTTAATTATCAAACATTATGAAAAGGGATCATAATGTAAAATTGTGTCTTATTGTCAACAATATTTTATGAAATCATTGAATTATATCATGCCTCTTTATTTTATGGTTTTTATATTTTTTACTTTCTCTACATCAAAATCATTATTATGATTAGTGATCTTTATCATTATCTATAATTATTTACATTTTTCTTCTATGTAAAAATATTCACATATGTTCTCATATGTAGAGGACTAATATTGATTTAAATTGAGAAACATTTATTTTTCAATGATTCAATTTTAAAATTATGGTGTGGTCTTTATTTTTAGGATTTGGGTTTCAATGAATGGAACATTCAAGTATTAAACATATGATAGCCCAGTTGAATTCTGATGGTGGAATTCATTTTAAGGGGGAAGAATGTAACACCCTGAGATTTTGTGGATCTATTTGTTTTTGAATTAATTTAATAATTTTATATTTTCACCTCACACAACACTAAATAAATTTTTTTATAATAATATAATATCAATAAATTTGATTATGTTGTATTCGACACCCATGGAATCTTGTTATACATGCAACATCGACTTTACATGCATTACATGAAACATCAAGTTTCTGTGAAACAACACTTTACTATTAAAATTATTTGAATAAGATAGTAATAACATAACTGTTAAAATAGTAATATGAGTATTAATAACTAATTTTAATATATTTTTTATATTGGTCTTGATAATTAAAAATATAATTTCTGGTCAAGTCTATATTTGTTATAAACTACTATTTTCTCAAATGAACAGCTTTTCATGTCCTTCTATAAAAAATAATAAAATTCATTTTGGACACTCATAGAAATTGTTTTAGTTAAAATAAACATTATTTGGGAATTTAAATATCAAAACTATCATACTGTGAATTTTTGTTATTTTTTTGAAAAGATTCAATTTTTTGATGAATAGTGTAAAATGCTCTATAGTTGGTAAACAACAAAATTTTGATTTAAATAAATATTTTTACATTAAAATTATTTTCAAGTAAATATAGATCAAGAATATATATATTAATCTAATTTAAGTTATTGGAATTATTATTATTATATAATTAGATATAATTTTTTTAACTTTTGAAAAAAAAATCTCGCCCATAGACACATTTATGATACTTTTTTTAAGAATAATGAGACATTAATTGGTTACCCAATTCATGTTCGAAGAAATTTATTGAAAAGAAAAATATCTTGTAAAAACGTGAGGTGTGAAAATATCACAATATCATGGAATTGAAGGAAATAAAAACATGAGAGACATAAAAAGCATTGAAAGGAAACAAACATGTCATAAAAAAAATTTAATAGCCTTGAATAAACCCTACATCAACTTTCCTCTTTAGAAAATGGGGGACAACGAATAATGATCATGTAATTTGATATCAAATGTAAAACTTGAGATTAGCCTACCGATGTGGAACTAGGACATGACCAGACATTCCCAAAAAAATATTAAACAGTTGATAGAATGTGTTTTTACTCACAAATACACAAACACAAGAATGAACTAAAACTGATATACCCCAAAAAAACTACTGGAGAAAACCAGGAAAAGGTTGTAGGGAAACCAGACCAGACTCATCCAAGAAAGTAAATAACACTTTTAATCCAAACTACAAGTGGAGGCCTCGTGAGATATTTACATCACACTGATCTGGAATGCACCTCAAACAAAACATCACACTGTTCAAAATAGAGAAAGAGAACCCATTTCGAGACAACGAGTCAGCATGTGATGTATAGTAAAAAATGATTGTATCCTAAAATCAATCAAATTAGAAGAGTCCAAAAAAAGAAATAAGAACCATCTAATAGTCAGGTCATGAGGACAAAAAATCTCATTTCCATGGAATTTCATTGTAATTAAAATTTATATCTTTCTTAACCTCCTCTAAAACCTTGAAAACAAATTCACTTTCAGAGGTCAAGATAAATATCAACTGTCATTTCACTATTTCTTTACTATTGGAAATAATTTGTTTCATTCACTTCAATCCAAGAATAAAGAACTTTTGAAATTTACAATTTCTATTCTATTTGGAAAGAATCTCTATATTATTTATCATTCCCATTATCGTCACTAGAGGATGTTTCTAGGACATATGAGTAATAAAAATTAATCTATTCCTAAAAATATTCTGATGGCATGGGCTGTGGTGGTATAATTCTTTCTTTATTCTTATTGGGAACTATAAATCGTGTCACAATCGGTCACTTTATTTTAGACTGCTCCTTTCTTTTGAAATTTTTTATATAAATTGGAGGAATAAAACAATTGGAGTCAACCATTGGTCTCTTTCCATTTCTTAGCCATTTATTTTATGTATTCTTCCACATGTTTACAAAATTTTTCTAATTATTCATGATTAGGAATGTGAGATTGAACCTCATATTTGTCTCTATGATCACAATTGTTGGAATCATTTGTAGTTTCAGTTCTAGGAGTCAAGACAATTACTTCCTTAGGGATCCATTCATTTTTATCATCCCTAAATGTTGGAATTTGACTGGTGGAAGTACTTAAGGGATTAATAATGTCAATTTTAACAATGTTTTTTATGCCTAAATGGTTTTTAGGCTTCGTTTTCTACCCAAACATATTTAAAATTTGAAAGAGAGTGTTAAATTTTCTTTTGGTCCCCACATTGACCAATTAGGTGTCCAATTAGAAATCATTTTTTACATTAGGCAGGCACATTATCAAAAAATTCCTCTTTGATAAAGCCACTAAAAGCAATTTAAAAATTGAATCGATAGGTAATCTCTGGATAAATTTATATTTCAGTGCATACAGGTGATACTGATGGTCAGGATAGGTTGGTAGTGGCGGATTGAAGTTTAATAGGATTACCAAATAATCTAGCTATGTATAAGAGATCTTTCTGCTTGAAAAAATTCAACGGTATTCTTGGAAAGACCAAAGATAAAGGGATAGTAGGTGGTTTTGAATCAAAGAAAATGTCCAAAGACCAATTCATTACATTCATGAAACATCCAACAAATGACCAAAATCCTCTCACCCAAATCTAATATAGAAATTTTCAGAAGAAAACAAACCAGGCATTAAAAGAATTCATCAAACTGATATGGAAGTTCTCAAAGACTATGTTTTCTAAGGTTTTTTCGTTGAAAAAATGTATAGGGTGCCCACTTGATGAATTTTCCAATCAGCGCAAAGCAAAGATCCAAAGAAAGAAAATTTACCTCTAAGTACTAGAAAGCAATCGCTGATAGACCTCTTTGTCAATATTTCTTCTTCTCAACATGCTCTAAGGCCTTTGATTCAACTTGGGGAACACTACCCATGATGACAACTATGAAGGATCTGGTATTAGATTTCCATTTCAATTCATTCTTGCTATGGTTAGGTATTCTTCTCCATTCGCCCGAGGGTGGAATCTATTATGCAACATGCATCGTGTTGTCCAAACATTTACCAATGTTTAGAAGATTAGGAGTAAATGCAATTTTACATCTTCTTTGAATTGAATTCCAAAAAATGGAATTACATGGTTGTAATAAGTAAAAAATGTAGTCTAATATGATGATAATAAGTTTCAGTGAATATTTACTTTTAAATTTTTTTTACCACATTTAATGGTAGATATAGTAATTAAAGGTAAAAGTAATATTATAATAATATAAAATTATTCTAAAACATGTCTTAATTTTAATGGATAAGTATTTTTCAACCCAAATAAACATCATTTTAAAAATATGGTCTTATTTTATTCCACTTCTGTTAGATTAAGACATTTATTTTATTTTATAAAAAGTAAAGAAAAATGTCATATTGAAACATTAATAACAAAATAATAATTAATATATGGTTATACAAAATATTAATTCTAATATAATTAATAATTTGAAATATAATAATGTTTTATTCATCATGATAATTTATTTTTAATTTTTTGAGAATAAATATCTTAATTTAATGTTTCGATAATAATTGTTGAATAATTTTTTAGTTAAATGAGATCTCAAAAATAGATATTAAAAAAGTAAAATAAATATAATTTTTCAAATTTAATAATATCCAAAAATTTAATAGAAAATATAATAATTCATGTGACATATTGAATTTTTATTATTTAATTTATCATGTTGGTTGTATATTTATAAAAATGTAAATATTGAAGAGTATCAAAACTAACATAAATGTCACTTTAAAGTAAATAATATATTATTAAATTTTATAAAATTCATAAAAATATATAATTCAGGAAACAAACATGGATTGTGTTAAAGAATTCATAAATGATCCAATTGGGGTTCTTTTGGAATTTTATAGTAACTATATGAAACCTATTTTGTAATAAAAAATTTGTAATGGTAAGAGTTAAATTGTTTAACTAAGTGTAAAAGCCAAAAATATGGTCAATTATCTGACCTAAACATGTCCCAAATTTATTTGTTTGAGGGAATTATGCCTATATTCATCTAAACATATAAATTACTCACTTTAAACAATTTTTAGTCAAAAATAAATTTATAATAAATTAATAGTTTTTGTGTTTCTTAAATTTTCCTTCCTCGCTCTTATAAAAGCGAACCTATCTTTCTATTTTATTGACACCCCTAAAGAAATTTTTCTTAGCCTAACCCATTCCATTTGTAATCCCAATATCCCTACCTTTATCATATAATCCTTCCCTTGGAAAGAAGGAATCTAAAAGATTCCATTGGGCATAAATGAAAAGGAGATACCTGATTAAGAGGCAATGTCTTTTCTTATGATACATTCTTAATTTTCCTTCTCCACCCCTTACACTTTTTTATTCAATTATATTTTGAGAAAACCAGTATCCAAATTATACTTGTATTTTTTATGATAATGGTTAGACCTATACATACACACACCTCAATTTTATTGATATCAAACATAATGTTTCTATGTACGGTGAACTACCAAGTTAAAAAACAATGCTTATTCATTTTTCCTTTACCAAAAATCATGGTGGATGTAATGATGAAAACTATATATATATATCTTATATATAATATTTAGTATTAATTAAATCCTTTTTATTCTTTTTTATAACACATACCTTTTTACATTCAATTTGGTGTTAACACTATAATCTCATTTGAGGATTTGTGAACTACTGCCCCCTCAAAGCGATATGATTCATTCACACACCACATGAAATGTTTTAAAAATGGGGTTAGTGAAATTATATTATATATATGATATAATAATTTTACTGAAAATAATGATATATATATATATACATATTTTATTTATATACTTTATTTTAGTATAATAGTTAAAACGGAAAAAATATCCATGCGTACATACAACTTATAGTCTCAATGAACAGTGTATTCAATTTCATAATTATTTGTACTATATATTATTATGATATAAATATACTGGATATACATGATATATATATCATCACTTACATTTTTTAATCCTAATATAAGTATAAGGACCAACAATAAAACAAATTAAGACACATATGACGAACAATGATAATATTACCCTTAGTGGGGCATTAGCAAGAGATTGTTATCCAGAGGTTAATATAAGGTCATAATCAAACAATATTTGGTATTAGATATAATAAATTTATTCTGTAATATATATATATAATAATCTTATAATTATTGTATAAGAATCTTGTTCAGGAATGAATAGATTCATGATATAAACTATGGGGATTTATTTTTCACCTTCATTTTTGTGTGACACATGTCATATACACTACTTGTTTCATATATTCAGTGTACATAAAACCCATGAATATATTTTTTGAATATTATATAAAATATTATGATATTTTCATATTCCTGTATTTTTGTATCTCATATGGTGCATATGATTCGTTTGATTAAAAAGAGATGGGTATTGATTTCACAATATCTTTAATAATTTGGATTGTTTTGTTTTAAGTCTATATTAGGGAATATTTATCGTCCACGTCCATGTTTTATAAAAATATTTTCATTAAATTTTTTACTATTATCCTACAGATGTTTAATTTCATTTTCATGGATTCCTTACTTTTACTCTATAGTTTTAATGGAATCATTCGGTCATTTTCCCAACGAGGTACATTTTTACATTTCAAGAAAATTTATGAGAAGAATATTTTTTAGAATATACATCATGAATGGATTTTAATGATTTTATGATTTTTTATCACCATGAATATTCCACTATAATTATACAGGTCTATCTTCAAATATATGTTTTTTATTTAAAATTTTTCATCTTTTTAAGAAAATAAAAAAATTTCAAATTAGAAATTATATTTTACTCAATATGAATTTTAAATGTTTTTCAGGATTCACTTATACGTATTAAATGTCATTTCAATGAAATGTGTTTTGAAATAGTTTTATGTTTGAAAAAGTCATTTTTTTTTAAAAATTAATGTTCTATGTGATCTTTCAAAACCCTTCCCCACTTATGATGACATACTTTGTTATTGTTTTATGATTACTATTCAAATTCACTGTCTCAAAGCTTTTTGTTTTAATGGACTGATATTTATGGTAGCACCTTTTCAACAAGTTATGATTTCAATTAATTAATTATGAATCTTGTGTATTTTTCACTGCATATTAAATGATTACTTGTTTATGACACCAATTCCCTTACATTGGTTACGATATGATTGGTTATGATCGTGTGGAACATGTATGTATGGTTTCATTATGAGATGGTTGGGGCCAGTATTTTTCTTCCATGCATTGGTTAAATATGTCAAACTCATGAGGTATATATTTTATGAATGAATCTAATTTTATGTTCATTATTCTATGTGTGAACCTGGTTTTCATGTCCAGAATTTTATGCGTGAACCTAGTTTTCATGTCCATAATTTTATAAGTGGGACTAGTTTCCACGTTCAAATGTTTATTCATGGGCCTACTTTCATTTCCTTATTTTGTGAAACCTTCACTATTTTTACATGTTAATAAAGTTAGAAGTTGATGTTTGTTCCATACTTTCATTCTGTATCTCAATTTTAAGATTTTATGGATTATGTTATTTTATTTTCTTATAATTGATGTTTACCTTATACATGCTAGGTATGATCTTCTAATTTTATGATCTCATTCTGAAATCCATTATACTCATGTTTATGTTTATATATCACCTTCATTTACACATACTAAGAATCTAATATCACCATTTCTTATGATTGCTTTCCCCCGGTTATGGAGAAAGTTTTTAGGCCGAAGTAATTAAGATGGAGATATTTATGATATATGTTGAATATATTTCCCTAGGATATAAGGTTTTTTTCACGCATCTAATGACACTAAACTATTATGGTCCTTCAGAATGTATTATTGAAATTTACCTAATATTCATCTAAAATGATGTAATTTCTTTATATGTTAAGCCATGGGTTACAATAGTTCATCCCCTACATTCCATATATCAACAACATTGAAATACATGAAAATGATCTAAACCAGATGTTGGTTCACATGTGGATCAAGTGAAACCACATTTAAAATATGTTCTTGTGGTTGATTTCTTTGGCATATAACTGGTTTGATTTTTTATAACCACAAGAAAAATACTTTTATTATTACTTTATAGAAACAGATGTCTTAGAAATATAAAATTTACCATATAACAAATAACTAAAAATAGAATTCTACCATTCAATTAATTCATCTTTCAACCAATTTTTAAAAATTCCATCGATATTTTCCTAAATCATACCATTTTCAACTAGTTTATAAACTCAAAAATTTTAAACCAAATAATTAATCATTAAATAAAATTAATTAGGAACTCTATGTGGATTGTCAATACAATCAATATATGTCCAATAATTCTCATTGGCTAAAAAATTGAGGATGAGTTTATAACTCCTAAAAGTTTTTCATAACACTCATCTACCCAGCTTTTTGGTAACATTAAGTTCATTATAAAAAGGATGGATGTGAATATTTATTCTATACATCTCATATTTTTATAATCATGATCCTTTTAATAATTGTAACCCAGCAAAAAAATTCAATGATTTTTAACTCCAAGAATAATCAAAATGATACCAAATATAACATATCGCCCCTCCTCGTAAGATAGTGAAGTGATATGGGTGTTTCTGGATGGAACTAAATTCCCCAAGACAGCCATTGATATAAATTCATGAAAACAGATTTTGAAAATGTTATAGGATTATTTTCCATTAAAAACAACCTAATATAACCATAAGTATACAACCAACTTTTTGATGATTGAATACAATGTAATAAAACTCACAAAGTGTCCAAACAAACAACTATATGAGAATATAAAGAGGAAACAAAACCCAATTAATAATAAAGTATCCAAATAAATAAAATTAGAATCTCTAATAATATTCCAGTATCCACTCAACAGTTAAATAATTAGGAATCAAGAATCATCACTAAATAATTGTGACACATTGACTTTACATTTGTCTAGATAGATGGTATATGTAAATGCACCAAATTACACAAGAAGGGAGTCTTTATAAAACTCAATATAATTACCCCAATGGATTTCTAACTCTAGAAACATGTATATAACATCTTATTACATATATATATTTTCATTTTTGAAAAAAAATCGTTTACCTCAGTTAGAGAAAAGAATTTGACAGAAATTATTCCGACAAATCTTTTAAATCATTCCTAAATTTACATTTCGACATACAATTTCAATCATCCATAGATCAATTCCTTTATGATATTTCTATACTACTGAGTATCATCTCTTTAATCTACCACATTATAATAAGGTACAATTTCCATGTACCCAAGTGGCACATGTACCTTCAATATGGTTAGGTTAATAAAAATGATGTCACACAAACCATAAATTCCAAAAACCATGCCAAAATAGTGCCAAAAAATTTCAATATAATATTTATATTATTTAAAAAAATTCAAAAAACATTTTCCATGCATAAAAAGATAGCTATAAATTTAAAACAAACATTTTAAAATCATGAAACAAATTCTTTTATCTCAAAACTGAAAATTTTTAATTATTTCAAAAACTGTCACAAACGAGGCTTTCCTTCTAGAATCGCAAATCAATTTCATATTTTAATTTTTTAAATTTCCTCAAGTATAAACCAATACTCCACGTACTAACCAAGAATAGTGAATAATGGGTCCATATACCTCTCAAACCTATTTATATATGAGGTACATCACAAAAATCTAGAAACTAATCCTAATACTTTATGACACAACTATAAATCTTGTTCCCAACCATGAAAAAAATCATATCTGATTATGATTAACATAAAACAGAATCGAGTTACCCCAAATGAATTTTATCCATGAATCCAATATTTTAAATAATAATTAAAATGAACAAAATGATGTATAATGATCACTTACCAACAAATACAGCCACAAACACACCTAAATACTCCTTCGATTCCCTACTGGGGAAGAGAAATGGTATCTAAAGCCTTGGGAGGAAAATGAAATCATTTTATATCCTATTTTGGTAAAATAATCGTTTTTTAATAGTTGATTCTTATTTGATACAAAATTTTCATATCTAAATTTTTACTATGATCATTTAGGGTACACTATTGGAAAAACCGTTTACTAAAAGTTATCTACCTACTGTCTCCAAACATCCCTCACACATTTGGCTAACACAGATAGAAAAAATTGTGAACCAATAAGGAAATTCAATTTTTCAATACATACATGGTTTTAAGGGGAATCTGTAAGGTTGGTAAAACTGTTCACCTAACTGTGTTCTTAACAAGTTCCCAATGTTTCAGTTTCACAATTTCCTAGGTGGTGATGCATGATTTTTACTAATAGTTCTCAGACGGTTTACCCTTATAAAATACTTAAAATCATGAAAAACATAATCTACTATATATATAACTCAACTCAAAACCCTTATATAATTAAAATAAATAAAAAATTATTGTATAACTAAAACATAGGGTTCCAAAAACCATCTTCAATTCTATAAAATGTGTTTCTAAATAATCATTCATGTGTACGACGGACTATCACCCCACGAACCGGTGTTATTCATTTTACCATTACCACAACTCAAGGAAGGACATAATGATTGGTTTATTATTTATATACTATACTCATAGTGTTATTATGATTCTTGAATTAATATATCACACATACTATCATTCTTTTTATTTTTTGAGAATACGATAATGTCACTCTTAGGTATGGATAACTACAACCTTGTGAAGTGATGTGATTCAATAACTTTTTAAATAGATTATACTATGGATGGGTTTAACAGAATTATGAGGTATATATAAAATAAAAATTAATATATGAAGAAAATACATAAGATTTAATTTTATTTCTATATTTATAGCAATAAAAGTAAAACATCCAACTTTACTACGTATAGCCGACAATCCCATCAATGGTGTATTTCATTTTCTATAATTTTTTATAAATTAATATAAATAAATATATGATATATATATATTATATCAACATAATTTTTATAATTCTTTATATGATGAAACAATTATATATGCAGGAAGACCAAATATAACAACATTACGTATACACAAAAAAACAAAGAAGTTCTTTCTTGAAATGTGAATTTAGAATGAAAATTTTAATAATATGATAATAAAATGTCAAAAATTAAATACAATATGGTATGATATATATGTATACATGGTTCTTAAATTGATTTATAAAAATATCATATTTATTATATAGTATTTTGGAAAAATCACAAGAGGATTCAAGTATTAAGGTATGCAATTATTTTGAAAAAAATTATTCTTTGAGTCGTATTCATTATTGAAGAGTATATACGTCCCATTTTACATGAAATTTCATTACATTATTTATCCATGTACTATTTGTAATTCTATTTTATTTTATTCCTTCATGGATATTATTATTCAATGTTAAAAAGTAGTAATGATTTTATGTTACAGTATCATATTTTATTGTGATTATTTACGATTTTTTTTCATTTGAAAAATTATTTTGATTTGTCTCTCAATAAACATGTTAATTTTATTCTACTTTAATAATTAATGATATTTTAACGAAATATTACCATTTCTCAGCTATTTGGTACTTAAAATTACTCAAAAATATTTTTAATGTAATCTATCATAATTTCTATATATAGTCAACAATTTATTTTATTCTAAATCAATGTTTTCAAAAACCATTCTCAAAAAAAATTTATTACTATATAATTATTTTTAAATTGAGAAATTTTTCCCCATGTTTGATATTTTTATGAAATTATTTGAAAGGAATATTTATTTTTTTCCAAATAATTATAATTTTGATTTTATAAGTAATGTTAAAGTAATATTTTATTAGTGTATAGGAAATGAACAAATTATTAAATATTTATAAAAAATAATTGATTCAGAGAATTCATTTATGTTTTTAATTTTTTTAAAAAGAAATAATTTTTCAAAAAAAATATTCTTTAAAAATTATTTTTCAAAGAGGAAGGAAATTTTCCTCAAGAAAAGTTTTAAATGATCGATCAAAATATTTTTCTATATATGATGAGATATATTGTTGTTACCTTTGTTTTACTAGGTATATTACTCAAGGATACAATTATTATTCATTATTGTATGATTTACAAAAATATGGAACATGGTATTTGTAAACTATTTCCGTCGAATGAGTTATACCTTGATAAAGTTCACATGAAAACCAAAAAATTTACTACAGGTTATTCTATGATGAAATAATGAAAATATTATAAAATATTTCTGATGTTCATAGGTTATTATATGAAGAAAAATATATGAATCCCCTATAATTTCATTGGTTATGATATGAAAAATGTTAAATTATCTTATTTCACATAAAAAGATGGTTTTCATTATGAGATTTGTGAGGATTATATCTCCATAAAATACATTGAGTAACTACTTATATCTCTTGAGATATATTGGATTGGAATAGAGAGTGAACCTAGTTTAGTATTGTGATTTTATAATATGATGGTCTTGGGAGTGAATCTTCAATATAATTATGTTTTATAGATTTAACCCATTCCACTATGGTAGCATGTTAAGTGATCCTTTGAAAATATGTAAACGCTTTCCAATGCCTATGTGTTTGAAAAATATTAAATGTAATATGCCAATGCAATGATCTAATAGATCTTATTTTCTGATTCCATTATCATTCATGTTTTATGAACTTTCAATATTTATTCTATTAATCAATATAAATATTTTTAATATTTATGGTATGGTTTTTAAATTTTATTTTTATTTTATCATTCCACTATTTTCATATTATTCTTACCTATATCACATTTTTAAATATATTGACCATCTAGGCTCAACATTTCTTTTTTCCCATTTCCTAGGTTATGAATAAATTTATTATGTATGATATTTATAATAATTGTGTGAGTTATGAAGATAATCCTAGGAGATGGTGTAGTATACAAATGAAATAGTTATTTTTCATTCTATATTTCCCAAGAAAATAATCTATTATGGTCCATATTCATGTGTTTGTGTACAATAAGTTATATTCTTAATAAATGATGTAATAACCATGTATGAGATACATAGGTCACTATAAAAAATGGTTATATGTATGTGTGTGAAAATATTATATTCATTGTCCTGTATAATCGAAAGGTCCAACCATGTATTAATGGATTAGTTGGATATTAGATAATATGGGTGATATAAGGATATAATCTAGAATACGGTTTCAACAACCTAGTTTATTAAATTATTTCTTCATATATTGGTTTACCAATTATATTGAGGTTCCTTGTATTATCTATATTTTAAGACTTGTATGTTGTCATTTTTTATGATGTTACAATTTTTGTTTAAAATATATAGTTCTATGGTTATTTAATTTATCTTTGACTATTTTACAATGTGTCCCTTTCTTTACTGAGGGGATTGATTCAACATGACACCATACACACATTCACCACTTTTCAAAAACCACTTGAATATTTTGATAAATAAATTAGGTCATATGGAACTCCGAATCATATCTGATGATTTATGTTGAGGCACTACATAATATAATCTTCATATCCTCATGATGAAAAAACCCCATATCCAATGAAATATCATAACTAGAGGACACCAATATATGAAAAATTAAAACAAGTGTATTAATTTTTTATGTTTCCCTACATAGCAACCCCAAAATTCTATGTGACCAACTATTATGAAATACTTGTTCCTTTTTTAATCTATATCATAATGATTGTTTTTAAGATATAATCATTTATATTTATAAATTTGAATAGTCATGTCTCTATTATTTAGTAAATTTTAAGGTGAAATGATCCAATTAATTTTTTTTGTAAAAAAATGTGAGTTTCAGACGATTTAATTCCCATTACAGTAAGGAAAAAATATTTTAAATGACACTTATAATATAATTTCAATCAAAAGTATTTACAAAGGAATTTCATCATGTTATTTTTATTCATAAAATTTATCCTTTGTAATGTAATATAAGAATAACATTGAAAATTTAATTTTTTTAATATCACATATCATCTATAAATCATTAATCAATAACTTCAGAACCTAAAATCCATAAACTAAATTTTATCATAAATAGTTATTGAAAAAAAACATGAGTAAAATTTTAAATACATTCATGACATGATTTTTACAAAACAAAAATTATAAAATTATAAAATAAACAATTATAAATAAATTATATATGCATGTTTTAGTAAATATAAAAAATTAGAAACCACAATCAAAAACATAAATCCATGTTAACTGTGTAATATATAGACACCTGTAAGTATGTTGAGAAAATCATGTTCCCTTCTAGAATAAATGATATATCAAGGTTAGAGTAAATGAATTCTTCCTAATAAATGAAAAATACACTTAAAATCATATGTTTGTCATTTTCATGTGTCACAAAATGTTTCCATGAATAATATGTTATTGATATTGGTTACTGGTAGAAAATTATGGGGAATGGGAAAAATATGGAAGAAAAACATCCAAAATCAAACCATTTGACACTCCTTGACTGAATTTTGAGATTGAGATGGTTAGAGGAGAATTATTCACCGATCCCTATCTAGGTCCAACCCCATGGACAACAGTTTGGGGATATTTCTATATTTTACCACAAATAAAATCCAATAACAATATAATCAAATAAAAATAACATATTTATAAAAATTCATCTACTGTTATATATTTCATGAAAATCCATTAACAATAATACACCCATATATATTCAAATAACTGTAATAATCATTTTTTCAACATAAAAATTTACTGTAAATAATAATAATAATTATTGTTAATATAATAATAATAAACCAATAATAATTTATAACACATTGAAAAATGTGAAAAATATAATCTAGATATTGAAAACATATTTTGTATATTATATAACTAATAAAATAATGAATAAAGTATTAATAATATATTATTAGTTGATTAGGAAGGGTATTTGGAAGTTGAGTCATGAAAAAAAATTTATGTTTAATTAACATAAATTTATGGTTACCATAAATAGTTACCCAAACCAAGCACTTACCAAGCATTGCAGAGCATCACAGATTTCCATTATGAACAATCACAATGGCAAAGTCCTAAAACCATTCAAAAACCATGTATGTTTCTAAATTTTAAATTTTTTAAAATTTCTATTCTAAAATATTTTTTAGGAGGGGGAATAAGTGGGGTTTCACAAATATCCACACTATAACTTTTTCCACCATTATAAATCCACCTTAGTTTCTCCAGAAACAAATAATATATATTTTACTAGATAATTAATCATAATTCTAATATTATATATAACATGTAAAAAATGTATTTTATTTTATATAAAATAATTCAATTTAAATATACCACTCTCTCTATTTCAATTCCATATATGTAATCCACGACATAACAAATTAATCTATATTTTTTATATATTTACTGTAATTTCACCAAAACAAAATTACCATGGGTAAAAACCCATTATATATGTAAATTATAGAATTCGTATACACAATATTATTAACCCATCAACCATATCTCAAAATTTCAAATTATTATAAATACTAAAACCATGAACCATTTTTCAATGAAATCAAACTTATATTATGTGGTGAAATGAAATTATGTGAAAAAATATATCAAATTTATAAAACTCACTTCATTTTATTAATCTATGTGGTAAAATAATAACCCATGTTATGATTTAACAAAATTCATAAAATCAAAACTAATAGTCTGACACAACTCCTTCAAAATGACCATCAAACATGAAAAATAATGAAACCAACATTGAAACTCACACTGGACTGTTTCTAGAATATGTTTACAATTAAAACTATCTACATGGTAAATTAAATTGTAAATTCCATGAATATGTTCATAAAATTCATCTAAGAATTTCTAGATCCCAAAGAAAATCATTGATCGTAATATATGACATTATGATGTAGAATTTATATCATCAACTTCTATTTGGATATTTTAGTTTCTAGGTATAATAAACAAATAATGTAATTGTTCACTGTTTCAATGTATGGTTAAAAACAATGTTTCTTAACCCCTTCAAGAAATGTTTGTTTTTCATGTTTATAAAAATCTGTGTCAATTGTGAAATTTGTTCTATTTTTTTTTTGACACACAAAGTTTAAGTGCACAGACTTCAAGATTGTATTCTAACAATAAATAAGGTTCTTTTCAAAAAACAAATTACCCAATAATCATGTATTATTACTCTAATCAATTATAATATTTTTTATAACCCATCAGTCCCTCAAAATGAATTTTTGAACCTTTTATTCTATAATTATTACCTATATACGTTTTGAGACATCATAACCACTAAATACCAACACATGGATATATTTTTGTATTTTTTTATTTTCAATATGTTTGACCCATTAAATCAATTTTTCTTAAAAAAATAAAATTTTCAAAAATCAAATAAATTCAACTATTAATGAAGAGCTCAAAATTTTGTTTTAAAATTCATATGAAAATCCATTTAAACAACGTATAAATATTCATATTTATGCATATCATACCTTTTCAAAACATTAATAACTTGTTTTAAATCTATATGAATCTCAATAAAATAAATAATCCTCATTTATAAGAAAACCCGAAACAAACACTTTAAAAGTCAATGAAAAACAACCAAAACATATAAACGAAAAAAACAAATATACCATTAATCTAATTATAAAAGAGTAAACAAAATTATATAATTTATAACCCAAATTTAACCATTTTTATGAGTCTAGTCAATTTAATAATTAAATCACAATATTTAGAAAGTGGTATTTTAAAACTAGATTATATAAATCTAATTTTTAAAATAATCATACACTCATATAAGGCCATATACCTGATGTGGGAAAGCAATATTCAAATAACCAATAATAAATATTTTAAATCAAGAGATACAATCCCAAAAAAATTAGACTCAAAATAATTTCTTTTTCAAAATAGTACCAAAACCCATTTCACTACTTGTTACAATTATATATCATATTTATAAAAGTCTTATAATATCATATGTTAATACTCAATGTAGTATATAATTAAAATAGTAAAAAAATATAAAATGATTGGATATACTGAAAAAACATTATTCAATGAAACTATATATTACCACACTCAAAGAGATACTATTATAATATAAAAAAATAAATTATAATGTATAATACATTTTTTTAAAACAATATGTTACAAATATTGTGTAATTATGTTAAAATAATTTAAAAAATATCATAATTAATGCAGATATTTTTTGAAAATGTATATATATATGTCATAGAATTGTGATATATATATATATATATATATCAGTTATATCCTTACAAAATCACTTATAGATATATAATGTATTATCATTAAATGTTTCAGTCCATTAAATATTTTTTTTATAATAAATTTTGATTAATAAAACGAAAAATTAATCAAATAAAAACATGTTGCAAGAGGTATAACTAGAAATTTCAATATCAATCCAAGAAACCATAACCTACATATAATAAATATTTAATTTTATAAAACAATTATAAGAGAATTAAAAATACTTATGGTTTGAAAACCAATCATCATTTAAAAAGAATTATAATTTAAAATAAACATTATGTAGAAATTATTTCATAATCCCATTATATAAATATATATATTGGAACCTAATGAAAATTCTACCCATACAAAAAATAAATCTTTTAAATGTTGTTTTACAAAAAATAATAATACATTACACAAAAAATTAAAAGTATTTATTATATTTTCTCTTGTTACCAATACAAAAACATATAAAAAATTTAAATGTTTTTAGATATATATAAGAAAAAAATATATTATGAATCGGTAACCCTTTTAAATAAATATTCATAAATATAATTCTATTTTTAATTCAAGAATGTATAACTCAATATATTTGAACCCCTTACTTTTAAATTATTTGGGATAACTCTTATATTTAATTTTTGAAATTATTAATTTTACTAAATAATTATACACTACACATATCATTATATTATAAAACATCCCTGAATTGATTAGTAATATAGTCACACATATCAAAAGTGATAGAATAGAAACATAAAAAATCCATTATAAATTATTTCGATAATTAAAATATAGTACATATATTTTTTAGAAAATATATAATGTTTAAGAGGGAGATATAATCAATATGAAATTATACATGATTAATTCAACTAAAAATATAAATAATTAGTCATGAAACATAAATCCACGGATTCATCAACACTGTAAAATAAATTTTATTGTATCCCATTTAAGGGTTTAAAAAATTTATTTCTCATGGACATACCATGATAAATTAAATTTCCACAGTAAATGGGATTATCAAGTGAATCCATTTATTATTAATTATGTTTTGAAATAACTGACTCAATATAAAACCCATCTACAAGATCATTCTATACAACTGTTTTGTAAAATTATTGGAAAACCCATTAAATTGTACCTTGGATGAAATATCAAAAATAAAATTAGAATTATATATCTCTATATGGTGTAATAAGTTAGAATGATATCACATCTGTAATCGGAATAATTTATTAACTATAATCTATACTGGAGAAAAAATCAAATTAATCAATCCAGAAAATTTTAAAACCAAATAAAATAAAATAATGTGATTAAAAAAAGACCAAATTTTACATGAATTATAAAAATTTTCTATATCAAGAATGTAACATCTAACTCTATGTGGTACATGTATAATCTCACATGACTCCTCCTCTATAAACAACAAGCAATTTATTGTTCTTCATCTAAAGTGTCTGAAAAATGAATTTATATATAATACATATAAAGATAATACATTGGTATATACACATAGAGGTGTGTATATAGGGTATTAACTTGTTCCATTTAGGATTCAACTATGAAACGATGTAACAGATTTTATAACAGAAATAAACAAAATAAAAGTTTAAAATGATATTAGAAAATACTCCATTAATTTTATAATCTCAAAAACCCAACATCATTTTATTAACTTATCAATACACCTTCCCAGTAACTGAAAAAAATTATTATTAAAGAATTATATTATAATTCAATTGAGTCATGAAAATATGTTTATGAATATAAACATGTTCTAATGAAACAAGAACATATGTCCATGGTCTTTGACCATGGTTATGAGGATCCTAACTATGGATAGATGTCATATCATGGTGAGGATACCTATCGAGGATATTTATATTAGTATATCCTTCTCATATATAAACATAGTCTTTCAAATTATATTCAACAACATTTAGCACTCTACAATAACACTCATTATATATATATATATATATGTATATATATGTATATGTATATATGTATATTAGTAGATATTTAGATTTGTATACATGTAGATATGGATATTTGTATATATGTATATATGTAAATATATATATAAATATACACAATTATATATGTATACATGAGTATATGTCACATGTATATATGCATACATATATAGTTGCCTTTATTTATATATGTTTATATGTATATAGGTATATATGTATACAGGTATGTTTTTAAATATGTATATATGTATATACGTATATAAATTTGTACGTATGTATGTATGTACGTATGTATGTTTTTATATTTTTATATTTGTAAGAATTCGTAAATATATTTTATTTTTATTATTTACTTAAATTTATTTTTTTTATACTTATTTTCATAATTATTTAACAATAACTATAACCTATGTATACATTAGATATAGAATCTTCTCGTACACTATATTTCCATGGTCGACCTATGGTTGTGGTTCTGGCCTCCCAAGGCACAACCTATATCTATGGTCGGCCATGACTGTGACTATAGTTTATCGATATAATAGTTGTTTCCTTGGTTATAGTGCGAAAATTGATATACAATAAACATACGAGACCTTTATGAAGGGTCTAATGAGACCACGGTTATAGGTTATTTCTCACATCCATCGAGTGTAATAAAATTTACACATTTTGGCATGCATAAACCTACAGCCATGGTGAAATAAAGATCATAGTTATTATTTTTTGTCTGTAATGATTATTTCAAGTAATAATGATATAAATAAACCCATATAAAAATCAGGCATAACAATAATTAACACCTCATAAAAATGTATATAATGGGTTATACACCAATAAACTATTTAAAAAATATATAATGTGTTCTTTAACAACAAAACCAACAAATTTTGTTGTCTAATTCACACATACCCTAATATTCCCTCATTTCATATCTAGAAAGAAACCCTCTAAATAGATAAATTTTTTTACTACAGGATAATAGTTTTAAAAGGATTATTAAATATGTATGTATCATCCATTTCTTTTCACATATCAACCCAAGGATCCCATGTGGAAAAATAGTGTAATACAGTAGAACATTATCAACACATATCATAATAAACAATTTTGCAACATTAATCAATTCTAAAAAATGCATGTGTTGTATTCATGGGATCATTACATGATTAATAATTTTTTTAAATCCATACAAATACAATTTAATAAAAAAATATCGTTTCATAAAAAATAATAATCAATTTATAATAACCATGTTGAGGTCAAGTTTTACTTCTATACAGATTTATGTAAACAATTGTTTTAATGAAATTTCTTCATGAACGTTATTTGTTTCTTTTTTACAATTTAAATGTAATACAATATTATTATTCCAAAATAATTTTCATAAAAATACTAAATATTTAAAAAAAACCTCTAATAAATCTATTTATTATATAATAAACTTCATATACATTTTATTGGACACTATTTTTTTAAGAACCCACATGAGGGTGATTTTACATATATTTCATATAATTCCTTTGGAATAATATGAGATTGAAAAAGAAAATAAATAAAAAATTAATAAAAACATCTAAATAAATTATAGATGTTTTTTATAATGAATTATATTAATTTAGAGAGGTCAATCATCATGATAAATCAATATAAATTATTTCATACTGAGGTACATACTTGAATGTTGATAATTCATACGTACAATGAATCTCTAATGATTAATTAATGTTATTGTATATTATATCATCCTACATATACCATTATTACATTGAAAATTAATGGGTTTTCTTTTAAATCATGAAAATACATGTTATTATGAACCCTAAGTGATAGAAATGGATTATATGTATTTGAGAACATATAAGATAAGATAAAATATGAATAAAATCATTTTATGAGTAATATATTATCAACATCCATTGATAAATTATATTGACTAGAGGATTAGAGTGACATTCCCCTATCAATAAGTGATAAATGTATTAATATAAGAAAAAATTTGTGTTTTCCCATATCTCTAGAAAAGTAGTTCAAATAATAAAAATGATAATATAATAAAAATAATAATTTAAAAATCATTTATTATTATTGATTTTTTTATAATCATTAATTAATAATACAATCATATTCTTTATTTTAATTATAATCATGTAATTTCAAAACCAACATTTTCTAATAAAATTTTATAATAAAAATAATAATAATCAACATTGTTAAAGGATATGTCAGAGTGTCATTAGATCCCTAGTCTAACTTAAATAAAAGAAAATAAAATTGTTGAAAATATGGATTTAGAACATTATAAATATATAATTCGATAATATAAACTAAATCTTGTACATTATTATCCATCCTAAAAAAATATTCTCGACTCATCTATAGTGAGGTAATATACTAATTTTTCCCCTTATCGAATATTATGATAATATAAGAATTTATGTGATAAAAATTAATCAAAATAACATGTTCCTTGATCCATAAGACTCGAAAAGTGAGTCATAAAACTTGATTGGATGGGACCAAAAATTTAAAGAATGAAAAAAAACATATCAATATTTTGTGCCGAAATTAATAATTAAATTTACTTACTACATTTATAACTCCAAAAAACTTTTTTCACCATAGTAATGTATTGACTACATTAATTGTTGAACAATCCAAGAGCACCCCCAATGAATCTCTATACAACCTCACATCAAAATTCTACTAGATTTAATTTATCTGCACAATTGAAAGTGACTATTCTCTAAATAGAAATATGAGAAAACCAACTAAAATAAATAAAACCATTATAATTTTTCAAATGGAGACATATTCTCAGGTTAATTGGAATCACAGAATCAAATACACTATTCTATCCCATTCCAACGAAAATAGAGTAAATAACATAAATTTATGTAATTTTTTTAACAATAAAAGATTGAAAAAAGATTTCTCTGTCATCATATTTAAGGAAATGTTTAATTCAAAAAAAAATATATAAAATTATAAATATGTATGAACAAAATATTTTTATTATTTTTGAATATTTATATATAGATAATTATTTCATGAATTGTTTAACTTGTGAATCCATAAAAAGGGATTAATAAAAAGTCATAAAACATAAACTCATTGATATGTATTTAGTATTTGTAGTGAAATAAAATACCCATTTTACTATTATGATTCATCATAAGGTGTATAAATTAAATTCAAAATTAAATTATAAACTTTTTACATTGAAGACTTTTTTGAAGACTAACTTTTACATTATTGAAGAGCTATAAAAAATTGCATTTAAAAAATTTTCATTCAAACAATTATCAATCAAATTCATTTAAGGATTGGTATGATAAACCCAAAAATATAATTTTTAACCATGAATGTTCTCATTTATAACTATTTCTAAAATGTTGATATACTTATAAGGGACAATATGAATTTTCAAAATAATCATGTACATATTTATGAGAGAGTGAAAGAGGCCATTAACATCCTTCTATTTTTTGAGATATCAAAAATATATATAGTTTATCGTTCTTAATATTATTAATTATAGGATATTCCATCCAATTATATAAAGTGAATATTAGAATTAATACTTTAATATCCAAACATAGATCTTGCAGAAACATTTTTGGATGTAGATTTTTTTAGGTCTAAATAGACTAACATAAAATATAGAGAGTAAAATGTTCAATGGTATTGATGAACCAATACCCATAAATGGAATTCCTCAATATTTTGGTTATTATGTGACTCTGTATAAATTAAAAATCATGATTTTTAACATTTTATTTTTGGGAGTTCGAATCAAATATAACTTATTATAATATGATTTCAATACATTTTCTATGAAATAGTAAATAACCTACTTTTATTGATTCTCCCACACAAAAAATATATTTATATTTTAAAATTATTATAATGTATGGAAAATGTGAATCTATAAATGAATAAAATATTTTAGATTTAACAATTGGGAATGACTAAAAAATCCCCTAGAGATTGTGATGGAATTCAATTTCCCATAACGATGTTTTTTATAAAAAATCAAACAATTACATCAAAATATGTTTTCCTTTACACAACTCAAAAATAATCTAACTGAACAATATGATAAAGTGATTCCTCCCACTCAATCACAAATTTTATAAATCCCAAATATTTTACGATGTCAATAGAAACCATTTAATATAAAGATAGATGAATTCATTATTGATTACTAGTCCTTGCATGTTTTCATTGTGAAAAAAACATTGAAAAAAGTAATGGTATTATTTTTTATTATAATATAGAAGTTAATAAAATTATTTGTAGAAAATTAAAGAAAAATTGAATAGAGGCCCATAGAAATAGAAATTTCTCCCATTTCCCCTAATTAAATAGCTTAGGGAGAATCCAAATAAAAATATAATAATAATTAGTACTGTATAAAATGATAATTGAAATAGGGTCCCCTTTTCTAACCCATATGATATATCGGAAATACCCATAAATATTTTAATTTAAAATTGTTTTAACCCATAGAGTTTGAAAATATTTCCACGCCCAATTAAAGATTCTCCCATGGAGTCCAATCATTTGGAGAATAATAGAGATGAATGTATATATAATAGTTTTAATCAATTCATTAATATCTAACCAAAAAGAAAGAGTTCCTTCTATGTTATATTAATATAGAACATTCACACTTCCATAATCCATGATTAACCAATATTTATTTAGTCAACAATATTTAAACCTAAATTGATTAGAGGAAAATACTTTATTAATAAGTTATGTGGTCCTACTATATAATAAAATAAATGGAAAATGTTTTTATAGTTTCCCATAATAATTACTCTAAAATGATATAGTTAATCAAAATGATCATTTTACAAAAAAGGACTATAAACAGTAACTTTTTCCCATGAGGAATAAAACCATGAATAATGAATGTTTTAATAATACATTAAATTTCCTCAATAGTAATTTAACATAATGTATTGAATCATATTTTTGAACGAAATTGGACTGATATAAATATATGTATTATGATAAAAAATATCAGTTCGTTTCAAAATCATCAATAATTTTTATAAGATTCTCATTTTCTATCTAATTCACCAATTTTGGAATAAAATCTAATAATATACAACAAGTTTCATATGCGTGTGAGTTGATAATTTTCATATAAAATTTATTAATATCTTCCTTAAATTAATCTCTATTTCACTTAATATCATCCCATATAATAAATGTAAATTTGGTTTATCATATCTTTAAACCATTTGATGAATGATAAAATAAGTTACTTTTTATAACATTTAGTATTCCACCAATCCCTAAACTTATCATTTGTAAAATCCAATTATGGATTTAGATGAGTGTTCAACGTATATGAAACATCCACATAAGAATTTTGAAAACCCAATAAATCCAAATATGGAAGGGATTAATTAGGGTGTCAAAATTTTAATTTTATTTAAACAGAATTGTTCTCCTGTTTTTAGGAAATTGTTTTCCATGTCAGCTAATATCACACATACACCATTCACATGTGTGTAGAAAAGCAAATAATAATGGATTATTTAGTTATATCACCATAGATGGATTACTCTACATGGAATATGATGATGATTTTTCATTAATCAATTAATCCAAAATTATTCAAATTTCATGATGGGAAAAAATTTTCATGTGTATAAAATACATTACAGGTAAATTAAATTTTCAATGGAATTCAGGATATATAAAACATCCTTCCTTAGTTCATTACCATATTCTCCCACTTATAACTAATGTTTTTCATTTTGTTTTCTATTTAATGAAATGAATGTCATATTATCATCATAAAGAATATATTGAATGACATTCATCATTTAATCTAGAATTTGATGATCTAAAAAGTTACATAATATTCATATTTTTCTTTAAAATTAATTCTTTGAAAATTTATTTTTGTTATTATAGAATCAGTATCCATATCATAACATTAGGTTTCTGAGTCAAAGAATATAACAATTACATAATAACAATGAGTTAGTTTCATCAATTTCAAGACTCAAATGAATGACTCAGAGAATGAGTCTCAACTACATGAACTCAAAAATACAAAATCATTAAGAAAACCAGTAATAAGATGGTGGGAACAAAACCCTAAAAACTACATTTTGTAGAAAATCATTATGGAACAATGATTTCTTAACCCCAAGTGTGTATCCCTATTCATGTGACCCCATATCACACAACCATTATATATAAATGTGATTATATAACTCCATCAACCATGATATTTCATAAATCTCTAATCTTTAGAATAATCAATTAATCCCAAAATGTAATATTTTTTTAAATTATCAGGGGGACTAACATAATTTTTCCTAACCACATGAACTCTTTAAAAAATTATATTTATTTCCACCAAAATATGGATGCACTATAACATGAAAGCCATGTAATGAATCTCTTAACCCCATCATGACATCATATTCTAACTATCATTATCATAATAATTCTAATAATGATTCGGTTGAACTCGATATTGAGATAGAAAGAAAAAATATTTCAATTACAACAAATGATAGTTTTCATGATCATAATATAAGTTAATTATTATATGGTCATGTTACTTATTCATGCCTACATGGTCTCATTGATTGTTAACTGATATTCATATTAAAAGATCCTTCATAGAGTATACACGTGACCATCACTATATATAACAAACCTCTGCACCAAAAATAACAAATATATTTGATGTATGATTCATTTGAAACCAAATAAATTTGATGGTTCTGAAATAACACTTTCTATGTAGATACATACTTGATCACATGATCCTTATTAAATTTCATTATAACATGATCCATGTGATCTTATGTGATCTCATAAATTTGTATAAAATATAAAATTTTACTTTATACCCATTGTATATAATCCCTAAAAACATAAAAAAATTGTAAAACAACATTATATACTCTAAAATTATTCTATAACACATTGATCCTTGTTCATTAAAACATAAATTTCATTAGTTGTAAAATTCAATGAGAATATCACAAATGGATTGAAACCTAACAAAACATGATCCATATAACCCAAAGAATATTAGTAAAAATATTCCCCCCATTTGAGTTGTTTGGATTTCCAATGTAATATCCGGTTCCTCACACCCTTCAAATGGCCATAAAATATCTCTTCCATCATCTTATTCCTAGATGAGTAGTTCTTAGTATAGAAACAATTGATATAAAAATTTACTATATGCATCATTCCAAAAACTCCCCATATTGAAACAGTCATTGTATCCATTATTAATGAAAATTCATTTCTCAACCCAATTTGTTTCCCAAATCATATCTCTCCCTGACATCAACACCATAGACTCCCTTATGAATAGTGGAATTCTTGGAATCTTTGAAACTACACAAGAAATTTCTAAACATGATTCTTAGAATGTCACCAAAAATATTCATCCCATTTCATAGTAGACCAAAATAAATATAACCCACTATTCTTGAAAACGTATTTACACTAATATAAATCACAGAGAGGGGAAAATTCAAAACTTTTCAATCTAAGGGTCATGGAGGAACAAAATATTTTGTATAATACTAACTGAACACTACACTATCCTAGGATTTTATCGAGATATCATCCACCTACCCATTTTCTCCAATAATCTCAATGGATAAAAAACATTATTAAATATTTTATTTAATTAAATAATACTACATTTTAATATGTTACTTATAAGAGTGTTGTACAAGATTCTTCATGTGATCAACATCACTTTTTTTGTATCAAAATATCATCATAGGTTATTTTAATACATTATTGATATCTTCTAACTATTATGGCATACCTATATGATGTGTACATTCAATGTTCTTTATGATATATTATAATATTACAAATTCATTCGGGTTGTAAATTTGAAAAGGAAATTAAATTTTGCTTTATTTGATGGATCATACAAAGAATCAAGAATCTAAATGGGGTTAAGATACAATGAATAACATAATGTGATTTTTTGAAATGTGTAATTTTTCATAAATATTAGTACAACAGTTTGGGTTATCCACATGGTCACTAGTTTACGTTTTATGGTTTTTAGAGTTGTTTTCTATTGTGCATCATTTTTTGTGAATGATTTAAGATATAAAATGTGAAACCATGATTCTTCAAGAGGCTACAATTCATTATATAAGTATAGAAAATATATATGATTTTATATACTAGAACCTACTAGTTGAACTTTGATTACATGAATATTTAATATGTTTCAACATTAAACATATTATTGCATATTTTTTATCATTATTCATGACTATGATATAATAATTTACAAGATTATTTTTTTCATTGATAAGGTCATTGTAGTTTCCCGCTACGATGAGAACCTTGAAATTATAAAAAAATATTCATAAATAATGATATGTGGTTGGATTACATAATATAATGTGACACATAGCATGTAGACCGTTAGGCGAGAGTACTTGTAACCAGAAGATACTTCCTCACAAGAAGTTCTCACTTAGTCATCTCCAAGACAAGATATTATGAGAATAGACCCGCCAGTAGGAATTCCTCATGTTTTGTTTTCATTAGATATTTATATCTAAAAGCGTTTGTAGAGATCCTTATACACTATGATTATCATTATTACTTTTCATGACTCGCAAAAATTGATTCACTAACGAAATTCTTCATGCAGACAGTAGGTGTGATGTAGGGTACGTTGGGTGGGTCATGAGTGGCATATTATAAATGGATAAGTTATATAATGATTTTTCGCTTCTATTTATTGATGTTGATTTCTTGGCCCTTTTATTGAAATAGAACCATCCCACCAAATTCTATGGCCATGGTGTAACGACCAGTTTATATCATGCTATCAAAGAATGATGTATCAAGAATAAAATTTCACGACACTGTAATGAAACCTACATTATGAGATATTGAGACAAAGGGATAATATTACATATTGAGTGTTCATATGTGCATGTCATAGTTGTGACTTTAAGTTCATTACCTTGGGTTTTGTGACCAATTTCTATAAAGTACATTGGGACATTTGGAAAACCTGCCTAATCCCAAAGAGAAAGAATCCCAGTTGGTCATAGTGGGTGTTACATGTGGTCTCAGGTAAATTATATTTTAATTTAATTAATAAATATTATTCTCAAGATAGTGGAATAATTTTTTTCAAAATTGAAATATTGCATCAATGAAATAAATATTTATTCAACATATTGTGGGTAGAATATTTTTATTTAATTTGTTGAAAATTTAATAAATATTTATTTAGTAGTTTGTAAATAAAAAATATTTCTTTAAGAAAATAATTTATTTATTTATTCATTTGGGTGTTTAATAAATGGATGTGGAGTTCTCTTAAACCATGGTCGGTTGATTGTAAAATAATTATTTGCATGCCGAGGAATAATTATTTAACTAGTTGGAAAAAATTAAAATAACACTTTTGTTATTTTTTGACGCAGAATTTTATATATAATTTATTTTTTCACAATTTTGTGCACCATAGATAATTACAGGGTATTATTATTAATATCATGGGTTTTGTCTAAGGCTATAACTGTATTTAATTGATTTTAAGTAATTAAATACTTTAAATGAAGCCCCATGTCAATAAATAGACAAGGACATCAATTATTGCGTGGACCGAACTTCATGGTTGGTGAATTTGGAATTATTGATCAAATCAATTTCTTTCTTGAATACTCTTCCCACCCCTCTCAATAAAGAGAGACGTTATTCAAGGCTGGAGAACGTGATATCATGAAAAACTGACACAAGATAGTATCTTCACCGTTCTACCACTCGGAGTACAAGTGTTGTCGATTGGAGGCCATCAGAGCACATGTGGATGAACGATAGAGGGATTCTAGTTTCCATCCTCGCAAACAGAAATAGATAATCTAAAAGGGTCATTCCAGACGATCATAAACATCACCAATGAAAATACCGAATATTAAAGTATTATTTTCCATATAGAGTTAATTAATTTAATTATAAACATGATGAGAAAGATACTATATAATGGTTTCCAGCCGCTTCTATCTTTACCAAATTTGTTAATTCTATTCAGTGAAGACTGGAATTCAGTATCGTATTGATCCCAGAATAATCATTGATCGTGGTAAAAATTAATATTGGGCATCGGCCCAACTGTGTTTCTATAGTTCCTGAAACATTCAAGTTGTATCAAAGATATTTCACATTATATTTTATAATTATTTAAATATTTTTTTGACAATTTACGCATTTAATAATTAGTTATTTCAATTAAAGTTAATCATACTTCAAATATGAATCTCGATATCTGTTCATACACTTTCGTCTCTCATTCACCGTATAGAAATGATCATTTATTTTAATATTGATTAAAATAAAATAGAAGATCTCATCCAGAGGTGTGAAAGTTTCCTGGTCATACAACACCAAAACACACAACATTTATTCGTGAGTACACACCATTTATACAATGTTCAATGCACCAGGTTTGGTCCTCCAAACCATATAGTGTCATTGAAATTTGTCTAAGACATAATTACAATGTGTGTTGACCAAGAACATGTCGCATGCGGTTTCTATATTACATTTCAGGTGGTGAACTGGACACAACATGTATCCCCTTCGGGTTAGGGTTAGACTATGTACCTTGTACACGAATTTCCTAGCAGGATACAATGTAATGAGAAACTACACGGCATGTGCCCCACTGGACACACCATGTACTCTGAATATTTATGAAGTTCACTCACACGCCATTTCCCTGGGCATGTACTTTAGATGGATGGTGAAAAATATTAAATAATGAGTATTTGGAACTATAGGTAGTGTACTCATCCAAATTACATAGATCCATTAAAATTTATTATTATATTATAGAAACCCTTGAGACGTTTACCATCATGAGGGAATAAAGGTGAGGCACAACACATGATACATGTTTTATATATGTGTGTTTAATTTTATGTTTGCGTAAGGTTAATTACTATTCATTGGATAGTTATGAATAAAAATTCATCGGGTTTCCTCCATGGTACAAGTTACGTTCAAATATAATTTTAAATAAATATATTTGTATACAATTATGATGGATTAGAGTCTCATAGAAATTAATAAAAGGGTTTAAGATAAAAGGATTTATTAATTAAATATGGTAATTAATTGATTCGTGAGTGATTTATAATAAATCTGAATGATTAAATAATTTAATTATAGTTTTATTTATCCATAAATAAAGATGCATGTATAGATGTTCTTGAGCTCGACCTAGTCCTTTTCATGATGATGGTTTATTTTAAATATATTTATTTAAATTAAATTTGGTGGCATGCGATCCTTCTCCTCATTAATATGTAGGTCCTGCACGCTTAGGGTTTGTTTTATGTAAAACCACTTTTTAACCCTTACCTGCATGTGAATTAAAAAAAGAATATGTAATGGATGGAACTCTCATGCTAGTGGAGGTTGTTCAAGCAGAAGCCAAGACGAAACCCATCCCCAGATATACAGAGGTGGACATGTGGAATGTTGTAAACATGAGCCCAAAAGGTTCAATATTTTTCACCCCTAGGCCAGGGTTAGTTTATCAACTGCTAGATAAACTAACCATTATAAAATCTCATGATCAAGCCCTTTTATATATTTTATTTCTATCAGATTCATGGTTTATAAATATAGATGTTTTTTCACGGTCAAATAATTAATGAATTAAACAAGCATGCAAGATGGAGATAAAATAAACAAAAAATTTTCATAAATATTATCAAGATATTGTTAATCACTTAAGTAAGTTCCACATAATATTAATAATAATATGATAATGATAATAATCAATTCATGAATAAGAGATAAAAATCACTGAAATAAGAGATTATGTCATATCAAGCCTTCGTTATTTGATTAAGGGAAAAACACAGTAAAACTATGTGTTTGACCAACCCTTGTTGGGAAAATCACGTTTATATAGGAATCCAATATTAATGGTTTCGGGTTGACTTAACCATATTATATCAATAAGAGTATCCCTTTGTAGACTTGTTGTCATATTGGATAAAAGAGTATAGGAATTCCACACATAGGATTTCAAGATTGGGGAGTCCACTCAACAGATCAAGGAGCTACAAGACCATAGTTGGAGAAGACCTGCCTACCAAAATAACATCATATAGCTTGTCCAACCTTATCTGGGGTTATGAGAAAGGTAATATGGATCATTTCCACTAGAATTTCATGGACACTGGACAATCTTAGTTCAATGGTGAGGGCCATTTGAATTTGATAAAATAGTGGGAGACTTAATTAATTATTTCGTATAAAAATTTAATCAATAAATTAATAATGATGTTCTATTTTAATTTTAGTATAAAAATGAAAAGATCATCAACCAAAATATCCCTATGATCAATTCTAGATAATTACAGAATCCTTATAGAAAGTAACTTCTAGTAATGGTTTAGACGCTTTCGGGTTATCCTACGCGATGAACTGAAGTCTTACGTGTTGGATTCAGAATTACCTGATCCACCTTCTAATGAGATGAGTGATGGTAATTTCATGGTCTATGAGAATCATTTGAATGAATTAGTTGAAGTACAATGTATGATTCTATCATCAATGTCTAGTGAGCTCATAAGTCTCACACAAACATGGATGCTTATAGCATGATTGGGCACCGCCATGGCCTTTACCAAGAAAGAACAATACAAAAAAGGTTTAAGATCTCTAAGGCGCTCATTAAAAGTAATCTTGGAGTGGGTTCCTCAACTGGGCCTCATGTTGTCAAGATCAATGGATACATTGAGTTATTAATGGTTCTAGGGTTTAATCTCTCTGCTGAACCGGGTATTGATATCATCCTCGCATCACTCCCTCAGATCTTATCTACCATTGTTGTTAATTTTAACAATAAAAAAATGATAAGTCTTTATATGATCTTATTATCCTCATTAACCATGTGGAAACATATATGATGCGTGTAAATACTTCAATCCATATGTCGAATAAGAGTAAAGGTAAGGTGAAGATATTTAATCCCAAATATTATTCACGGCCTTCCAATAAAAAGAATATCAAAGGTGAGGCATGTCAACAAGAGGTTGTTTGTATCACATGTGTAATGATAGGCCACTGGAAGAAGAACTGCACCCAGCCTAAGAAGAAAGGGAAAGCTTTATGTGTCTTTTTTATCCAATGCAATCAATCGGTTTCCACAAATTCTCTATTAGATACAGATTATGGAACTAATATATATATCTAAACATATGAACCAAGTATATTTATAAAGATTTACTGAGGGGAGGTAGATCTATGAGAAGCTAGTAGATCTAGACTTGATGTTGTAGCCGTCATGGACTACCACATCACGTTACCATCTAGGATGATCTTGGTGTTAACAAGTTTTTATTATGTGTCATATGTTACTACAAACATTATTTCTGTAGCCATATTAGATATAGATGGATTTTTATTCATGTTTGGAAATAAATGTTTTTTATTTTAAAAAGATAAAAAATTTTTAGTTAGGAACATTTATACAACTGTCATTATGTGTCGGATGAAACAAACCATGTATTGGAAATCGATAAGAAAGATACTTCACATGACTCATACCACACCCAACTTTGGCATCCCCAGCTAGATCATGTAAATGAAAAATTCATGAAAAATTTACATCTCGATGGATATTTAGATTCTTTCTAACTAAAACCACTTGGTGTATATCATCCATGTTTACAAGGAAAAATGACCAAATCCCCATTTAGTGGGAAAGGTTAATGGGCTAAAGTAATTATTCAGTTGGTTCATACTGATATGTGTGGACCATTTACAGTTTTATCAAAGTGTGGGTAATCATACTTCATAACTTTTACTGATTATTTTAGTAGATATTGATATATCTACATAATGAGGTATAATTCAAGTTCTTAATATATGTTCAAAGAATACAAAAATGAAGTTGCGAACCATCTTGGTAAGAATATTGTGAAACTCTACTATGACCGAGGTGTATAATTTCTTAATCCTGATTTCATTGATTACTTAGGAGAGTTTGGTATCATATCCCAACTCCCTCCTCCTTACATGCCCTAGTGGAATGGTGTGTGCGAATGGAGGAACCACACCATATTGAACATTGTGAGATCAATGATGAGTCATGCAAGTCTTCCATTATCCTTTGGGGGATATGCCTTACAAATAGAGATGCTCATAATAAAAAAAGTACCAAATAAATTGATAAATGGTATTCCATATGAGTTATTAGTGGAGTAAATGCCATGTTATTGAATTTACATGTGTAGGGAAGTGATGCATTTGTTAAGGCCGATTCAGGGAAAAAAATTCCCCCTTAGGCACAATGTGTACCTTTATAGGATACCCAATGGAAACAAGAGGATATTAACTATACAACACCTCCTAAAAAACTGTATAGTGGAAATACATTCCATATTCTTTCAGAGGGAACACATCTCCAAAGGAGATATTGAGAGTGAGAAAGACATTAATGAAGTTGAGTCTCAGGGTACACAATAGTTGGTACAAGAAAAGATTCCACAAATCCCCGTGGAAGAAAGAAATCTTCTAGAGACACAAGAAATGCATAGGAGTACAAGGGAGGTTATAGAACTGGAACGATACATTTTTCTAGTTACTGAGGATGGTGAATAATTATTAGTTGATAATAATGATCCTCTGACCTTAAAGGAAGTCATAAGTGGAACAGATGTTGCCAAGTGGCAAGAATCCATGAATTCTGAAATGGATTCCTTGTACCAAAACCAATAATGGATTTTTGTAGATCCCCTAGTTAATGTAAAGATTTTTGTCTGAAAGTGGGAGTTCAAAAAAGAAACTGGACATGGATAGAAAATTTAGTACCTATAAGGGATGAATAGTTGCAAAAGGGTTCAAACAACATCAACCCATTGATCATGAAAAACCCTTTTCACCAATTGCAATGATGAAATCCATAATAATTAAATTTCTATTACCTCTTACCATGGCTATGAGATATGAAAAATGGATATCAAAATAGCCTTCCTTAATGGGAACCTTTAGGAAGATGTCTACTTAATACAACCTAAAGTATTTATGACTCCAAAGGATTCCAATAAGGCTTGTATGTTTTAGAAATCCATTTATGGTTTAAATAAACCATCTAGGTCATGGAACATTATTTTTGATGAATCCATAAAAAAAATTGGTTTTATCAATAATGAATGTGAGCCTTGTGTCTATAAACGTTTTAGTGGGAGTTCATTTGTTTTCTAAATAGTATATATTTATGAAATTTTACTTATTGGAAATGATATATGAGTCATACAGTCTGTTAAAGAATGGTTGAAGTAATGATTTTCCATAAAGGAATTGGGTGAGGCAGCATGTATTATTGGGATCAAGATCCATCATTATAGATCCAAGTGATTTCAGGGACAATGTCAAAGTACATACATTGATATGATATTGAATATATTTAGTATGGAACATTGCAAGAGGGGATTGTTGCTATCATCACATGGAATTCGTCTTTCCAAGAATATGTGTTCCCAGACACTTGTGTAATGAATTATAATGGAAAGGACTTCATACACATTAGTGATTGGTTCAGTCATTTATATTATTCTATTTACTAGGATGGATTTCACCTTTTCAATGAGTGTGGTAGGGAGATATCATGATGACTCTGGTGACCATCATCGGATGGTAGTCAAGACTATCCTAAAATATCTTAGGTGTTCTAAGGATATGTTCCTAGTTTATGGAGTAAATTAAGAACTTGTAATCCAAGGATACACATATTCTAGTTTATGGATTGATGAAGATGACATGAAGTCCCAAATGGGATACATCTTCAATTTGAATGTAGGTGTAGTGAGATGGAAAAGCTCAAAAAATATCATGGTCACAAATTCTAGAGTAGAGACCAAGCATATTGCAGCATCAGAGGGAGCTAAAGAATTAGTTTGGATGTGTAGCTTCATCGAAGAGATAGATGTGATACTTAGCTGTAAAGATCCTATCACACTATAATGTGATAATACTATAGTGGTGGCTCTCGCAAAAGAGCTTATGTCGCATCAGCGAATGAAGCACATACATGAGAAGTATCATCTCTTAAGGTATCATTCTTAGAGAGGTGAAGTGGTGTTGAGAAATATTTCCCCAGCATACAATTTTGTGGACCACTTGTTAAAACCCTTGACTCAGAGGAATCATGATCACCATGTGAGGTCTATCGGACTGAAATTCGTAGGTAGTTGTCTCTAGTCCAAGTGAGAGTTTATAAGAGTTGGTTTCATAGAATGAACTGTTTGTAATTTTATTACATGTATATTTAATTTATTTATATATGAAACAAATAATTACATATTTATCATTATTATGCATGACTATGATGTAATATTATCAAACAATATTTATTTCATTGATAAGGTCACAGAAGTTCCCCGCTATGATGAGAAAAATGAAATGATATAACAATATTCTCAAATATAGTTCTATAATTGAATGACGTAGTATGATGGGACACATAGCACGCAGATCATTAGGTTCTATTACTTGTAAGAAGATGAGACTTCCTCTTAGGAAGTTCGCACTTGGTAATCTCTATGAGAGGAGATTATGAGAAAAAACCCACTAGTAGGAATTTTGAATATTTTTTTGTCATCAGATATGTCTATTTACAGGCACGTGTAATGATCCTTATAAAAAATATTATCATTGATATGTTTCACAACTCGTGCACTTTGAATTATTGACAAAATCAGACATGCAGATAGTTGGTAGTCTATAGGGTATGTTGGGTGTGTCACAAGTGGAAAATTATAAATGTATAAGTCAAGGAATTATTGGTACCTTCCAATTATATAATTTGAAATACCTTCTCTTTGATTAAAATAGAACCATCGCACAATATTACATGGACGTGGTGTAACAATGTGTTTATTTCAGTCATTTAAAGAACAACGTGTAATGCATAAATGTTGATTAAACTATCATGAAATCTTCTTAATGATATATTGTGACAATGGTTTTATATTACATAGTGAGCATTCATAGATGAATTACATTATTGTGACTTTAATTTATTTCTCTTGGGTTCTTTGACCCATTGCAAGATCGTACAATTGGACTTTAGGCAAGCCCGCCTAATGCCAATGAGAATGATTCCTAGAGAGTCACACACAATGTGTTTCAGGTTGTATTATGTAAATTCAATTTGAATTTAATTAATAAATAGTATTCTCAAGAGAGATGAATAATTTAATTCAAGTTAAAATGATTTCATATATTAAATTAATATTTACTAATCAGATTGTGGGTAAAATATTTTTATTTATTTTAAGGAAATTTTAATAAAAATTTATTTACTAGTTTATAAAAAAATATTTACTTAATACAATAGAATATTTTATTTATTTATTCAAGCATTCAATAAATGGATGTGGATTATGAGAGGACCAAGCCCAGTCTGATGTTAAAATAATTATTTGCAAGACGATGAATAATTATTTAACTAGTTCGAACAAGTAAATTAAGGGATCTATTATTGTTTAATGGAGAAATTTGTTTATAATTATACTTTACACATATTGGTGCACCATAAATAATGACGCAGTATTGTTATTAATATCACGGGTTTTATATAAGTTAATGAATGTATTTAATTGCTTCTACAAAATTAAATATTATAACTATATTCCTATGTTAATAAATAGACACATACATCTATTATGCCATTGAATGAATTTCATGGCCGGAGAATTGATAATTGTTGAGATAAACATTTTCTATCTTGAATCCTCTTCCCTCCACTCTCAAGAATGATATACGTTCTTCAAGTTTGATGAATAAGGGATCAAGAATGACTGACACAATACACTCTCTTTACTGCGATAGCACCCAGATAATGAGTGGTATTGATGGGAGGCCATCACAACACATGTGGATCACCGCTAGAGGTATTCTAGTTTCGATACTCACAAGTGCATCAAAATTATCTGGAAGGGTCATTCCGAATGATCAACATCATCAATGAAGAAGTTACTAAAGATCTAGGAATTCATTTCTTTATGAAATTAATTAAATTAATTAAAAACATGATGTTAAAGATCTATTTAGTCAATAAGGTTTCTTTATGAATTATCCATTCATCTATATTTTTAAAATCACAAACACTCTATCTTAAAGAAAATCATATTTTCCCTATGATTTATCTTAATAAAAAAAATTTTTCCCCATGGAAATTTATCCGTACCTATTTTTTCACTGTTCATTTTATAGTTTTTCTAAATCTAACACATTTTATTCCTAAGTATATAAAATGGTTTCTCATCTAAAATCCTAGAATCCTATAAATCCTTGGATATAGAGTATTTAGTTTTTCAGGTTTAGAATTAAGACTATAAATTCTCTAAAATTAAAACTGTGAATTATTTGAAATTCAGACTCTCAATTGTTTGAAATTCAGACTCTAAATTCTATGAAATTGAGACTCCAAATTATCTGAAATTCAGAAAATGAATTCTCTGAAATTCAGACTCCAAATTCTCTAAAATTTAGACTCCATATCCCTCTGAATTCCGAATATGAATTTCACAGAATTCAGACTATATATTCCTTAAAATTCAGACCCCAAATTTCATAGAATGTAGACTCCAAATTCCATAGAGTTCAGACTCTGAATTCCTCAAAATTATGACTCTGAATTCATTGGAATTCAGATTTCTGAATCTATAAAATTATTGTTCTGAATTCTTTAGAATTAAAAATCTGAATATAAATGATTTATAGTCTCCAAATTATTATTTCCTTTGATGCTAATTTTTTTATTAGAATATAAAAAATACATTTTCCTGAGGAAGATTATTTTTCTTACACTTGTTATTATTATGAAATGATGTCATACAATCTATTCCTAACTAACCATTGTTTTAGTGACACATGTATAGGTCCCTCAGATATTCAAGAAAAAATATGATCGTTGGAGGAAGGAGCCGACCGTTAGATAAGTGCCTATAAATAGGTTTTCATTTTAATGAGCTAAAAACCAGTTGATCACTCTATAGATTGCATACTGTTGAAGTGATTTATAAAGAGAGAGACTCTCATGCCTTGTTTGTACTGAACATCATGTTCATCTTTCTTCGTGACACTCCTATTTTGGTGTGTAAAATCGAGGGCTTCTGGGGATATGAACATAGAGGTTCCGACTACCTTAATGTTCAAGGAATTTTGTATATAAAATGATAGAGGATCCAACCACCACATTGTTCAAGGTATTCTAGGTATAGAAAAATAGTTTTTGATATTTATATCGAAGGCTTAACCTAGTATGGGTAAGACATACTTTCTTGAAAGTATAAATAAAGGGACCTTTATCGATGGTTGTTGGATATCCTAATCTTTGGGTTAATATTTTTCATACATATTACTTGTTTTGTTTCAAGTTTATTTCCACTGTATATTGATAAAGGAAGAAAGTATATTCTTCTTATACTTTCTTGTACTTTTTTATACTCTGATAAGTAAGATTCTATATGCTTTACGGTAGAATCTTTTTCTTTTAAACGATTATTAAGTTTCATTTCTAGAATCAAATTTTCGGACACTAGAAAGTTTGTATAAGTAAAAGAGTTCTTGTGAATTTACCTTGTTTAACATAGTTAATCATAGTTTTCCATAAGGATAAAAAAAATTGTTTTTAAACTTACAATTCACCCTTCTTGTAATTGAGCATCTAAATTCATATTTCAATCCTATAATTGGTATTAGAGAAGGTCTATGAAATACTTATATCCACATATAATTTTTTTTGATCTAGTTTTCATTGTTCTTAATATTTTCCTTGATTAATAATTTTTACCCTTGTTTAAAAAAATATAAAATAACATGTATTGTGGAAGGATATTTTATTCCAGATCTAAGGAATGAAGGTTGGTTCGATTGACAATATAAATCCTACTAGACCACATATATTTTATGGGAATGATTATGAATATTTGAGAGATTGTATGAAGAATTATGTTATTAATACTGGAGTGGTATAATTTATTATGATTACCGAAGATTACAAGATTTATGATAAGGAAGTCTGAAATTTTACAAATCAAGAAAAGTCATAATATCAACTAAAATACAAGGTACACAATAATTTGTTATGGTCCATGATCTGGAATGTATATAGTCATATTTCTTCTTGTGAAGCTGCTAACTATATCTCAAAGAAATTTGAAGTTACACATTTGGTTCATCTAAATTAATAGAAACTAGAAGAGCTATGATTAGATCAGATAATCATGGATTTCTATTTCCTTATAGAGAACCAATATGCAAGGTACAACAAAGGTTTATGACTATTTTTAACATTATACAATCTATGGGTGAAAAGGATTAGACAATTAGGAACTTGTGGGTAAGATTTTAGATATCATCTATAATGAGTGGGAATCTAGGTGAACTTCTATTGATGATAATAGTAAATTATCTCAAATTACTCTTGATGAGATTTTTGAAACTCTTCTTCAACATGAGAAAATATTGAAAGATATGTTGATATGAATAAAAAGAACAAAGGTAATGGAAGTGTATCTTTACTCATACTAAATCGAAGACCCGTGAAAGGGTTAGAAGTTCCATGTCTGAGAAAGAAACTATTTTATCATAATCTAGTGAATGGGAAAATTATTAGATTTATCTAGCTAATATTTCTCAAAGGATGTAAAAGATAGTTGGGAAGAAAGACATTCAGTATAGATATAAGAATAAAGAAAGAAAATAAAATAATGATATGGAAGTCAATTGTCATGAATGCAATAGAGTAGGCCATATAAGGCCATATTTTATTATTCTTAAGAAAAATTATATAAAGGAAAATCATTATGATAAGAATAGAAATAATTACTACAAAGCTAATTCTATGAATGTTTTGAAAGCCTATGACACCTAGAGTGCTAGTGGTAGTGACTCTTCTAATGAATTCTCAGAGCTTGAATCATCTGATCAAAAGAATCTTGGTCATCTTGCATGAATACCTTTTGAAAATCATTGTCTAATGGCCAAGGTACATAATTATGAATCTATCAAAATGTATCCTTGAATTAAATTTATACTAATGATAAATATAATAAGTCATCAAATGAAGATTCTAATTTTGATAAAGATAACATATTACCTACTTATGATGATGTATCTTGGCTTCCTAAAATGATTGAGAATGTAAATTATATACTCAAGAAAAATATTGATAAAGAAAATTCTAGAATTTCAATTTTAACTAAAGAAGTCTTAGATCATTATAAAGATCCTGATAAGAAAATTTTATATTATGAATGTATTCCCAAAAACCATGAGGAAGAAAATTCAGAAAATGATTAAATTCTAAGGATCTTAAAAATGTAATTTCGAGGAAAAATTATTTAGAGACTTACTCTACTTCAAAAACTAATGTTTTTGAGGATAAAACATAGTTATTAAACTAATGTTAGAAATATTCACCTTGAGGAAGTGTTTTTCAAAATTTACATTATGTATGGAAAACTTTAACTATATGAATTCTCAAATTTGACAACTAATTAAAAGTTCTAGATTTTGTTATACTCATTCTAAGCCAATTTTTGGTAATAACTATTTTGGTCCTCTATGTGATCCATTCTGTAATAAATGTTAGTTTGGTGGACATTGGGAAAAAAATCGTTCATTAATAAAAACTCAGTCTCTAGGTTTTCATAAAGCTTATTTTTCAAAGAAAACGTGTATTCCTAAAATATTACTTTCTAAAATTTCCAGATACAAGAAAATTTGGATTCTAAAAGTCTGACACTCTTATGTTTTGGAATATAGAGATAGTACCAACAGTAACTCATTTTACAAGGATAGTGGATGGTCATGGTAAATGACTGGAAATAAATACTACTATGAAAGGATTATCCAGATGAAAGGAGGAAAAGAAACATTCAGAGATAATGCTCAGGGAGAAATTATTGGAATAAATAACAATGTTATTCATGGAGAAATATTTATTTAAAATGTTTTATATATTAAATATCTTAAGCACAACCTCATTAACATAATTAATTTTTTTGTTTAAGGTTACGTTATGAATTTTAGGAATGACATATGCTTGAACATAGTTCCAAGGAATAGTTTATTCATTCTACCGATAGGCAAAAGAATGTATACACACTAAATTTAGAAGACATAGAGAGAAGATATACCTTGTCTTGGTGAAATAGAAGATCAATCATTGTTATGGAATAGAAGGTTCAGACATTGTACCGTTATGAACCTATGTAAACTCACTAAAAAAAAGACTTTTTAAGGATCTACCAGATCTTAGATATAATTTTTCAAAAGTTTTTTATCCTTGTCAATATGGGAAGAAACATAAATCAAGATTTAAATAAATCAATGAAGTCTCAAATAATAATTCATTATAGTTGGTGCATATGGATCTTTTCGGTCCAATACAAACTGGAAGCATTAGAGGTAAATAATATGTATTTTTCCAAGTTGATGATAACACTATATTTACATGGGTCTATTTTTTAGAAAATTAATCTGATGATTTTTCTTATTTTAAAATATTTAGAGTCCAAGATAAAAATTAGAAAAATCCTCCATTTATAACTATTCATAGTGATCATAGAGGAGACTCTCAAAATTCTAATTTAGAAACAATTTATAGTAGAAATGTTATTACTCATAACTTCTCAGCACCAAGAACTCCTCAAAAAAATTGTGTTGTAGATTGAATAAATAGATTTTTCTTGAAGAGACAACTAGAACTATGTTGAGTGAATATTCCATAGCTAAATATTATTGGGCTAAAGCTATAAGTACATATTTTATACTATAAATCACGTTGTGATTAGACATTTTCTAAATAAAACCATGTACGAATTATGGAATGGTAGAAAACCTAGACTTTCTTACTTCAAAGTATTTGGTTGTAATGTATTCATTTTGAATAATAAATATAATTTACATAAATCCACACCCAATGCTGATGAAGGAATTTTCATTGGCTACACTAAAACTTCTAAGGTTTATATAGTTTTTAATAAAAATACGTGAACTATGGGTGAAATAGTGTCAGGACCCGATCCTATTGGTTACGAGCCGCAACTACCCCAAGCCCTCCTCCATAGGTCTGTGGCTAGAGTCAAGCGATGAAGGCATAACAATCTTAGGGAGGCCTTTTCCTATATACCTATTCCCACAGACACAACCCACTAAATTCAGAACTACAAAGTAAAAAGGGAACCAATGTACGGACAACAATATATCAACTAAAAATAATGCATCAAACTCTAAAAACAAAACAAGTAAATTGATGAAAAGTAAACAGACAATTAAACTTAACATTAAAGGGGAAAAGCATGCGCCCAAATACAAAGGTGCCACCACCCGACAACAGGTAATGAGAGTAAACAATTGGTGATTCTCACACGTTAAAGTCCTACTACGACCACTAAACGCAGCCCAAGCTCTTGTGTCCTCTATGCTCATCTGTAGTCTCTATCGACCTATCCATCGTCTTCAAGGAAACACCAAGTGCGGGCAATGCCCAAGTAAGGGTGAGTATAAGGATACTTAGTAGGATTCCCCGAATACTTGAGGGAGAAAAAAAGAAGGCGGTATAATGGCGAGCAGTAGACAGAACAATGAATATTATAAGGGTACAGTAGAGAGAGTGCAGCTCAACCCATCAAAAGAAAGGAAGTAGGATAATCCAACCAATAGGATATATACACGGAAAGCATGTGGCATATCACATGCCTCTCCACCTGTAACGCCCCGACCCCAGTTACCCAGAGTCGGTGCATTATTACATAACATTGACATGATCACAAGAAATATCAAATCTCGAAATGCAGATTGGTTTAGTAGACTTGGAAACACTAGATATATTCATAAAATTTTACATTACATCATGAAGTGAAAAACTACTAAAACAATATATTGTCTCCATAATCCACACTATTATCCCCTCATAATAACCCTACAGGTCATTCATAATTTACTTCTTCACATCCTGGGAAAAATAAAATATAGAAAAGGGGTGAGCTCAAATTCCTAGTAAGGATAACAATATAGCAGAAACATTCATAAATAAGAATAAACATTTAAGGAAATGTATAACTAAAACAAAAGCCTTTTTAACTTGATCTTCAACATAGTATGGAAAAAATAAAATGAAATAATGCCATTTACTTATTCACATGGGTATTCTAATAATCAAATAATCAAATGCAATATCAATAACCACTTTCATGATGATGGAATGCATGATGCCGAACTTTAATTTTTGTGTCAAGGCCTCGTGCCAAGACCTAAGGGATAACTGTAACCGGAAACCAACCCGGAGATCCTCTGTAACTAGACTCCATCCCGGAGTGCCTCTAATAACCAGACACCAACCCGGAGTGCCTCTAATAATGGGACACCAACCCGGAATGCCTCTAATAACTGGACACCAACCCGGAGTGCCTCTAATAACCGGACACCAACCCAGAGGGACTACTGTAACTGGACCCCAACCTGGAGGGATTACTTTTACCGGTCCCCAACCCAGAACATACAAGTCCAACACATTTATCTTAAGAAGAGGATGAAATATAACATAAACATTCGTATTAAAACTAACATACAAAATGGAAAAACTTTAATCATAAACCATTAATGCCATAAAAATAACTCATCCACAGTAAAACATATCACAAAACCTTCAATATAATATAGATGTTTTTTATCATAATAAATCAACTTCAAATAAGCGTAAAATCAATTAAAGGATGTTGACAAAGATGAAATAAGAAATCTTTTTAGAGAAATATATCTTTCTATTTTGAAATCATTTAAGAGTCATATATTTATAAAATAAAACATTTTCTTTGAAAATATTCTTATAAGCTTGTAAGGGAAGCTTCGACTATTTTATAACGGTGGAAAATAACCACACCCGCCGTGTAAGTTAAAAAAACATTATTACCTTAATTCTGTCGAAAAGGTAAAAAAGAACCTTGTTTGGAAAATGACGGAATGATTCCTTTATAAAACTCTTATAAAAATTCAAACAAGGGTGTAAATGACTTTAAACCATATTCTTTTAAATAGTAAAATTGTTGTGAAATACATTTTTAAGAAACTTGGATTTGGATGATAAAGAGATCTCAGTAGATTATTACGTATAAACAACCTCGGATAATGAAGAGATTGTGAATTAAACCCTTACCTTGTACTTTTACTTGGTTGGGGTAGGATATCATCCTTTATAATGGTGAAATAATTGTTATTAAATTATTCAAGAATCATATACATTAATATGATATCATATATGATCTTTTAACATTGATTTGTTAATAATATCTTAGTATTATCGTTGTTTTGGGTGATAACTTACTCATTTTCTTTTATATGTTTTGTTACGTATGCCATGTTTGTAATTGATAGTTTGTATCTTAATCATAACCAGAATTATATCAAGTCCTTAGATACTATTATTAATCATCAAATAAGAATTATACTTGAATGGATATGATGGAGAATGAATCTCATCACGTTCGTGGAGACGGTAGTCCGTACGTAAGAAAGAGCGACAATATCATTATTCTGATATTAAAATAATATATAAAAAGATGGTATATCATATATAAAGAATCATTAACATTTTATATTTATTATTTACATGAGTTACACATCATTATTATACCCATCCAAATAATAATATCTTGAATAACAATTACACCACGACGTGGAGACGGTAAGACGTACGTTTGCACGTATGGTGACATGTTATTCTAAGGGTGTATAGAATACTAAATATGGTTGTACCATATTTATAATAACATCACAGTATATATATGATACTGGGGTTATTATTTTAGAATGGTAATAACAAAGTAAGAAGAAGTGGAAGAAGAAATGAACTTGGAAAAGGGTGGTGAAATCATTACCTCTTCTTCGGGTTATTCCTTTTGATTTGATCAAAAGGGATACTACGGTTGGATTTATGATCAAACTAAGGCCTCTAGGTTGTATTGAAGGAAGTTGGGTGAGTATTGGGGAAGATTTTGGCCTAACCAAAAGGCTTTTATGGTATGATGAAATGAGAAGGAGGAGTGCCCTTTTATAAGAGGGGTGAGGGGAACCTTTGGAAAATCTAGAAATATTAATTTATAATAAATTCATATTCGGTTTCTAATGGCTCCAAAGTTGATTATTAAAATTTTAAGGTTGGGATAGGTCGAAAACCATTAAACCAATAGATGTTAGACAGGTTTGGGTTACTATATTAACCTTATCTTTATGTATTAACTCTAAGTTAATTAGTTTCACTTTTACAATGTCTCTTTGTATTTTTATATTATATGGTTAATAAACATACCATATACATCCAAGAGACCCCCAAGTGGTCCATTAATGATTCAAATATCATGATATAAGTCTCTTGGCCTAACCTTAGATTTTTAGGAATTTAATATCAATTAATAATATAATATTTGTTTTAAAAACTCTTTTATGTCAATTTTGACACTATTCAATAGTTGATTTTTTTGAAACCTATAACAGAATGATAATTTAAAAAAAAAATTAATTAAATCAATCCTAATATGTCATATTATCCTATAAAATTATTTTAATTCACTAAAAGTCTCAAATTATATTTATTTGGGTATTTATAATATCAATTATTTTAATTTTTCACTATTATGGTAATTACTGCATCATCGTTGTGTCATAAATAAATTAAATTATTTAATTTCTAAAAATTATAAATAAAATATAATTATGTAGGAAATAGTTTTATATTTCTAATGGATATTTAAAATTTAAAATAAAACATATATAACCCTATGTAAAAATTTTTTGTCTAAAAGTTATATGCTTGTGTCATTTTTGTATTAATTTTGACTTAATTAAAATAAAGTTTCCCTATCACTTACAAGTGGCACCATGAGGTCCCTAAATTGACCCAAAGATGCCCATGGTCGACCATGTATCAACCAATAAGGTTAGCACACGTTTTAGGGTAATTTTTTATTATTATAATATTATTTTTAACCCCTATTTACCGGATTTACCCTTCAACCATGGTAAATAAAATATTTACCGAAGTAATTATTCAAAATGTCTAAAAATAAAAGTTACCTATTTACACAATTTGAAAATCCTGATTCCAAATATGGAATCCATTTTTTCAAATTCAAAACACAGAAGTGGAAGAAATTAATTTAAAATTAATTCCCGTTGTCAAAACAAAAAGCGTGTTTTTATGATATAATAACTATCAAAAGATTGATACTTGTTTTTATTTGGTTTAATAGTGAAATTATGTCCAATGAACAACATTGTATTAAATGGAAAAATATATTCTAAATATAATTTAAAACCACTCAAATTAATAATTTATCACTATTAATTATTTTGATTAAAAAAGTTGTTTTTAATTAAAATTTAGTAATTTTTACTATTAATCAAAATATGAAAGTTATCCAAAAAGTACCAAAATTTCACCTTAAGCTAAATTCGATACTCCTAATCCAAAAATTAATTCCATTTTGAGAGATAAAATTTCCAAAATTTTTAAATTTGGGTATTACTATTCATAACCGCTAGTTTGATTAGTTGTGGTGTGTGTTAGAACTCGAAGTTGCGTACAACATGCGCTACTGTATTATTCAAAGAGAAGCCTACCGTGGAAGCTTGGGGTGTTACATTGTAAATTGTTTTAAGTCCCCATTCTAATGAATAAATTTATTTAGTCAAATTGAATATATAAAAGTTTAAAATATTGGATTTAAAAAGGGTTAACTATTAAGTTGGTAAAAGTGCATTTTTGAAAAATACTTATTCTATCTGAAAAAAAAGAATTTGTTCTTACATTATGTCTAAGAAACTAATAATATGGATTAGAAAATTATAAGTATTATATAAGGTTCAAAATTTAGTTAATACTATTTATAACCTCTTTTGAACGGCTTGTTCGGTAAGTCATAGTGCGCTTGAACTCAGTGTTGCGTGTAGTGCAAGTTATTGAATTATTTTGAAGAAATAACACACTATGAAATCTTGGGGTGTTACATTCTCCCCTCCTTCAATAATTTGCGTCCTCGCAATTTGAAATTGTTTTTCGAAAATAAAAGGTTGAAAATAGAAAATAACTTTATGGGAAAACCCACATCGGAAATTGGGTTACTAAAATTTAGTCTTAATATGAGGAAAAAAGAAACAAAAGGGTCTCCACCAAATTATGATCTCGATTAGGAGAACATTGGTGGATATTTGAGACATATAATTGGAGGAAAAATGTAAATATTTATAGGTAGTGATTGAGGTCATCAATCACAAACAAGTGTAAAATTGAGGTCCTTAAATTAATCAATCTATGATGATTTGAAATATCATCGGTTCAACAAAACATAGGGTATTAGGATAACACATTTTTGGTTTTATGATTACTTACATAAAGTATAAGAATTAATTATTCATATAATAAGAGAATAAGGAAAATATATACTTGACATGTAGAGTCTAAACCTTTAACTAAGTTCTACCACAAACTCATCTTTCACTCTAAAAGATAATAGAACTTAAAAATAATATTCTATTTATCCTATTCGTATAGGGTTTAAAAATGAAATTATAATTCATCTAGAAGAACCATTAAAAACAACATTATTCAAACCAGGACATCACGTGGGTCAGTGGTAGGTGATACACCCTTGTCGCCCTTCGGTTGTGGGTTCAAGTCTCGCGGCCTTTCCGGATGCGACGGGTTGCCGCCCGACCTCCGGGTTGTCCTTTTATGGCAATCCAAAATAATCCAAACTAGAACTATCCAAAATACTTCAGTACAAAATTTATAAGGAAGGTAAACACAATGAAGATCCTTTTTTTGCCGCGTAATAACATTTAATCACCTTCATCATGTATTCTTTTAAAACATTTCAACATCTTTAATTACCATAAAACCTTATTGATTACATTCATGATCCCTTATTCATTATAGAATAATAGATATACTCTTTCAATACAAAAATATTTTAAATCCCAACAATGATGGAATATACGAATCATTAATCAGTTTCAAGGTAGTTAAGAATATCCAATATAATTTATCCAAATCAATCATGTATTATTCTAAAATCACTACCTTGGTATCAGAACCATATTATGGATTATCTTTCTCTCAACCATATATTTTCCAAATATTTAACCTGTTATTGAGTCACTTTTCTTTTTTCCACACAATATCAAGTCCTTAATGAAATAGTAATGCAGTACAATCCTTATATACTCCATAATTATTATAACAAGTACATTGTTGATACAACACTCAAATGACATAATCAACATAAGAACTCTAATCATTCCTCTTCATCTGTGGTAGTGTAGAGACCCAAACCCTGACGTACATGGACATTACATTACTTTTGCGGAATACTTAGTACATAACAAAAACACACACAGAAGGATTGTAATAGTTTAGTGTCTTTGGAAACTCGGAATATAATCTTCTAATCGTGGTGAAAGATCTTCAACATCTCCCATAAAGATCTTCCCTTTTTTTACCTAAAAACTTTCTTTATATCCTTTGGAAAAGAAAACATAAAAGGGTGAGCTCAAATTCTCAGTAACGGTAAACAAAAGAAATATCAATCACATCATATTCAAAAGAACATAACATTTTGGAAATCTTAACCTGCAAAAGAGAGCATAATTTCATAACATGGGATAAATCATGGCAGTGAAATGTAATCACAATAATCATAACTTAAAACCCGAAACTTTGTGGCATACACACATAATCATAGAGAATCATATCTTATTAGTCAAGACTCATTGCTAAGACTATCTTAGTGGAAAAAGTCCATTTCTGAATCGAGTAACCCTCGTTTCAGTCCTGTTTCACTGAACCAGTATAACCCACCATTCCAGCCATGTCTATCTCATGAGATATAAAATCTTTACCCAATGCATTGGAGGTAGATATAGGTCCCACCCATCTCATAATGATACCATTCTTATGTGTGCCACAAAATCATAAATCATACATCATTACATAACCCATGTAATAAAAATGGAATCATAAACATCATGACATCATAAAACAATTCATATACGATAAAGGAATTCATAAAAATAATTCCATCACAACATAATCAAATCAATTTAATAATAGGGATAAAAACAGAACCCTTTATTATCTTAGATGGAAAATAATTTTGATAAAACACTTGAACTTCATTCTTGAGGAAAATATCCTTTCTACTTCAAAAACATTTTTCCTTTCTTAACATGTCATACAAGTTTAAACTAAAATAAGTTGATTAAAAATAAACATGAAAACTTGTAAAGGAAGCTTCTTGGAAATAATGTTTTAAAAATCCATTCATGCCGTATAAGTTTAAAAAACATTCTTCGTACTTTTGTCAGAAAAGTCAAAAAAAGTACCTCATACGAAAAACGACAAAAGATTCCTTTCATATCTTTTACTAAAAACTCACTGAAGGTTAAAAATCGATATAAACTATTGTATAAGGATATAAATATTACATATTTAGGAAACATGTATGTGGATGATAAAATACACCCTAGTAAATACCAATGTATAAACAATCTCGGATAAAAATGAGATTGTGATATTTCCCTTACCTTAGGTACGACTTGATTTGTAAGTGTCCGAACCTCCTGTATAATGATTTAAATAATGTTATTGACTTATTCCAGAATCATACTTATTTTTATGATATAATATATTGTCATATTCATTGCTTCTTAGTAGTAATATTTCATTGCTACGTGTTATTCGGGTGTTTATAACTTTTTGTTCTTATGCATGTTTTGTCGAATAAATTCTTATTCTTTTCTTTAGGTTATAGATACCTCATTTCCAGAATGTTATTAGCGTAATATATATCATATCCATTCATTCAATTCATTTATATAATCATTATGAGATGAAGATCATGTAGAACGAGTTGCATCACATCGTGGAGACGGTATTCCGTACGTACGCACGAGTGATGATATCGTTCCTATGATCGTGGAATTGTATTGTAGTATATGTATACTATTTCAGAATCAATATCACTTTATAATAGTCATATATAGTCATTGTTTACACCATTATACCCATCCAATTAAGGTGGTGGCGGAAAATAGATTACACCACGGCGTGGAGACGGTATTCCGTACATACACATGCGCGGTGATTTCTTTTTCCGTAGGATGGATAGATGGTGAAATAGGGTTTTTTTAATACTTATAATAACATATTAGTATATGAGTGATACTTCTGTTATTTATTCATAATGAAACAACTAAATAAGAAGAAGTGGAAGAAGAAATAAAGATGAAAGAATTGGTAACGGACATTACCTCTTCTTTGAAGTGCTTCTTTGAGACCTTCTTTTAGGGCACTAAAATTGGTCTTTGAGGAAGACCAGAACCTCTAGGATGTTGATAGGGAAGTGGAGAGGAGAATTTTCAGGGTTTGTCCGAGCTTGAAGGCTCAAAGTTGTGTGAGGAAGAGAGGGAGGAGGTGCCCTTTTATAAGGGAGGAGAGGGGTACCTTTGGAATAACTAAAAATATTATTTTATTATAAAGTCATGTTCAGTTATAAATAGCTCCAAATTGATTTATTTCGAGGATAAGGTGGGGATGGGTCGCAATCCTCTCATCCAATTGAATTTATACAAGTTTAGGATCCTATTTTGACCTTATCATTTAGATTTAACATTAAGTTAAATAATTTTACTTTTACCGTGTCTCCTTCTGTTCTTACACTATAAGGTTAATAAACATACTATAAGAAGCCAAAAGAACACCAATTTATTTATTATTAATATATATAACCTTATCTAAGTCATTTGTCCGAACCTTAGATTTTTAGTAATAAAATAACAATTAATAATATAATATTTGTTTTAAAAACTATTTTATGTCAATTTTGACACTATTTAGTAATTGATTTTTTTGAAAATCATAAAAGAATGATAAGTTCGAAAAAGATTATTTAACTCAATACTAACATGTCATATTAACCTAGACAATTAGTTTAATTCATAAAAAGTCTCATATTATATTTATTTGGGTATTTATAACATCAATTATGTCAATATTTCATTAATAAGATAATTACTGCATCATCGTTGTGTCATAAATAAATTAAATTATTTAATTTATAAAAATTTGAAATAAAATACAATTATGTATGAAATATTTTTATCTTTCTAATGAATATTTATAGTTGATTTTATCTTATGTATAACCCCATATTAAAAATGTTTTAGTAAATAATCTTTGATTTTACCTCTTTTAACCCTTCTTTAAATAAATTAATAATAAATGTCCTAATCTAATCCAAGTGGGCCTAAATGGTCATATTTTATTCCTAAGATTGTTTTTGGTCGAATTAAACTTGTCCAATAGAATTAGTACATGTGTTAGGGTAATAATAATAACATTTCTACCCTTAATTACCCTATTTACCTTTAACCGTTGTAAAAATAAGTAAAAATTTACTATTCACCAAACAATTATTTTCATCTCATTGAACCAAATTTTACTTACTGACATCAACCGTGTCTCTCAGAGTTTTGAAATTTCACTCATAGAAACGGTAAAATTAAGTTTTATGAACAATTCAGTTTTTTTTACCTACCACTTAGTGGTTTCACTATTCATCAAAAAATTGAAAGTTTTCATAAAAATACCAAAAATTAGGCCTAAGCTATATTTGATATTATGAACTCAAAAATGATTTCTATTTTACCAAATTCAATACATATCAGTTGAATTAATTAATTTAAAAATTAATTCCCGTCGTCAAAACAAATAGCGTGTTCTTGAGAGATAATAACTATCAAAAGATGGAAACTTGTTTATAACTGGTTTAAATGTGAAATTACATCCAATGACCATCATTGTATTAAATTGTAAAAATATATTCTAAATATACTTTAAAACCACTCAAATTAATAATTTATCACTATTAATTATTTCGATTGAAAAAGTTGTTTTTAATTAAAATTTAGTAATTTTCACTATTCATCAAAATATGAAAGTTATCCGAAAATTACCAAAATTTCACCCTAAGCTAATTTCGATATTCCGAATCCAAAAATGAAGTCCATTTTGAAAAAATAAATCTAAAAAATTTAAAAAGTGGTTATTACTATTCATAACGGCTAGTTTTAATAATATTTTAATAACATATCGTTGTTTTGCGAAACTTGGTGTTGCGTACAACACATGCTATCGTGGAAGGTCCTGATTGCCTGTAATTCAAGCTAGGTCAGAGATGTGTGTTGTGAAAGCTCCTTTTGGTGTAGCGTATAACACAAGACATTAATGAAATTAATAAGAATATTTTTCATAAAATCTCGGGGTGTTACATTCTACCCCCCTTAAAATGAATTTCTCCCTCGAAATTCGTCAGGGTTATAAATGGTTTACTATTCAAAAGTTTCTTTAATTTAAACCCACATCGCAAAAAGGAATACCAAAACCAATTTTAAAAACAAATGTATGAAACGTAACGGTTACCCAAATAAACTAATCATTGGGTTTCCACATAGGTGAAAATATGGATATGGAAGAGAAATCTAACCATCATGTTCTGATGGAGAGTGGTAGAGAACATGGCTATGGAAAACCCAACAATCACAAATCCATAAATTTGTGACGATCTAAGGTACCATCTGATTAATCATATATAAGAGCACTAGGACAACATTTTTGGTTTTCAAGATCGTTTCCCTAAAGTTGAAGAATTTGAATTAGAATAAATACTTACTTTATTTTGGTACAATCTCACTGTTTTTCATGCCTTGAACAATTTCCACTTCATCTCTTAAATAAATGAAGTTGAATTTTTTATTCGTGAAGTGTTAGCAGATCATGTGATAGAATGACGGGGCATTCCATTTGTCTTAAACAAAAGGTTAGAAAAATTTATTAAATATACATAAGTCATTATATAGTGAGATTAATCATATATGGTTCCTAAAATGGACTTATACTTCATATATCACACTGCTTAATATAATAAAACTAGTTTCTAAAAAACAGGGACTTCCTGTAGGCCAGTGGTAGGCGATAAAGGCCAGTCTCACTTCGGTTGTGGGTTCGATTCCCACAGTCGTGTCCAACGCGATGGGCTGTCGCCCGTCCTGCAGGTTGTCCTTTTTCTAAAACAATATTACTATAACATCCCATCAATAATATCGAAAAAAACTTCTATCATTAAACAAAACTAACTTATGTCCATCATAATCCATTCCAATATTTAGGCTTATCCATAATACTGCAGTCCACTCTCATAACATAGTGAAAATGATTACCAGAGATTTAATACCATCATTGATCCCCATATATCATAAGATATGTTTTGTTGGTCACATTCCAAACATTCAAAGTACTTATTCATGTATTCTCTAGAATACACATTGAACATTAGTGAAAACATGAATGAAGTTAAAAGTTAACACCCTCCACATACCAAAATCCTCAAAATTCTATATACTCAAACCATGATATCACTTAGTCCTTATATCAATCATGAGCTCATGAATACTGTCAAACAATTCATTTTCTACTTATCCCTTCATTATGCGCATATCATCTATATTCCAAAAATATCTGAATATCCTTTAATGGATACTGGTACCATTAATCATACACTTTCAAAACTCAAGGAAAGACAACAGTGTAACAATCCTTAGATGTCTCTTTATTCCATAGTACCATGAGATTACTTATACAACATTACACATGATAAACATGCAATCATTCCACTACATTCTTAAACCATTGACCAAGCTTCAACAATTCTTTCATCTCACATATCATTTGTAGTCGCTTCATCATCATCGACATAAATACTACCCATACGACCATACTGATTCTCTTCATGAGACTTTACCTTAGGGCAGTGGTTTGCATAATTCCCGTACATTCAACATTTAAAACATTTAACCATTGTTGATGTCGTAACAATACCATTATCCTCATCCCTGGTGTTAACTGAACCTTTTCCTTTCCACTTACTGGCTTTGTGTCCTTCTTTTCCACACCGAAAGCATCTTCAAGTTTCTTTGAAACATTCTCCTTGATGCCTCTTCCCACATGATTTAAATAGGGGAAATTGAACTTTCTTTCCTCTATGATCATCATGAAACTCCATCTTTCTCTTATTAGACGAGTCAGGAAACTTACCAAATTTTACTTTATTGATCATATTATGAGATTTCTGATTCGGCATAATAATGATGTTTGGACTTCCAAATCCCATTTCATTTGGTTTCTCATGAAAAATATCATTCCATTGTCCATCATATCCTCCATTATCGTGAATCACCTTATTTCCAGCCATTTTCTAAAACCCAAAAAGAATATTGTTAGAGGAAAAAATCATAATAAATGGGGAGTAACTTCAATATCTAACATCTTATTTTAAATTCTAATATCGTTACCATAGTTCTAGGACTATCCTATACGTATACTTATCCTTAGGGACATCCCTAGACATACCTTATAAATATCACTAGGGATCTCACTAACGTTCTCACATCCTAGTTTCCATAGGTTGACTAAACCTTTCCTCTGATACCAACTGTAGAGACCCAAAGCCTAACGTACATGGACATTACATTACTTTTGCGGAATACTTAGTACATAACAAAAACACACACAGAATGATCGTAATAGTTTAGTGTCTTTGGAAACTCGGAATATAATCTTTTAATCGTGGTGAAAGATCTTCAACATCTCCCATAAAGATCTTCCCTTTTTTTACCTAAAACCTTTCTTTATATCATTTGGAAAAGAAAACATAAAAGGGTGAGCTCAAATTCTCAGTAAGGGTAAACAAAAGAAATATCAATCACATCATATTCAAAAGAACATAACATTTAGGAAATCTTAACCTGCAAAAGAGAGCATAATTTCATAACATGGGATAAATCATTGCAGTGAAATGTAATCACAATAATCATAACTTAAAACCCGAAACTTTGTGGCATACACACATAATCATAGAGAATCATATCCTATTTGCCAATACTCATTGCCAAGACTATCTTAGTGGAAAAAGTCCATTTCTGAATCAAGTAACCCTCGTTTCAGTCCTGTTTCACTGAACCGGTATAACCTACCATTCCAGCCATGTCTATCTCATGAGATATAAAATCTTTACCCAATGCATTGGAGGTAGATATAGGTCCCACCCATCTAATAATGATACCATTCTTATGTGTGCCACAAAATCATAAATCATACATCATTACATAACCCATGTAATAAAAATGGAATCATAAACATCATGACATCATAAAACAATTCATATACGATAAAGGAATTCATAAAAATAATTCCATCACAACATAATCAAATCAATTTAATAATAGGGATAAAAACAGAACCCTTTATTATCTTAGATGGAAAATAATTTTGATAAAACACTTGAACTTCATTCTTGAGGAAAATATCCTTTCTACTTCAAAAACATTTTTCCTTTCTTAACATGTCATACAAGTTTAAACTAAAATAATTTGATTAAAAATAAACATGAAAACTTGTAAAGGAATCTTCTTGGAAATAATGTTTTAAAAATCCATTCATGCCGTATAAGTTAAAAAAACATTCTTCGTACTTTTGTCAGAAAAGTCAAAAAAAGTACCTCATACGAAAAATGACAAAAGATTCCTTTCATATCTTTTACTAAAAACTAACTGAAGGTTAAAAATGGATATAAACTATTGTATAAGGATATAAATATTACATATTGAGGAAAAATGTATGTGGATGATAAAATACACCCTAGTAAATACCAAAGTATAAACAATCTCGGATAAAAATGAGATTGTGATATTTCCCTTACCTTAGGTACGACTTGCTTTGTAAGTGTCTGAACCTCCTGTATAATGATTTAAATAATGTTATTGACTTATTCCAGAATCATACTTATTTTTATGATATCATATATTGTCATATTCATAGCTTCTTAGTAGTAATATTTCATTGCTACGTGTTATTCGGGTGTTTATAACTTTTTGTTCTTATGCATGTTTTGTCGAATAAATTCTTATTCTTTTCTTTAGGTTATAGATACCTCATTTCCAGAATGTTATTAGTGTAATATATATCATATCCATTCATTCAATTAATTTATATAATCATTATGAGATGAAGATCATGTAGAACGAGTCGCATCACATCGTGGAGACGGTATTCCGTACGTACGCACGAGTGATGATATCGTTCCTATGATCGTGGAATTGTATTGTAGTATATGTATACTATTTCAGAATCAATATCACTTTATAATAGTCATATATAGTCATTTTTTACACCATTATACCCATCCAATTAAGGTGGTGGCGGAAAATAGATTACACCACGTCGTGGAGACGGTATTCCGTACATACACACGCGCGGTGATTTCTTTTTCCGTAGGATGGATAGATGGTGAAATAGGGTTTTTTAATACTTATAATAACATATTAGTATATGAGTGATACTTCTGTTATTTCTTCATAATGAAACAACTAAATAAGAAGAAGTGGAAGAAGAAATAAAGATGAAAGAATCGGTAACGGACATTACCTCTTCTTTGAAGTGCTTCTTTGAAACCTTCTTTTAGGGCACTAAAATTGGTCTTTGAGGAAGACCAGAACCTCTAGGATGTTGATAGGGAAGTGTTGAGGAGAATTTGGCAGGGTTTTTCCGAGCTTGAAGGCTCAAAGTTGTGTGAGGAAGAGAGGGAGGAGGTGCCCTTTTATAAGGGAGGAGAGGGGTACCTTTGGAAGAACTAAAAATATTATTTTATTATAAAGTCACGTTCGGTTTTAAATAGCTCCAAATTTATTTATTTCGAGGCTTAGGTGGGGATGGGTCGCAATCCTCTCATCCAATAGAATTTATACAAGTTTAGGTTCCTATTTTGACCTTATCATTTAGATTTAACATTAAGTTAAATAATTTTACTTTTACCGTGTCTTCTTGTGTTCTTGCACTATAAGGTTAATAAACATACTATAAGAAGCCAAACGAACACCAATTTATTTATTATTAATATATATAACCTTATCTAAGTAATTTGGCCGAACCTTATATTTTTAGTAATAAAATAACAATTAATAATATAATATTTGTTTTAAAAACTATTTTATGTCAATTTTGACACTCTTTAGTAATTGATTTTTTTGAAAATCATAAAAGAATGATAAGTTAGAAAAAGTTTAATTAACTCAATACTAACATGTAATATTAACCTAGAAAATTAGTTTAATTCATAAAAAGTCTCATATTATATTTATTTGGGTATTTATAACATCAATTATGTCAATATTTCATTAATAAGATAATTACTGCATCATCGTTGTGTCATAAATAAATTAAATTATATAATTTCTAAAAATTTCAAATAAAATACAATTATGTAGGAAATATTGTTATCTTTCTAATGAATATTTATAGTTGAATTTATCTTATGTATAACCCCATATTAAAAATGTTTTAGTAAATAAACTTTGATTTTAACTCTTTTAACCCTTCTTTAAATAAATTAATAATAAAAGTCCTAATCTAATCCAAGTAGGCCTAAATGGTCATATTTTATTCCTAATATTGTTTTTGGTCTAATTAAACTTGTCCAATAGAATTAGTACATGTGTTAGGGTAATAATAATATCATTTCTACCCTTAATTACCCTATTTACCTTTAACCGTTGAAAAAATAAGTAAAAATTTACTATTCACCAAACAATTATTTTCATCTCATTGAACCAAATTTTACTTACTGACATCAACCTTGTCTCTCAGAGTTTTGAAATTTCACTCATAGAAATGGTAAAATTAAGTTTTATGAACAATACAGTTTTTTTAACTACCACTTAGTGGTTTCACTATTCATCAAAAATTGAAAGTTTTCATAAAAATACCAAAAATTAGGCCTAAGCTATATTTGATATTATGAACTCAAAAATGATTTCTATTTTACCAAATTCAATACATATCAGTTGCATTAATTAATTTAAAAATTAATTCCCGTCTTCAAAACAAATAGTGTGTTTTTAAGAGATAATAACTATCAAAAGATTGAAACTTGTTTATAACTGGTTTACATGTGAAATTACATCCAATGACCATCATTGTATTAAATTGTAAAAATATATTCTAAATATACTTTAAAACCACTCAAATTAATAATTTATCACTATTAATTATTTCGATTGAAAAAGTTGTTTCTAAATAAAATTTAGTAATTTTCACTATTCATCAAAATATGAAAGTTATCTGAAAATTACCAAAATTTTACCCTAAGCTAATTTCGATATTACGAATCCAAAAATGAAGTCCATTTTGAAAAAAAAATTAAAAATTTAAAAAGTGGTTATTACTACTCATAACGGCTAGTTTTAATAATATTTTAATAACATATCGTTGTTTAGCGAAACTTGGTGTTGCGTACAACACATGCTATCGTGGAAGGTCGTGATTGCCTGTAATTCAAGCTAGGTCAGAGATGTGTGTTGTGAAAGCTCCTTTTGGTGTAGCGTATAACACAAGACATTAATGAAATTAAAAAGAATATTTTTCATAAAATCTCGGGGTGTTACATTCTACCCCCCTTAAAATGAATTTCTCCCTCGAAATTCGTCAGGGTTATAAATGGTTTACTATTCAAAAGTTTCTTTAATTTAAACCCACATCGCAAAAAGGAATACCAAAACCAATTTTAAAAACAAAAGTATGAAACGTAACGGTTACCCAAATAAACTAATCATTGGGTTTCCACATAGGTGAAAATATGGATATGGAAGAGAAATCTAACCATCATGTTCTGATGGAGAGTGGTAGAGAACATGGCTATGGAAAACCCAACAATCACAAATCCATAAATTTGTGACGATCTAAGGTACCATCTGATTAATCATATATAAGAGCACTAGGACAACATTTTTGGTTTTCAAGATCGTTTCCCTAAAGTTGAAGAATTTGAATTAGAATAAATACTTACTTTATTTTGGTACAATCTCACTGTTTTTCGTGCCTTGAACAATTTCCACTTCATCTCTTAAATAAATGAAGTTGAATTTTTTATTCGTGAAGTGTTAGCAGATCATGTGATAGAATGAAGGGTCATTCCATTTGTCTCAAACAAAAGGTTAGAAAAAGTTATTAAATATACATAAGTCATTATATAGTGAGATTAATCATATATGGTTCCTAAAATGGACTTATACTTCATATATCACACTGCTTAATATAATAAAACTAGTTTCTAAAAAACAGGGACTTCCTGTAGGCCAGTGGTAGGCGATAAAGGCTAGTCGCACTTCGGTTGTGGGTTCGATTCCCACAGCCGTGTCCAACGCGATGGGCTGTCGCCCGTCCTGCAGGTTGTCCTTTTTCTAAAACTATATTACTATAACATCCCATCAATAATATCGAAAAAAACTTCTATCCTTAAACAATACTAACTTCTGTCCATCATAATCCATTCCAATATTTAGTCTTATCCATAATACTACAGTCCACTCTCATAACATAGTGAAAATGAATACCAGAGATTTAATACCATCATTGATCCCCATATATCATAAGATATGTTTTGTTGGTCACATTCCAAACATTCAAAGTAATTATTCATGTATTCTCTTGAATACACATTGAACATTTGTGAAAACATGAATGAAGTTAAAAGTTAACACCCTCCACATACCAAAATCCTCAAAATTCTATATACTCAAACCATGATATCACTTAGTCCTTATATCAATCATGAGCTCATGAATACTGTCAAACAATTCATTTTCTACTTATCCCTTCATTATGCGCATATCATCTATATTCCAAAAATATCTGAATATCCTTTAATGGATACTGGTACCATTAATCATACACTTTCAAAACTCAAGGAATGACAACAGTGTAACAATCCTTAGATGTCTCTTTATTCCATAGTACCATGAGATTACTTATACAACATTACGCATGATAAACATGCAATCATTCCACTACATTCTTAAACCATTGACCAAGCTTCAACAATTCTTTCATCTCACATATCATTTGTAGTCGCTTCATCATCATCAACATAAATACTACCCATACGACCATACTGATTCTCTTCATGAGACTTTACCTTAGGGCAGTGGTTTGCATAATGCCCGTACATTCCACATTTAAAACATTTAACCATTGTTGATGTCGTAGCAATACCATTATCCTCATCCCTGGTGTTAACTGAACCTTTTCCTTTTCACTTACTGTCTTTGTGTCCTTCTTTTCCACACCGAAAGCATCTTCCAGTTCCTTTGAAACATTCTCCTTGATGCCTCTTCCCACATGATTTAAATAGGGGAAATTGAACTTTCTTTCCTCTATGATCATCATGAAACTCCATCTTTCTCTTATTAGCCGAGTCAGAAAACTTACCAAATTTTACTTTATTGATCATATTATGAGATTGCTGATTCGGCATAATAATGATGTTTGGACTTCCAAATCCCATTTCATTTGGTTTCTCATGAAAAATATCATTCTATTGTCCATCATATCCTCCATTATCGTGAATCACGTTATTTCCAGCCATTTTCTAAAACCCAAAAAGAATAGTGTTAGAGGAAAAAATCATAATAAAGGGGGAGTAACTTCAATATCTAACATCTTATTTTAAATTCTAAGATCGTTATCATAGTTCTAGGACTATCCTATACGTATACTTATCCTTAGGGACATCCCTAGACATACCTTATAAATATGACTAGGGATCTCACTAACATTCTCACATCCTAGTTTCCAAAGGTTGACTAAACCTTTCCTCTGATACCAACTGTAGAGACCCAAAGCCTAAAGTACATGGACATTACATTACTTTTGCGGAATACTTAGTACATAACAAAAAGACACACATAAGGATCGTAATAGTTTAGTTTTTTTGGAAACTCGGAATATAATATTCTAATCGTGGTGAAAGATCTTCAATATATCCCATAAAGATCTTCCCTTTTTTTTACCTAAAACCTTTCTTTATATCCTGGGGAAAAGAAAACATAAAAGGGTGAGCTCAAATTCTCAATAAGGGTAAACAAAAGAAATATCAATCACATCATATTCAAAAGAACATAACATTTTGGAAATCTTAACCTGCAAAAGAGAGCATAATTTCATAACATGGGATAAATCATGGCAGTGAAATGTAATCACAATAATCATAACATAAATCCTGAAACATTGTGGCATACACAAATAATCATAGATAATCATATCTTATTAGTCAAGACTCATTGCCAAGACTATCTTAGTGGACAAAGTCCATTTCTGAATCGAGTAACCCTCGTTTTAGTCCTGTTTCACTGAACCGGTATAACCTACCATTCTAGCCATGTCTGTCTCATGAGATATAAAATCTTTACCCAATGCATTGGAGGGAGATATAGGTCCCACCCATCTCATAATGATACCATTCTTATGTGTGCCACAAAATCATAAATCATACATCATTACATAACCCATGTAATAAAAATGGGAATCATAAACATCATGACATCATAAAACAATTAATATACGATAAAGGAATTCATAAAAATAATTCCATCACAACATAATCAAATAAATGTAATAATAGGGGCAAAAACAGAACCCTTTATTATCTTTTATGGAAAATAATTTTGATAAAACACTTGAACTTCATTCTTGAGGAAAATATCCTTTCTACTTCAAAAACACTTTTCCTTTCTTAACATGTCATACAATTTTAAACTAAAAGACGTTGATTAAAAATAAACATGAAAACTTGTAAAGGAAGCTTCTTGCAAACAATGTTTTAAAAATCCATTCATGTCGTATAAGTTAAAAAAAACATTCTTCGTACTTTTTTCCGAAAAGTCAAAAAAAGTACCTCGTATGAAAAATGACAAAAGATTCCTTTCATATCTTTTACTAAAAACTCACCGAATGGTAAAATTGGATATAAACTATTTTATAAGGATATAAATATTATATATTGAGGAAACATGGATGTGGATGATAAAATACATCCCAGTAAATACCAAATTATAAACAATCTCGGATAAAAATGAGATTGTGATATTTCCCTTACCTTAGGTCTAAATTGCTTTGTAAGTGTCCAAACCTCCTGTATAATGATTTAAATAATGTTATTGACATATTCTATAATCATACTTATTTTTATGATATCATATATGGTCATATTCTTATCTTCATAGTAGTAATATTTCATTGCTACTTGTTATTCGGGTGTTTATAACTTTTTGTTCTTATGCGTGTTTTGTCGAATAAATTCATATTATTTTCTTTACATTATAGATACCTCATTTCCATAATGTTATTAGTGTAATATATATCATATGCATTCATTAAATTCATTCATATAATCATTATGAAATGAAGATCATGTAGAACGAGTCGCATCACATCGTGGAGACGGTATTCCGTACGTACGCACGAGTGATGATATCATTCCTATGGTAGTGGAATTGTATTGGAGTATATGTATACTATTTCAGAATCAATATCACTTTATAAGAGTCCTATATAGTTATTATTTACACCATTATACCCATCCAATTAAGGTGGTGGCGGAAAATAGATTACACCACTGTGTGGAGACGGTATTCCGTACGAACACACGCGCGGTGATTTCTTTTTCCGTAGGATGGATAGATGGTGAAATAGGGTTTTTTAATACTTATAATAACATATCAGTATATGAGTGATACTGATTTTATTACTTAATAATTAAACAACTAAAGAAGAAGTAGTGGAAGAATAAATAAAGATGAAAGAATCGGTAACGGACATTACCTCTTCTTTGAAGTGCTTCTTTGAGACCTTCTTTTAGGGCACTAAAATTGGTCTTTGAAGAAGCCCAGAACCTATAGGATTTTTCTAGGGAAGTGGAGAGGAGAATTTGGCAGGGTTTGGTAGAGCTTGAAGGGTCAATGTTGTGCGAGGAAGAGAGGGAGGAGGTGCCCTTTTATAAGGGAGGAGAGGGGTACCTTTGGAATAACTAAAAATATTATTTTATTATAAAATCAAGTTCGGTTTTAAATATCTCCAAATTGATTTATTTAGAGGCTAAGGTGGGGATGGGTCGAGATCCTCTCATCCAATATAATTTAGACATGTTTAGGTTCCTATTTTAACCATATCATTTAGATTTAACATTAAGTTAAATAATTTTACTTTTACCGTGTCTTCTTGTGTTCTTACACTATAAGGTTAATAAAATTACTATAAGAAGCCAAACGAACCCAAATTTGTTTATTATTAATATATATAACCTTATCTAATTCATTTGGTAGAACCTTAGATTTTTAGGAATAAAATAACAATTAATAATATAATATTTGTTTTAAAACTATTTTATGTCAATTTTGACACTATTTAGTAATTGGTTTTTGTGAAAATCATAACATAATTATAAGTTAGAAAAAAGTTAATTAAATCATTACTAACATGTCATATTAACCTAGAAAATTAGTGTAATTCATAAAAAGTCTCAAATTATATTTATTTGGGTATTTATAACATCAATTATGTCAATATTTCATTAATAAGATAATTACTGCATCATCGTTGTGTCATAAATAAATTAAATTATTTAATGTCTAAAAATTTCAAATAAAATACATTTATGTAGGAAATATTTTTAGATTTCTAATTAATATTTATTGTCGAATTTATCTTTTGTATAACCCCATATTAAAAATGTTTTAGTAAATAAACTTTGATTTTAACTCTTTTAACCCTTCTTTAAATAAATTAATAATAAATGTCCTAATCTAATCCAAGTGGGCCTAAATGGTCATATTTTATTCCTAAGTTTGTTTTTGGTCGAATTACACTTGTCCAATAGAATTAGGACATGTGTTGGGGTAATAATAATATCATTTCTACCCTTAATTACCCTATTTACTTTTAACCGTGGTAAAAAAAGTAAAAGGTTACTATTCACCAAAAAATTATTTTCATCTCATTGAACCACATTTTATTTACTGACATCAACCGTGTCTCTCATAATTTTTAAATTCCACTCACAGAAGTGGTAAAATTAAATTTTATGAACAATTCAGTTTTTTTAACTACCACTTAGTGGTTTCACTATTCATCAAAAATTGAAAGTTTTCTAAAAAATACCAAAAATTAGGCCTAAGATATATTTGATATTATGAACTCAAAAATGATTTCTATTTTACCAAATTCAGAACATATTAGTTTCATTAATTAATTTAAAAATTAATTCCCATCGTCAAAACAAATAGCGTGTTCTTAAGAGATAATAACTATCAAAAGATTGAAACTTGTTTATAACTGGTTTAAATGTGAAATTACATACAATGACCATCATTGTATTAAATTATAAAAATATATTCTAAATATACTTTAAAACCACTCAAATTAATAATTTATCACTATTAATTATTTCGATTGAAAAAGTTTTTTTTAATTAAAATTTAGTAATTTTCACTATTCATCAAAATATGAAAGTTATCAGAAAATTACAAAAAATTTCACCCTAAGCTAATTTCGATATTCCGAATCCAAAAATGAAGTCCATTTAGAAAAATAAAATTTAATAAATTTAAAAAGTGGTTATTACTATTCATAACGGCTAGTTTTAATAATATTTTAATAGCATATCGTTGTTTAGCGAAAATTGGTGTTGTGTACAACACACGCTATCGTGGAAGGTCGTGATTGCGTGTAATTCAAGCCAGGTCAGAGATGTGTGTTGTGAAAGCTCCTTTTGGTGTAGCTTATAACACAAGACATTAATGAAATTAAAAAGAATATTTTTCATAAAATCTTGGGGTGTTACAGGTTGTATCATAACTTGATTATTATCCAATAGCAACATTTTTGGCATAGTCTGATGATTGGGACATAGGTTTGCGTAGTGTCCAAACTCCTTCCAAATGAAGCATTTTACATTTGAAACCATTTTCTTACCCTTGCTATCACGTACTTTGTGCCCTTTTTCTCCACAATTATAACAAATTCTCATGCCTTTCAGGCAAGTTCCATGGTGTTTCTTCCCACAATTATCACATATGGGAAAATTCTTCTTTTCCCTCTTCCCTTTATCCATCTTTCTCTCTTCCATCCTTTTCTTCTCTTGCTTCCCTTAAAATCCATAAGACTCAATAAAATCTTTATTTATCTTATCAACACATGATATTATTTCTTCATATGATGATAATAAATGGGAGAGTATTTCTCTAATAAATTCTGGCTTAAGACCATGAAAGTTATGATCCTTCTTTCTCTTTGGATAATGTGCATTGCTGGAGTTATCATTCCTTCTACTGGGCACCATTTCTAAACAATGGCATACAATAGATTAGTTTATGAATAACAATACCTAATCCCAAACTTGTAAAACACATAACATAAATTAAATAGTTTATGGATATAATCCATAATCATAAAAATGTCTTCTTTGAGGAAGTATATACTCATAAACCATTAATAATGGTTTGTAAAGAAAATGAGAATTATCCAAAGCATATCCCCCGGGAGTGTCGTAACCAAGAGTGCAGCAAGGACTGTTGTCATGCACCAGTTCCTGTTTGAGTCTAGCTAAAAGCAGTGTTTTCAGGTTTTACCCCTAGGTACATCTGTGCCAGAGCCGCCTCTACCTGCTCGTATCCAGACAAGGATGTATTTCTCGGAAAACTCACAAAATCTCTACAATACCAAAATTCTTAGAAGTTCTTCAATACTAATCCTCATGGTCCATATTAGGTCTATGTTATCTAATCAGAGATTATCCAAATCTAGATTCCAAGATTTGGACTAAACTTCCTCTGATACCAACTGTAACTCCCCGACCACAGTTACCCAGAGTCAGTGCATTATTACATAACATTGACATGATCAAAAGAAAGATCAAATCTCGAAAGACCTATTGGTTTAGTACCCTTGGAAACAATAGATATATTCATAAAGTTTTACATTACATCATGAAGTGAAAAAATACTACGACAACATATTTTCTCCATAATCCACACTATTATCCCCTCATAATATCCCTACAGGTCATTCATAATTTACATTTTCACATCCTGAGAAAAATAAAACATAGAAAAGGGGTGAGCTCAAATGGCCATTAAGGATAACAATATAGTGAAAACATTCATAAATAAGAATAAACATTTAAGGAAATGTATAACTAAAACAAAAGCCTTTTAAACTTGATCTTCAATATAGTATTGCAAAAATAAAATGAAATAATGCCATTTACTTATTGACATGGATATTCTACTAATCAAATAATCACATGAAATATCAATAACCACGTTCATATTGATGTAATGAATGATGTCGAACTTTAATTTTTGTGTCAAGGCCTCGTTCCAAGACCTAAGGGATAACTGTAACCGGAACCCAACCCAGAGATCCTCTGTAACCGGACTCCATCCCGGAGTGCCTCTAATAACCGGACACCAACCCGGAGTGCTTCCAATAACCGTACACCAACCCGGAGTGACTCTAATAACCGGACACCAACCCGAAGTGCCTCTAATAACCGGACACCAACCCGGAGTGCCTCTAATAACCGGACACCAACCCTGAGGGTCTGCTGTAACCGGACCCCAACCCAGAGGGCTTACTTTTATTGATCCCCAACCCGGAACATACTAGTCCAACACATTTATCTTAAGAAGAGGATGAAATATAAAATAACCATTCTTAATACAACTAACATACAAAATGTCAAAACTTTAATCATAAACCATTAATGGCATAAAAATAACTCATCCACAGTCAAACATATCACAAAACCTTCAATACAATATAGAAGTTTTGTATCATAATAAATCAACTTCAAATAAGCGTAAAATCCATCAAAGGATGTTGACATAGATGAAATAAGAACTCTTTTTAGAGAAATATATCTTTCTATTTTGAAATCATTTAAGAGTCATATATTTATAAAATAAAACATTTTCGTTGAAAATATTCTTATAAGCTTTTAAGGGAAGCTTCGACGATTTTATAAAGGTGGAAAATAACTGCACCCGCCTTATAAGTTAAAAAACATTCTTACCTTAATTCTTTTGAAAAGGTTAAAAAGCACCTTGTTTGGAAAACGACAGAAATATTCCTTTATAAAACTCTTATAAAAAGTCAAACAAGGGAATATATGACTTTAACCCATATTCTTTTAAATAGTAAAAATGTTTTGAAATACATTTTTAAGAAACATGGATGTGGATGATAAAGAGATCCCTGTAGATTATTACGTATAAACAACCTTGGATAATGAAGAGATTGTGATGTAAACACTTACCTTGTACTTTTCCTTGGTTGGGGTAGGTTAACCTCATGTATAATGGTTAAATAATTGTTATTAAATTATACAATAATCATATAAATTAATATGATATCATATAAGATCTTTTAACATAGATTTGTTAATAATATCTTAGTATTATCGTTGTTTCATGTGTTAACTTACTCATTTTCTTTTATATGTTTTGTTACGTAAGACATGTTTGTAATGGATAGTTTGTATCTTAATCATATCCAGAATTATATCAAGTCAATAGATACTATTATTAATCATCAAATGAGAATTATACTTGAATGGATACGATGGAGAATGAATCTCATCGCGTTCATGGAGACGGTAGACCGTACATACGCACGAGAAACAATATCATTCTTTTGATATTAAAATAATATATAAAAGGATGTTATATCATATATACAGAATCATTAACATTTTATATTTATTATTTACATGATTTAAACATCATTATTATACCCATCCAAATAATAATATATTGAATAACAATTACACCACGACGTGGAGACGGTAAGCCGTACGTACGCACGTATGGTGACATGTTATTCAAAGGGTGGATAGAATACTGAATATGGTTGTACCATATTTATAATAACATCACAGTATATATATGATACTGGATTTATTATTTTAGAATGGTAATAACAAAGAAAGAAGAAGTGGAAGAAGAAAGGAACTTGGAAAAGGGTGGTGAAATCATTACCTCTTCTTCGGGTTCTTCCTTTTGATTTGATCAAAAGGGATATTTAGGTTAGATTTATGATCAAACTAAGGCCTCTATGTTGTAGAGAGGTATGTTGGGAGAGTATTTGGGAAGATTTTGGCCGAACCCAAAGGCTTTGAATGTTTGAAAAAATTATAAGGAGGAGTGCCCTTTTATAAGAGGGGTGAGGGGCACCTTTGGAAAATCTAGAAATATTAATTTATAATAAATTCATATTCGGTTTCTAATGGCTCAAAAGTTGATTATTAAAAGTTTAATGTGGGGATAGGTCTAAAAACATTAATACAATAGAATTTAGACAGGTTTGGGTTACTATATTAACCTTATCTTTAAGTATTAACTCTAACTTAATTAGTTTCACTTTTACAATGTCTCTTTTTATTTTTATATTATATGGTTAATAAACATACAATATATATCCAAGAGACCCCCAAGTGGTCCATTAATGATACAACTATCATGATATAAGTCCCTTGGCCGAACCTTATATTTTTAGGAATTTAATATCAATTAATAATAAAATATTTGTTTTAAAAACACTTTTATGTCAATTTTGACACTATTAAATAGTTGATTTTTTTGAAACTTATAACAGAATGACTACTTCGAAAAAAGTTAATTAAATCAATACTAATATGTTATATTATCCTATAAAATTATTTTAATTAATTAAAAGTCTCCAATAATATTTATTGGTGTATTTATAATATCAATTATTTTAATTTTTCACTATAATGGTAATTACTACATCATCATTGTGTCATAAATAAATTAATTTATTTAATGCCTAAAAATTATAAATAAACTATCATTATGTAGAAAATAGTTTTATCTTTCTAATGGATATTTACAGTTGAAAATCCAACATATATAACCCTATGTAAAAATTGTTTGTCTAAAAGATATATGCTTGTGTCATTTTTGTATTCATTTTAACTTAATTAAAATAAAGTGTCCCTATCACTTACAAGTGGCACCATGAGGTCCCTAAATTGACCCAAAGATTCCCATGGTCGACCATGTATCATACAATAAGGTTATCACACGTTTTAGGGTAATTGTTTCTTATTATAATATTATTTTAACCCTTATTTACCGGATTTACCCTTTAGCCATGGTAAATAAAATATTTACCGAAGTAATTATTCAAAATGTCTAAAAATAAAATTTACCTATTTACACAATTTGAACATCCTGATTCCAAATATGGAAACCATTTTTCCAAATTCAAAACACTGTAGTGGGAGAAATTAATTTAAAATTAATTCCCGCTGTCAAAATAAAAAGCGCGTTTTTAAGATATAATAACTATCAAAAGATTGATACTTGTTTTTGTTTGGTTTAATAGTGAAATTATGTCAGATGACCAACAATGTATTAAATTGTAGAAATATATTCTAAATATACTTAAAAAGCACTCAAATTCATAATTTATCACTATTAATTATTTTTATTAAACAAGTTGTTTTTAATTAAAATTTAACAATTTTCATTATTCATCAAAATATGAAAGTTATCCGAAAGGTACCAAAATTTCACCTTAGGCTAAATTCGATACACCAAATCCAAAAATTAAGTCCATTTTGAGAGATAAAATTTCTAAAATTTTAAAAGTTAGGTATTTCTATTCATAACGGCAAGTTTGATTGGTTGTGGTGTGTGTTAGAACTCGAAGTTGCGTACAACACACGATATTGTATTATAGAAAGAGAAGAGTACCATAGAAGCTTGGGGTGTTACATTGTAATTTTTTTTATGTCCCCGTTCTAAAGAATAAATTTATTTAGTCAAATTGAATATATAAAAGTTTAAAATATTGGATTTAAAAAGGGTTCACTATTAAAGTTGGTAAAAGTGCATTTTTGAAAAATACTTCTTTTATCTGAAAAAAAAGAATTTGTTCTTACTTTATGTCTAATAAACTAATAATATGGATTCGAAAAATAAAATTATTATATAAGGTTCAAAATTTAGGTAATACTATTCATAACCTCTTTTGAACGTCTTGTTCAATATGTTATAGTGCGCTTGAACTCAGTGTTGCGTGTAGTGCAAGTTATTGAATTATTTTGAAGAAATAACACACTATGCAATCTTGGAGTGTTACATCACCCCTCCTAGAAGGAGAGTAACTGAACCCAGGGAGTGGGAAAAAAAGATGGGTGTATATATAGATGTGCTCAACAAGATACCTAAATGAGTGTGTAAGGGGATCTCCATCTCCAAACTCTGCTCAGGAAAAGTCACCAACAATTCTAAGGATATCCATCATTGATGCCCAAAAGTCCTACATGCCAAAACTATCTCATCACTGAACCATACAACCAAAGGTCTCGCTCCAGTAAACAAGGATAAAAGTAACTGACTAGGCTCATAGAAAGTGTTGAGTATGAAAGAAGTCATCGTGTAACCAACTTCCTAGCCCAGCTAGAGGGTAAAACTTAAGAGGTTTTCGGGTAACCCATTGCCCAGCCCAACCAGAGGGTAAACCCTAAGGTCAATGGGTAACCCACTGCCCAGCCCCTCTGGAGGGTAAACCATAAGGTCAACGGGTAACCCACTGCCCAGCCCCGGTGGAGGGTAAACCCTAAGGTCAATGGGTAACCCACTTCCCAGCCCCGATGGAGGGTAAACCCTGATACGCTGGTGGGTAACCCACTGCCTAGCCCCGATGGAGGGTAAACCCTGAACTTGTCCGATAACTCCGCAATGTCTGTACCATCACTAGGTCTCACTAACATAGCTATCGTGATTTTGTTTGGAGTGCATCAAAGGATCCTCCGACGAATGAACTTTCATTTTTCTACATTTAATTATATCTCGAATGAGGTTCTTCATGCCCAAACAGAATTCACCGTTGTAATCCTCACGTAAAAACATGCAAGATAGACTATTTACACACTTGAAACAGACTCCCGAGGAAAAATATATTCAACACCGCTTTATGCCCATACAATGTTTCATGGGGCCCACGACTCAGTTTTGAAAAAGGTTGGGAAAACTGCTCCATCGCGATGCTTTCAGAAAAACACAGCAAATTGACTATTCATTCACCCCGAATAGACGTCTGATGAAAAAGTCATAGTGCGCTTCACATAGCTTAAAAGACAGCCCTTGAATCCCATGCCTCAACTTCGGCTTCAATGATTGAAATCACTCTGATCTACTTCGTCTTGATGCCAAGGTCACAATGCAACTAAATGCGCCTAAAACGAACTCAATATGTGCTCACGCTATCCGAAATAAGAATTTTGGGGAGTCGCTAAATAAACCATAACAGGCGTGTCGTGCCATCGAGCCCCCATCTCGGGAATTAAAAATCCCCAAGACCACCTCAAAATCACTATCTTGATCTGTGGATCCTTTTTCCACAGATGGCAAGCAGTTCTAATACTTGGTTTCAGAGATTGTGGTGTTTTAATGCCAACAGTTGAAGATGGGGTGGGCCAAACCGGTTAGGCCTCCCAGACCGCCCGGTACCCCATGGCACGCGGTTCACCTTGTTGGACGTGCTACATCACCTGGACTGGCATGATCTAATCTATCTTTTCCCCCATGGGCGCACATTTCGTGGTTCTCGGTTTTCTCTTGGGGTTGCGATGACCTCGGTCTCACACCGTACGCCGACCAGCGAAGCCGGCCAGCGCACCCCGGCCTGTGCCACCGGGACTTCCAAGGCACCGGGCCACCATCCTGCTCTCCCGAAACAACCTCCAAGGAGCCACTCCGCTGCCTAGGGAGCCCGATCTGCCGCCTGGGGAGCCGGCGCCACCGCTGTCACCCGCCGAACCACCTTAGAACAGCCTGAAAACAACAATTTTGGCTGGAAAACATCCGAGGGCCACCCCAGATGCCTCTGGAATCGGATTTTCGATCTAAAAAGAGCGTTAGAAAGCTTTGATAAAACAATACACGTATATAGACTTCACCTGAAAATTTAATAACATTTAGATTCTATAAAAGTGAGTTCAAAGAAGATGTGTAATTTTAAAACAAACCGCAATGAACCTACCTTGCAGGGCATAGCCCGTTGCTTCACAAACAATCCATCGGAGCTGTAACCACATTTGTGAGGTTTGGAGAGGATCTTGAATATGGTGGATCCTTTTTTCTGAATATCATCCACCAGGGAGAGTGTAAGGTGAAAGGAGGGGATGTGTTTAAATTGGGAAAATTAATTACAATTTAATTAATTTTAAACACCCACCAGTAGGCGTGTACCCAAACTCTCGACGAGGTCGAGGTTAAGCCAATATTAGGGTAAAATCTGCGTTGTGAGCGCAACAGTGGTCTCAAAATTTTAATCCAAGCCTCCATTCAGAATTTATAAAGTTCATGCCCGAGGCTGCTAAATTACGAAAACGCCCCAGGAGGCGTTTTCCACAGAAGGGTCGCGTCCACGAAAGTTACACCCATCCTAAGGTAAACAGAACGCTCCAGACTCAACGATGCCCATGGTTTTCCCATCTGAGAAACCGTTTAGGATTTATTTTGATTATTTGGCTTGTCTAGTATGGAAAAACTTAAAATTTGATTCCATCCACCCTAGGGCTTGGAATCAGAGGCCGTCTGAACACCCTGCTATGAAATAACATCAAGAAAATTTCAAAATCTCACAATAAATAAACCCCGGTTCTTATAAATTGTACATGTTAAATTTGATGAAACTAATCATTCAATTTTTAAAAAAACTCTACCTAAATCTTCTGATGTGTTTTAAAAAATTGATTATCAAACATTGATATAAATCCTTTTGATATGGAAAATGTTAAATAAATGTTTTTTGAGACATTTACAATAGAATATTTCGTACCATATATTGATGAATGGGTTTTATAAAACCAAAAAATAGTTTTTTATTAAGAATAATACCAGTGATAGTATCATTGGTGAGGTAATAAACCTATAATAATTTGATGTTCCTTAAGAAATGAATCAGAAAATTTAGCATTCCTTTACCAATTATAACTAAAAATCACTGATGAAGCTTTAGGTGATACTAATTGGATAAAATCCAAGCATGATGAGCTAAATGAATTCAAAAGGAATAATGTCTGGACCATAGTTGTAAGACCTAAGGAAATAAATTTTATTAGAGTAAAATGGTTCTTCAAAAATAAGTGTGTAGAAAATGGAATCGTAGTAAGAAATAAATCTAGATTACTTGCTATAGGAAATAACCAACAATAAGGAATAAACTATGATGAACCCTATGATCCAGTATATATTATTGAATCTTTTCATATTATACTTTATATTTCTGCATTCTTCAACTTTCAACTTTTTCAAATGGATGTTAAATGTGCTTTCCACAAAAGATATGTTCAAGAAGAAGTTTTTTCGAACAACCTCCTAGTTTTGAAGACGCAAAACATCCTAAACATGATTTCTAACTTTCCAAAGAATTATATGAACTCAAAAAAAATCCCCTATAGCCTGGTATGATAGACTTACAATATTTTTTATACAAAACAATTATGTTAATGGGAATCCTAATCCAACCCTTTTTATAATGAATGATATGAAAAGTTTTCTGATTGTTCAAATTTCTATTGATTACATTATATTTGGTTCAACTCCGCAATATTTAATAGACTCATTTTCAAATCTAATAAAATCTGAGTTTGAAATGAGTATGATTGGTGAGTTAACATTTTTCCCAGGTTTTCAAATTTCTAAAAAATTATAAGGACAATATATATCCCAATGTAAGTATATTAAGGACCTTCTTAAAAAGTTTGGATATGACAACACTAAGAGTATTAGTACACCCATTGGTACCTCAAATTCACTTGATCTGGATGAAGCTGGGAAACCAGTAGATCAAACATCATTTTGAGGGATGATAGGAAATCTACTATACTTGATAGCTAGTCATACAAAATTAATATTTTCAGTATTATTATATTAAATATATCAATAAATTCTTAAGGAGTCTCATTTAAAGGCAGTGAAAATAATTTTCACTAATTAAAGGGAACCATGTATTTATGACTCTTTTATACTTCTGAAAATGATTTTGTTTTAAAAGGTTTTTCAAATGATAACTTTAATGGATGTTGAATAGACATAAAAAAAATTAAGAACATGAAATTTATTAAGAGATTTGTTAGTTTCTTATTCATGAAAAAAATAACACTCAATAGAAAATTCCACTACTGAAGTTGAATATATAGCAGCTGGAATTTTTTATCCTCAAGTGTTGTGGATGTAACACACAATCACAGACTATAGTATGAGTTTTACTAAAAAAATATTGTGTGATAACACTAGTTCGATTTCCTTATGTAAAAACCTTGCACATCACTCACTTGAAAAACACACTGATATTAGGAATCAATTTATTAGGGATAACACACAAAAAGGGGATATCATTTTTCAATTTTTCAGAACGCCAGATCAACTTGCTGATATTTTCACAAAATCATTACACTTCAATAGATTTGAATACATTAAACAAATTTTATGGATGATAACTATATGTTAATATTAAATATTAACTATTTTTTGAAACAAATCTCTTTATAGAAAGAAAGACGATATCATAGGTGGATTATATTTTTGTGTTAATAAAAAATTTTGTAATAAAAATTATCATAATAAAATTTTTTGTAATCAGAAGTTTTGTGATCAAAATTTTTTTCAATCAAAATTTTATTAATCAAAATTTTTTCATTCAAAATTCTCATAATCATGATTTTATTAACAAATTTTTTTTTATCAAAAGTTTAGTAATCAATATTTTTGTAATCAAAATTTTAGTAAAAAAATTTTCTTAATAAAAATTTTCTTATAAACAATTTTTGTAATCAAAATTTTTATAATAAAAATATTTTAATTTTTTTCTTTTCTCCAAGAATAATTTTCCTTATTATAAATAATATTCCTTGAAATAAAAAAGGTATTATTTCTTTCGTAAATTTCAATAATCATCCTTTAAGATTTATTAGATTTATTTTTCTTTAAATCTGAACGTTTTTTCATAAAAACCTCAAAATATCGGAAGCTACCAATTTTTTTGTTCATCTATCATCTCAACTGTTAGATTAATCAAGAGTATTTCAATAGTTTAATCAATCATGAAAGATGAATTTTCACCTCAAACGCCTATATATGGACCCCCCTATGTTTATCCCACATCGATCCTCGATGCTCTGTCATGCTGAATCACTATTTCTCTACATAAGGCCATTCAGAATCGTCAAATTTCCCTCAATTTCGAATGTTTGAGCAATATTCTCCTCAGAATGAAATGTATTTTGTAAAAGAATTCTCAAAATATAAGATATACATAGAGCGATTAGCTGATCTGAAGTTCTTTGCTAACTATGATTCTATCATTTCAACAAATATCAAGCTTAATGGCTGGGAGAGCCTATGTGTTTCAAAACCGAAGGTGCATGATCCGGTTTATCCGGAGTTATTGGTTGAATTCTATTTGACAGAATGTTTCTTCAAAAAATAAGGGAGGTACATATTCTCCATCAAGTATATATAAAGACCTACTCCCTTTATTTACAGTAAGCCTGCAAGTTTAATTTGAATTACTTATGAAGGCGGATCTAAATATTGCACCCATAAATTACCGAATTTATTAGGTTCGTTTGAGAAGGAAAAGGATTTATAGTTCCTTTTCCTGAAAGAAGTGAAGACACTGAAGATTTCTCATATATCTAAAAACATCATGATTCTTGAATTATTGGTTCAAGATTCAATTATTCCGAAAAATGGGGATAAGTATTCCCTAATGAAAATTGAGATCTATATTCTGGACTTATTGGTGAACCTCAAGAGTATAAACATGGTCAAGTATATCATGCTCACATTTGAGAATATCAAGAATCAAAATTTGAAGTCTCAAATCATCATGAATCTATCCATTCTCTCCAAGATTATTGTTCATTGTCTTTAGTATTTCAAAATTCGTTCTAGTTATAAGAAATGTAATTTCAAAGTTATGTTGTTGAGTGATTATACACTAAGGAGAATGAATGTTTTTTTCCTATTATTTTAGGATAATTTTTTGATTTTTTTGAAGTAGATATGGAAGATCTATCAAAGAAACTGGATATAGCTGAATCTTCCAAGAAGGGTGAAAGGAAGAGGTAGGTGAAGGAAGAAAAAATGAATGAAAAAATATATATGGCTAACAATACACAATCAGTACCCCCAAAACCAAAGAAGAAAAAGACATATCCCGATGAAGTGGTGGCTAAGTAGAGAGAATACGAAAAGAAAATGAAGGAAGGAGAGCATACTTTTGTCTTGGACCCTACTAAAGAAAATTTCTTCAAGTTTATGGTTGATGAAGATATTGAGAATAATGTGAAAAAAAAGAAGCATATGAAGAAAATGTCTGAAACTGAGATATTTCAATCCCTTCTTAAGGCTGCAGAAAAAGCTTCTGAACTAATCATGTTAATGGAATCATTTTTAAAAGGGTAACTCCATGTGACTCTGGAAAAAAAGATAGTTATTCCAGAACTAGATCAACAAGAATTAATCATTCAAGTGGAAGAAGTGGAAGAAGAAGAATAAGAAGAAAGTGGTGATACCGAAGACAAGATAATCAAAAAAGATGAATATCATGATAAGGAGAGTACTTCTGAGAATCTATCAATCCTAACCACGGAAGAAGAATATTAAAAACTTGATACACTAGAAAAGAATGAAAAATATCTAGAACAAGTGAATAAACTATCTGAAGAAGAGAGTAGAAACCATGACTTCATTTACCCATAATATATTGTGGCAGGTGCTGAGAAAGAAAACCTTAATGAAGATAAAATTTTTCAGTTTTATGATAGTGTAAATGAATCACCTAAAGAAGATGATATGATTCTGAGAGCTAATAAGTGAAAGCAGGTGTTGGTTGATACACCTAGGAAATATTTTGTAAAAAATAAAGGTGTTGGTTCTTCATCGAAGAGGAATGATGAAGAGTTAGAAAAATAATCCTCACCAACCAAACAATCTGATTTGGAATCATCTTATATTGGACATGATTTCATGGTAAAATATTTTAATAATTTGGTTGATATAGTTTCCTTATATCTATGTATAGAATCGAGGTTCTAGATACCTCAGCAATCGTTAAATTAGAAAGGACATTCATTCACCATGTTTCGAGATAAGATTGTAAAGATTGAGACAAATTTCAAAACATTTTTCATTGAATACAAACCCTATAAAATATCATGCAGGGAGATTCCATGTCGGTAAAGGAAGACAATAGATGTCCTGAGATTCGTTGATGAGTTTCAAGAAACTTTGAAGGGTTCCTTTGACACTGAAAATGGGAAGTTTATTTATCTTAATAAGAGTTTATAGGAAAAGGTAACTCTGGAACAGAAAACTCGAAAGCAATAAGTCAAGGACTTGTATGGGAATCTTAATTTAGTGGCTATAAATTGGAAGAGGGAACGGGATCTCAAAATTGAGTTTGAAGTTCTTTTCTAACTATGATTCTATCATTTCAACAAATATCAAGCTCAATTGCTGGGGGAGCCTATGTGTTTCAAAACCGAAGGCACATGATCCAGTTTATCCGGAGTTATTGGTTGAATTCTATGTGACAATAAGTTTCTTCAAAAAATAAGGAAGGGACATGTTCTCCTTCAAGTATATATAATGACCTACCCCCTTTCTTACACAAATCCTGAAAGCCTAATTTTAATTCCTTATGAAGGTGAAGCTGAATTTTGCACCCATAAATTACTGAATGTATTAGGTTCATTTGAGAAGGAAAAGGATTTAGAGTTACTTTTCATGAAAGAAGTGAAGACACCGAAGATTTTTCATCTATCTAAAAACATTTGGATTCTTGAATAATGGGTTCAAGTTTTTATTATTCCAAGAAATGGGGATAAGGATTCCCTAATGAAAATTGAGATCTATATTCTGGATTTCTTGGTGAACCTCGGGAATATAAACTTGGTCAATTATATCATGGTCACATTTGAGAATATCAAGTATTGAAATTTGATGTCTCAAATCATCATGTATCTGGACATTCTCTCCAAGATTATTGTTCTTTTTCTTTAGTCTTTCAAAATTCTTTCTAGTTCTAAGACATGAAATTTCAAAGTTATGTTGTTGAGTGATGATACACTAAGAAAAATGAATGTTCTTTTCCTATTGAATCAGGATAATTGTTTGATTTTTTTGAAGTAGAAATGGAATCTCTATCAAAGAAACTAGATATAGATGAATCTTCCAAGAAGGGTGGAAGGAAGAGGTAGGTGAAGGAACAAAAAATGAATTGAAAAATCCATATCACTAACAATACTCAATCAGTACCCCCAAAACCAAAGAAGGAAAAGACATATCCTGATGAATTGGTGTCTAAGTAGAGAGAATAAAAATATAAAATGAAAGAAGGAGAGCATATTTTTTCTTGGACCCTACTAAAGAAAAAGTCTTCAAGTTTTAGGTTTCTAAAGATATTGAGAATAAAGTGAAAAAAAGAAGCATATGAAGAAAATGTCTGAAACTGAGATATTTCAATCCCTTCTTAAGGCTGCAGAAAAACCTTCTGAACAAATCAAGTTACTGGAATCATTTTTAAAAGAGTAACTCCATGTGACTCTGGGAAAGAAGATAGTTATTGGAAAACTAGAACAACAAGAATTAATAGTTCAAGAGGAAGAAGTGGTAGAAGAAGAAGAATAAGAAGGAAGTGGTGATACCGAAGAAAAGATAAGGAAAGTAGATGAATATCATGAGAAAGAGAGTCCTTTTGAGAATCTATCAATACTAACCTTGTAAGAAGAATATTCAAAACTTGATACACTATAAAAGGATGGAAAATATCAATAAGAAGTGAATAAACTATCTGAGAAAGTGAGTGCAAACCATGACTTCATTTACCCATAATATATTGTGGTAGGTGCTGAGAAAGAAAACCTTAAAGAAGATAAAATTTTTCAGTTTTCTGATAGTATAAATGAATCACCTAAAGAAGATGATATCATTCTGAGAGCTGATAAGGGAAAGCAGGTGTTGGTTGATACACCTAGGAAATAATTTGTAAAAAATAATGTGTTGGTGCTTCATCGAAGAGGAATGAAGAAGAGTTAGAAAAAGAATCCTCAGCAACCAAAAACACTTTTTTGGAATCATCCTATATTGTACATAATTTCGTGGTAAAATATTTAAATAATTTGGTTGATACTGTTTCCTTATATTTAAGTATAGACTTGAGGTTCTATATACTTCATCACTCGTTAAATTAGAAAGCACATTCATTCACCATGTTTCGGGATAAGTTTGTAAAGATTGAGAAAAATTTCAAAACATTATTCCTTGAATACGAACCTTATAAAAGATCATACAGGGAGATTCCATTTCAGTCAAGGAATACAATAGAAGGCCTGATATTCATTGATGAGTCTCAAGAAATTGTTAAGGGTGACTTTGACACCGAAAATGGGAAGTTTAATTATCTTACTAAGATTTTTGAGGAAAAGGTGTCTCTGGAACCGAAATCTCAGAAGCAAGAAGTCAAGTAAATGAATGTGAATCTTAATTCAATGGCTATAAATTTGAAGAAGGAAAGGGATCTTATAATTGATATTGAAAAGAAGCTTGTTACCCAATAAAAAGTCTTGGAGGCTCATGCAGATTTTTTATGGATGAAGACGAAATGTTCAAAACCTTAGAAATGATAAATGAAGATCAGGATCAGCTGCTCAAGCATATAGAAGAGGATCACAATGAGATAAATAAGCTGAAAACCATTGTAAAGAAGTTAATACTGAAGGAGAATGAAGGATAATTCTACCCCATTCTGATATTTTGTTGTATTTTCTTCTTTTTACAAATTCTTTCAATCATAATGGAATTTTTTGTTATTCTTCATATATTTGGCTGTTTAGTATTATTTTTCCGAAACCATATTCTTTTCCCATTCTCTATATTCTTTTTTGAAAATCACAAAGGGGGATAAATGAATGATAAAAATAATTATAAGTAAATAATATATTCTCCTTAGTATGGGGGAGTCAATATAATGAGAGTTATTATCAACGAATATTTTTACATGCATGAAAATGTAAAATCTCATATAGGAAATCAAGAATATGATCCTTAGGGAATTCAGAACCTTAGGGGAAGTCAGTAATATTTAACATGATTCAAAAGTAAAGGGAGATATCTTTTATATTTAGATAAATATAAAAAATATCTATGTCCTTCTATTATTTTTCAAAAAGATGTTTGTGCCTTCCAAAAAAAGGGGAGATTGTTGGGTCAATAAGGTTTCCTTATGACTTTTCCATTCCTCTATATTTTGAAAATCACAAACAATATATCTTAAGGAAAATAATATTTCCCCTAAGATTTACCTTAATATGAAAAATTTTCCATACCCACAGAAATATATCCTTAACTATGTTTTCATTGTTCATATTTTTATTTCTATAAATATAACTCATTTTATTCCTAAGTATAATATTTTGTTTCTCATCTAAAATCTCAGAATGCTATAAATATTTGGATATATAGTATTTTGTTTTTCAGAATCAAAATTAATACTCTGAATTCTCGAAAATAAAAACTCTGAATTCTCTAAAATTTAGACTCTGAACACTCAAATATACAGACTCCAAATTCTCTGAAATTCCAACTCTGAATTCTCTAAAATTCAGACTCTCAATTCTCTAAAATTCAGACCCCGAATTTTCATAATTCAGACTTTTAATTCATTGAAATTTAGACTCCAAATTCACTGAAATACAGTATTTGAATTATCTGAAATTCAATCTCTAAATTCTCTGAAATTTGAAATCTGAATTATTATAATTCATACATAAAATTCATCAGAATTCATACTCCGAATTACTCAGAATTAAAACTCTAAATTATGTAAAATTGAAACTCTGAATTCTTTATAATTCAGATTCATAATTCCTTAGGGTTCATACTCTGAATTCCTCATAATTCATAATCCATATTAATTAGAATTCCTATTCAGGAATCTATATGAATGTGGTTCCGAATTCATTAGAAATATGAATCCGAATATATATGATTTATTGTCTCTAAATTATTATTTACTTTGACTATGTATTTTATTTCTCCTTGGACTTCGAAAAATAGATTTTGCAGTGGAACCTTATTTTTCTTTCACTTGCTATAGTTATGAAATGATGTCATACAATCTGTTTCTAACTAACCATTGTATGAGTGACATGTGTATAGTTCCCTCAGATATTAAAAGAAATGTATGACCATTGTAGGAGGGATCCAACAGTTAGAGAAGTTCATATAAATTGGATATCATTTGAATAAGCACAAAAACTGTTGATCACTCTAGAGATTTCATGATGCTGAATGGATATAAAGAGAGAGAGACTCTCATTCCTTGTTCATGCTGAACATATTTTTCATCTTGCTTCATGAGAATCTGATTGTTGTTGTGTACAATCGAGGAATTGAAGGGATAGGAAGACAGATGTGCTGACTACCTTAATGTTTGAGGAAATCTGTTGATAGGAATATAGAGGTTCCAACTACCTTAATGTTTGAGGGCTTGCGAGGATAACAAGACAATTTTCTATATTCCTATTGAGGGATTACGCTATTGTGGGTAAGAAATATTTTCTTGAAGGTATAAATAAAGGGACATTTATCCAAGGATGTTAGATATCATACTCTTTGGGTTAAATGATTTCATACTTGTTACTTGTTTTGTTTCATGTTTATTTCCACAGTATTTTGATAAATAAATAAAATATAACCTTCTTATACTCTCTTGTACTTTTTTATACTCTTATAAGTATGATTCAATACGATTTAGTATAGAATGTTTTCATTTTAAAATTTCATTAAGATTCATTTCTAGAACCAAATTTCCATATCCTAGCATGCTTGTAGAACTAAACGAGATGTTGTAAATTTACATGTTTAACCTTGTTAAATATAGTTTTCCTTATGGTTAAAAATGAATGTTTTTCATCATAAAATTCACCTCCCTCTTGTACTTGAGAATATACATTCATATTTTCATATTTTGATCTTAGAGGATCCTCCCTAATGTTTTTAGGACTCTTATTTCTTTATCTAAATCATTTATTCCATTCTGTGGAGACCGACATTCAATGTTATATTGATTTGATAATAATCACTGATCATGGTAAAAATTTATGTTGGTCACCAGAAAATACACGTTTCCATTGCACCTGAAAACATAAAGTTGTATCAAATGGTGTTTACATCATACTTTATAATTTTTAAATATTTCTTTGATGATTTATGCATTTAAAAATTTCATTGTTTGAATTCAAGTTAGTCATTCTACAAATCTAAAACTCGAGATCTATTCCTCTTCTTTTATTTTTTGTTCACCTTAATGTAATGATCATTTCATTTAATTTTTATAAAATTAAAACAGAGGATATCATCCAGAGGTTCTAAAGTTTCCTGGCCATAAAATACCAGAACACACGACATGTATTTGGGAGTACACTCTGTGTATCCAAGGTTAAATGCACCAGGATGGGTTAGCCAAACCAATCTGTGTCATTGGAGTTCATCTAAGTCATAATGACTATGCATGTTGAACAGTAATAGGTGGAACACGGTTTCTATATTACACACCATTTGGACAAGTAGACCTGACATTTAGCCCATTTGGGTTAGGGTTGGACGATGTAACCCATACACGACTTTCCCACCTGGAGATCATGTAATGAAAAACTACACAATGTGTTGCCTACTAGACATGCCGTGAACTATGAAGATTTCTGAATTACAATCAGACGTTGTATCCCCATTCAGGTACTTCAGATGGATGGTGAAAAATTGTACATGTCGTATAGTTAGAACTACACACCGTGTACTCATCCAAATTATTCAAAATCAATAAAATTTATTATTATATTATAGAAACACCTGATATGTGTACCATCGTGCGGGAATAAAGATGAGGCACAACACATTATAAGATTTTTATATTTATGTGTTTAATTTATCATCTATTTAATGGTCATTTTTACTCATTGTGTAGTTATGAATATGAATTCATTAGGTTTCCTCCAAGGTACAAATTAAGTAGAAAGATAATTTTAAATTAATTTATTTGTTTAAAATTATGTTAGATGATAATCTCAAGGAAATTCTGAAATGGGTTTTAGATAAAAGTATGGATTAATTAAAAATTATAATTAATTGATTCAAGTATGATTTATCATATACAAGAATGATTAAAGAAATGAATAATTGTTTTATTTTTTAGTAAATATCTTTTTATGTATGGAATATAATGAGATAGACCAAGACATTTGTATGTAGATGGTTTCATTTAATTTATTTATTTAAATTAATTTTTTTTTCATGTGACCCATCTCCTCATTTATATGTAAGGACTATGTGACCAAGGTTTGTTTTATGTAAAACCTCTTTTTACCCCTCACCTACATGTGATTTAAAAAAATGACATATGTAATGGGTGGAACTCCCAACCAAGTGAAGGCAGCTCAAGATGAATATGAGACAAAAAAATCCCAAGAGATACAAGGTAGATAGGTGGAAAGCTATAAACATGACCCCAAAAGGTTCAAGACGTTTCTCTCTTAGTTCAGGTTTAGTTTATTAACCTCTAGATAAACTAACCATTATAAAATCTTGTTGAGTCAATAAGGTTTTCATTATTACTTTTCCATTATTTCTTGTTTTGAAAATCACAAACACCATATTTATAAGGAAAATTGATTTTATAAGGAAAATTTATTTTATAAGGAAAATTGATTTTATAAGGAAAATTGATTTTATAAAGAAAATTGGTTTTATAAGGAAATTTGCTTTTATAAGAAAAATTGCTTTTATAAGGAAAATTTCTTTTATAAAGAAAGTCGCTTATATAAAGAAAAACGCTTTTATAAGGAAAATTATTCTTATCATATTTTCATTATCTATATCCATATTTTTCTTTAGTATAGGATTCCGATTCATTTCTATATTCTCGGAATCAATTAAAATGTTGATATGAAGCATTCTGTTTTAGGCTCCAAATTCTGGATGAGAACAGTAATGAACATCCACTCCGAATTCTGGATATGAACTCTAATAATGTTCTACTTCGAATTCTGGATACGAACTCTCATGAAGTTCGACACCGAAATCTGATGACAAATCCTGATTACGAATTCTGATGACGAACTGTCATTCCGAATTCTCATTATGAATTCACCTATTAAACAGAATCTGATCATCTTTTCTTTATACAATCCGAATTTATTTAGACTCCGAATATTATTTTTGGTTAGACTCCGAATTTTTATTTTGCTTACACTTTTATAATTTGTCTACTCTTTAATATTTTTTCTTACACTCTGAACCTTCACTCCGAATTATTGTGTTAGACATAAAACAATGTCGTACATTCGGTTACAGTTGTTTTGTTATAAAATAATGTCGTCTATTCTATTATAAACTAACCGTTGGTTAAGTTACTCATGTACAGGTCCCTCCGATATTTAAGGAAAATATGACCATTGGAAAGGAGGCCGACCTTGCCTATAAATAGGATCTCGTTTGAAAGAGCTCAACACAACTTCTTCAACATTGTTCACACATGTTGTTGAAGTGATTTCTAGAGAGAGAGGATCTTATTAACTCTCAAAGTATCATGCGACTCTGAATGTTGGTGATTACATTCGAGGACTTCCAGGGATAGGAAGACAAAGGTGATGACTACCATGAAGTTTGAGGGCTTCCTTGCTGAGGAAGACAGAGGTTCTAACTACCTTGAAGTTGAGGGCATGCGGGGATATCAAGACAGAGATTCCGATCTTCTTATCGGGGGCTTATCCTGGCGTGGGTAAGACAAACGTGCTTGAAAGTATAAATCAAGAGACCTTTGTCCAAGGTTGTTGGATACCCTTCTCATTGGGTTAAAAGAGTTATTGTTTGTTATTTGTAGTTTTACTACCTGTTTGTTTCCGCTGCATATTGTATTATAAGGAAAGTATAACTTTCTTACACTTCGCTACATGTACTCTATTTCATTTAGATTCTACACGCTTTAAGGTAGAATCTCATATTGTAAACATTAGTTAAGTTTCAATTTCCGGATCCATATTTCCGGAACCTACTTTCAGAATCTCTTTCTAGTTTTAAGCAAATACATAGAACTTGAAGTTTATAACTTCCTTCCTTATACCGATTTTTCAATTGGTGTTAGAGGTGTTGTGAATTTTCTTAGTTTAGCTTTGTTAAACATATCTCTTTCCTTTATTTAATGAAATTTTTAATGTGTACATTTCACCCCCCCTCTTGTATATTGAGCATCTACATCATTATTTCGAGCCTACAATTGGTATCAGAGGAGGTCTTTGAAATACTTATACTCACGTATAAGTTTTTCTTGATCATTTTCCTTTATTCATCATACTTGCTTAAAAAAAACTTTGCCATTCCGAACATTGTCATTCCGATCTTTCTGATTAAGAATTTTTTTCTACTAACAAGTTTGTCTGCCGAAGGTTATTTAAAGTATGGCAGGAATCAATGTTGGTTCTATGGATAATCTAAATCCTACAAGACCACCAATCATTGATGGTAACGACAATGAGTACATAAGAGATCGAATGAAGACTTTTGTTATCTAAACTAGAGTGGAAAACTTTCTTATGCTTACTGGAGATTATAAAATTCCTGATAAAGAAGTTAGAACTTTAACTAACCAGGAAAAGAAAGAGTATCACCTCAACTATAAGGTACGCAATACGTTACTTTGTTCAATGAATAGAAATATATATTGCCAAATTTCTTCTTGTGAAGCAGCTAATTGTATCTGGAAGAAGTTAGAAGTAACACACTTTAGAACTTCTAAAGTGATTGAGAATAGGAGAGCTATACTTAGATCTGAATACCATGGATTCAATTTTCCTTTTGGTGAACCAATTTGTAAAGTTGAACAAAGATTCATGACTATAGTCAATAGTTTACAGTCTATGGGAGAGAGAGGGTTAGATGATGAAGCACTTGTGGATTAGATAATTGATATTATGCCCAATGAGTGGGAATCCAAAATAATAGCTATAGATGAGAATAGGAAGGTCACTCAAATTTCACTTGATGAGTTATTTGGAACTTTTCTCCAACAAGAAACCAGAATGAAGATAGATGCTGACAATATCAAAAAGAAAAATGGAAATGGTACTATTGCTTCTACAACAACACCAAATCAAATGAAAGCTAAGACTCCAGAGAGAGTAACCAGATCCAAGTCTAAGAAAGTTATTTTCCAATCCGAGTCTAGTGAGAGTGAAGTCTCTAAAAATGAGTTAGCAAATCTTTCTTGAAGGATGAACAAGATAGCTGGCCAAAGAAATTTCCAATCCAAGTATAAGAAAAGGAATGGAAATATGGGAAATATGGAGAAGTCACGTGTTATGAATGCAAGAAAGCTGGACATATTATACCAGATTTCCCTCTTCTCAAAAAGAAAGAAAGGAAAGAAAGGAATTCAGACAGGAACAGAAAGAAGTATTATAAATTCAAAGCTAAAAAGTTCTAAAAGATAATGACACCTTGAGTTCTAGTGGTGGTGACTCTTCAGATGAATCTTCTGATTATGAATCTTCATGACAGAAGAATATTTGTCTAGTAGCAAGAATACCTATTAACAATTATTGCTTTATGGATAAGGTACGAAATTCTGAATCATTGACCAATGTTTCTTTAAATTCTAATGACAATAAATATTATAAATCTTCTAATGAAGAATCCTCTTCTGATGAAGAAAATACTTTACCTACTTATGAAGAAGTTTCTAGGTTTACCGAACTTCTTGAAATTGATAATTCCAAACTCAATAAAAAACATGATAAGGGAAACTCTAGGAATCATATTATTACGAAAGAATTATTAGATCTTTCTAAAGATCTTGATGGAAAAAATGATGATTTTGAAAGTATTTCAAAAAATCTTGAGGAAGTATGTTTTGAGAAGAACAAACTTTTTAAAGAGTTAGAAAAAGCAATTTCTAAGAAAAATGTTCTCGAGCCATGCTCTAGTTCTAAAACTAATCATTTTGAGGATAAAAACTTGGTTATAAAACTCAAGTCGGAAATTTTTTCCTTAAAAAAGTGTTTATCAAACAATACCCATGGTAAGGAAAATTTTGATAAAATTTATTCCCAAATACATCTTTTAAGAAATAAATCCGGATTTGGTTATACCCATGCAAAACCAATTTTTAGTAACAATTATTTTGTTCTTCAAAGTGCCCCATTTTGTACCAAGTGTCAATGTGGTGGTCACTGGGCAAAGAATTGTTCCTTAAACAAAACCCAATCTCTAGGATTTCACAAATCTTATTTCTCTAAGAAGATGTGGGTACCTAAAATTTTGTTATCTGGAAATCTCGGATCCAAACATGTTTGGATTCCGAAAGTCTAATTCTCTTCTTGATTTCAGGAAAATAAAGAGAGTACCAGCAGCAACACATGGTACATAGATATTGGATGTTCCCAGTACATGACTGGTAACAAAAGCTATTTTGAAAATATTATCAAGAAAAAAGGAGGAAAGGTAACTTTCGTAGATAATGCTCAGGGAGAGATTGTTGGTATTGGTAATATTGTTCTTCTATGTAAAACATTGATTTCAAATTTTCTTTTTGTTAAGGGTCTTAATCACAACCTCATTAGCATAATTTTGTTCTGTGATGAAGGTTACCTTGTGAATTTTAGGAATGATAAGTTCTTAGTACACAATTCCAATGAAGAATTTATTATCTCAGCCAATAGGCAAGAGAATGTTTACACCTTCAATTTAGAAGACCTTAGGAGCCATGATTTACCTTGCCTACGTGCAATGGAAGATTATTCCTGGTTATGGCATAGAAGACTAGGACACTGTAACCTTAGGAACTTATGAAAACTCTCTAAGAAGAAACTAGTTAAGGATCTACCGGATCTTAGATTTGATTCTTCTAAAGTTTGTGATCCTTTTCAATATGGAAAGCAACAACAATATAGTTTTAAATCAATACGTGAAGTCTCAACAACTGATGCATTATAGTTAGTGCACATGGATCTTTTTGATCCAACACAAACTGGAAGCATTGGAGGCAAATACTATGTGTTTGTTCTAGTTGATGATTACACTAGATTTACTTGGGCTAATTTTTTAGCAAAGATGTCTGAATCTTTTTCTTATATCAAAAATTTTAGAGCTCAAGTTAAAAATGATAAAAAACTTACATTGAAAACTATTCATAGTTATCATGGAGGAGAATTTCAAAATTCTGATTTTGAAACATTTTGTAGTAGAAAAGGTATTACTCACAACTTTTTAGCACCTAGAACTCCTCAACAGAATGGTGTAGTTGAAAGAAGAAATAGAATTATTCAAGAGATAACTAGAACCATGTTGAGTGAATAATCTATAGAAAGACATTTTTGGGTTGAAGTTGTAAGTACTTCTTGTTATACTGTAAATCGAGTTTTGATTAGACGTTTTCTTAATAAATCTTCTTATGAATTATGGAGTGGTAGAAAACCAAGACTATCCTACTTCTATGTTTTTGGTTGCAATGTATTCATTTTTAATACTAAATATATCCTACATAAATTCTCACCAAAATCTGATGAAGGAATTTTCTTAGGCTACTCCACAACTTCTAATGCTTATAGTGTTTTCAATAAAAATACTTGTACTGTTGAAGAAAGAGTACATGAAAAATTTGATGAGTTAGATCCTTTTGTTTTTAAACCATCCCAGCCTACATCCTCGGATGAGTTTTCAAGAACTGATTGTCATCCTTTGATAGAAGATCCTTCTGATAAGGAAAATGTTCAAGAAGATACTTCTGAAACATTTACTCCAAAAGACATTCTACCCTTTGTTGATGAACAGACTTTTCATAACCCAAATCAGGTGTTTCTTAAGAATCATCCCAGTGATAGTATCATTGGTGATGTAAATCAACCTATAAGAACTAGAAGTTCCTTGAAAAATTATGTAGAACATATATCATTTCATTCCCAATTAGAACCAAAAAGCACTGATGAAGCTTTAGGTGATGATGATTGGATCAAATCCATTCAAGATGAACTAAATGAATTTGAATGGAATAAAGTATGGATCTTTGTTGAAAGACCTATGGAAACTTCTTTTATTGGTGTAAAGTGGGTCTTCTTGAACAAATGTGATGAAAATGGAGTCATAGTAAGAAATAAAGCTAGACTTATTGCTAAAGGCTATAATCATCAAGAGGGAATAGACTATGAAGAAACCTATGCTCTAGTAGCTATACTTGAATCTATCCGTATTCTACTTTCCTTTTCATAATTCTTTAATTTAAAACTTTTTCAAATGGATGTGAAATGTTCTTTTCTTAACGGTTATGTTCAAGAGGAAGATCTTGTTGAACAACCTCCTGGCATTGAAGATACAAAACATCCTGATCATGTTTTTAGACTTACCAAAGCTCTGTATAGTCTTAAACAAGCCCCACGAGCATGGTATGATAGACTCAATAGATTTGTTCTTCAAAATAACTATGTTAATGGAAACGAAGATCCAACCGTTTTTATAAATAATGATAAGAAAAATGTTTTGATTGTTCAAATTTATGTTGATGGCATTATATTTGGTTCAACTCAGCAATCCTTAACCGACTCTTTTGCAAGTATAATAAAATATGAATTTGAAATGAGTATAATGGGTGAGTTAACTTTTTTCCTTGGTTTTAAAATTTCATAAAAACAAGAAGGAACCTAGATATCTCAACATACTTATATTAAATATCTTCTCAAAAATTATGGTTATGACAACACTAAGAGTACAAGTATTCCCTTTGTTCCTCAAACTCTTTTGATATTGACGAAGCTGGGAAACTAGTAGATCAAACATCGTTTAGAGGTATGATAGATAGTTTACTTTACTTAATATCTATTCAACCAGAATTAATGTTCTTAGTATGCTTATGTGCAAGATATCCATCCAATCCTAAGAAATCTCACTTAAATGCAGTAAAAAGAATTTTTCGCTACCTTAATAGAACCATGGATCTAGGATTATTTTCTAGTTTTGGAAATAATTTTGTTCTAAAATTCATTTCTGATGCTGACATTGGTGGATGTAGAATGGATAGAAAAAGTACATTCGGAACTTGTCATTTCTTAAGAGATTAACTAGTTTCTTGGTCTTGCAAGAAGCAACATTCTGTAGCACTTTCCACTGCTGAAGTCGAATATGTAGCAGCTAGAAGTTGTTGTGCTCAAGTGTTGTGGATGCAACACACACTCACAGACTATAGATTGAGTTTTACTAAAAATCAATTTTTTTGTGATAACACAAGTGCCATTGCCCTATGTAATAACCCTGAACATCACTCTCGTGAAAAACACAAAGATATTAGGCATCACTTTCTTAGGGATCACACACTAAAAGGAGATATTATTCTTCAGTTTATCAGAACGCAAGATCAACTTGCTGATATTTTCACAAAATCTTTGCCTTCTGATAGATTTGAATACATTAAACAGATGTTATGAATGATAACCGTAAGGTAATTTTTCTTAATTAACTTTCTGTTGAAAAAGTCTCTTTATAGTAATAAAATCCTTTTCATAGGGGGAGTACAATTGATTGTTACAGTAACTAAATTTTTCTAAGTTATTTTTTCAAACTTTTCGGAACTAAGATTTCCAGAAGGGGAATTTCTGGAACTAAAATTTTCCAGAATGCTTATTTTCGTTTAGAAAACTTCTGGAATGGAAATTTTTGTTTTGAAAACTTCGGGAATGAAAAATTTCTTACTGCTGTTTCTATAATGAGACTTTCGTACTGAGACTTTAATATTAAGATTTCTGTATTGAGACATTCGTAATGACATTCTCGTACTGAAATTCTTGTAATGAAATTTTCATACTGAAATTCTTATAATGAATATTCGTTTTTTTATTATTCTTTTCATACCGGGTTTTCCATAGTAATTTTTTCGTAGTGAGTTTTGCGAACTCGGTCTTTTCGTAGTAAAGATTTTTTGTAGTTTATTTTTCTTCAAGAAAAAGGATGTTACCCATTACGAATAATCCTCCAAAGCTAATCTGAAAGGTCTGATTTCCTTACTCATGTTTTCGTAATCATACTTTACTAGCTAGTGTTTTCTTATCTTTTGTTTTTGGATTATAGTTTTCTTAAGTCTTTGTTTTAATAAAAACCTCAAAAGATCGGATTCATTTTTTCCAGAGAATTGGTTTTAAACCGTCAGATCTGATCTCAGTTCTTACAACTGTTCGATCAACCGAGGAAGATGAACCGTTATATCGTTGCCTATATAAAGGGGACCCCAAATGGTCATCCCACAATGGTTTTTTCAAGATCCAGTGTCCTTAAGCTCTGTCTCTCTATCTTAAGGTCGTTCCTATCTTCAGCAATCTCCGTTTCGAACCTCTCAGAAGTCTTCAGATCCAAATGTTTGTGGAAGCAGCTTCTCAAGACATGTCAACCTCTAATCCAATTTCCAAGTGGTTAGTATATAGAGAAAGGTTGGTTCATCCTGATTTCTTCAACAAATATGATTCAATTTTATCCAAGAACATAAAGCTTAACAAATGGGAAGATGTTGTTGGGTCTAAGCCCTGGAATCAAGATGAAGTATATTCGGAGTTTCTTTTAGAATTCTATGAGAAAGTTTCATTCTTTAAGGAAGATGGTTGGGAGCAATTTTCTTTCAAGTCTTATGGTAAGACTTATAAGCTTTCTTATGTCAAGGAAACCGGCTTGGTAGGTCTGACCTATGAAGGAGAATCCGAGTTCATTACTCATGTATTGTCAGATTCAAAAGGAATTTTCAACAAGGAAAAGTCTTTGGAGACTCTCGGACTATGAGATGAAAAGGCTCCGAATATTGCTACTCTGTCTACAAATTTTCAAATTCTAGAATTATGGGTACAAGGATTTATAGTGACAAGAAAGGGTGATAAAGATAGTTTGAAGAAGTGTTAGATCATTATCTTAGATTTTTTGCTAAATCTAAGGATGTTTAATTTGATGAAACACATTCTTATTAACATTGAGAATGTTAAGAATGGGAAACTGAGAGCTCAGATCATAATGTATCCGGCAATCATCTCAAAGTTAATAGTTTGGTGCCTTGAGCCTTTCAAGGAGGCTTGGAAGTCTAATCCAAGAGTTTGAAAAATTATGTTGGTGAGTGATGGTACCATCAAAAAGATGAATGTTGCCTTCGACAAGAAGACTGGTGAGTTCTTTGATTTACAAGTTCAAGAAGAAGAGGTTCCAAATGTTGGTGAACCTGAATCTTCTAAGCCAGTGAAGAAAAGAAATTTTAAAGAAGTTGAAGTTGAAGCAGGGAATCCAAAATCTAAGGAAGTTCATTCCGCACCTCCAAAACTGAAGAAGAAAAAAGATTACCATGATGAGGTAGTTTCTAAGTGGAGGGAAATCAATGAGAAGAGAGTGCAAGGGGATCCTCAGTTTGGCTTGGACCCTGTGGAGGCTAAGTTCTTGAAAGAAAAATCAGTGGATGAGCTAGAAAAACAAATTAAAGAAAAGAAGCTTAAGAAGACTATGTCTGAAGCTAAGGTAGCTCAGGATTTGTTGAATTTTAATGAGATGGTTTCCTCAAACAACCAGTTCCGAGATCCTTTTCATTGGAATCTCTACCTGAGACTCCAGGAAGAAACTATTTCACTCCGGAAGCGGCATTTGCTAAGCATGTTTAGGAAGTTGAGAAGTTTGAGGAACTGTAAGAGGAAGAAACAGTTGTTGAAGGTAGTTGTGAGACCGGAGATCTTTTGAAGCAAGTAGACAGTTATATGTGGACACCTTCGGAACATTTTTCACTCCAAACTTCAGAAGCTGAGTCCTCTAAGTTAGTCACTCCAGGAAAGGATGAGGAGAAAGGAGAACAAGAAGTAGCTTATCATACAGAGTAAGAACAACTTATACATGATATTTATCAAATTCAGAATGTAGAGGATGGTGCTCAAAAATTTATTGACGATGAAGACAATATTGTACAAGTGTCTGGTAGTGATCAGAAAACTCCAGAACAACAATCCATTCCGAAAAAGGACAAGGGAAAGAAACTTTTTTTGATACCCTGAGCTTAGTAGCCGTAAAGAGAAGGGAAGATGGTGATTCTTCTAATATGAAGAATGAGCAAATTGAAAAAGATCATTCTCCATGAAAAGTCTCAGATTCGTAGTCATCTTCTTTGGGACATGAATTTGTTGTTCAGTCATTAAAGAAGTCGGTGGGATCTATTCTGACCTTCTCAAGTATTGATTCAAGATTCCAGATGCTCCAACATAATTTGAATCAGAAAACAGACTCTGTATCCATGGTTATGGACAAATGTGTTGAGATGGAGGCTCAGTTCAAAACTTTTTTTGTCGACTATGAAGCCCACAAGAGTTCTTGTAAGAGAATGACTAGTTGTTCAAGGAAAACTATAGAAGAGATGCGTCTCTTTGATGAATTACAAGATAATGTTGGCGATGCTCTTCAGATAGAAGACCAGAACCTAAATGAACTTACTTCTTCCTTTGAAGAAAAGTTGACAGCTAAAAACAATTCCCGGATTCAAGAAGATAGAGATCTGAATAGGAAGTTAAATTCTGTTGCTCAAAAATGGAGGAATGAAAGGGATCGTCAGATTGAGATTGAAGAGAATTTGTTAAAGCAAGAACATGTTTTGAAATCTCAAGAAGAAAATCTTGTAGCCCAAGAAGAAAAGCTTGAAGCTCAAAGTGCAAGAATAATTGTTTTAGAGAAACAAGCCGAGGAAGACCATAAAGGCTTGAAGAAGATAAAGACTATTCTTCAGGGTCTTATGTCAAAGGAAAAAGATCCAAAATAGACAAATCCAATCTTTTTTTGTATCTTAGCTTCCTTGTTTTTGAACTTTCAAACTTAATGAAAATTTTTCTTGCTCTTATCTTTTGTTGTTAATACTAATTTTTCAGGTACTTTGTTATATTTTACATTCCCCAGAACTCTTTTTGAAAATCACAAAGGGGTAGATGGAAAAAGAACCTTAACAAAAGGGGAAAAGGAAAAAGAACCCTTAAAAAAGGGTGAGAAAGAAAAAGAACTCTAATATAGTTTATCTAGGGGGGAGTTTTTCATTAAAAAAGACATTATAATTATAAATGGAATACCATTCTGGAAATCTAGAATACGATCCTTAGAGTTTCAAAACCTAAGGGGGAGTTAGTCGTATTCATCAACATCCATAAACAGAGGGAGATAAGCCTTGATTTCTTCCTTTTCTTTCTTCTTAGACTTTCTTTTTCGTAAGGATGATTGTGCTTTCCAAAAAGGGGGAGATTGTTGAGTCAATAAGGTTTTCCTTATGAAATTTCCATTACTTCTTTTTTTGAAAATGACAAACACCTTATTTATATGGAAAATTGATTTTATAAGGAAAATTTCATTTATAAGGAAATTTTCTTTTATAAGGAATATTGATTTTATAAGGAAAATTTTTTTTATAAGGGAAGTCGCTTATATAAAGAAAAAAGCTTTTATAAGGAAAATTATTCTTATCATGTTTTCATTATCTATATCCATATTTTTCATAAGTATAAGAATTGGATTCATTTCTATATTCTCGGAATCATTTAAAACATTGATATAACGCATTCTGTTTTAGGCTCCGAATTCTAGATGAGAATAGTAATGAAGTTTCACTTTGAATTCTGGATACAAACTCTAATAAAGATCTACTCTGAATTCTGGATACAAACTCTCATGAAGTTCGACACCGAAATCTGATGACAAATCCTGATTACAAATTCTCATTACGAATTCTGATGATGAATTGTTATTCCAAATTCGCATTCTGAATTCACCTATTAAACAGAATCTGATCATATTTTATTTATACACTCCGAATTTATTTGGACTCTGAATATTATTTTTTGTTAGACTCAAAACTTTCATTTTTCTTACACTTTTATAATTTGTCTACTCTTTAATATTTTTTCTTACACTCCGAACCTTCACTCTGAACTTTTGTGTTAGACTTAAAATGATGTCTTACATTCTGGTACACTTGATTTGTTATAAAACGATGTTGTCTATTATGTTATAAACTAACCATTGGTTAAGTTACACCTATAATGGTCCCTCTGATTTTTAAGGAAAATATGCCCATTGGAAAGGAGGCTGACCTTGCCTATAAATAGGAGCTCGTTTGAAAGATCTCAACACAACTTCTTCGACATTGTTCACACATGCTGTTGAAGTGATTTCTAGAGGTAGAGTCTCTTATTAACTCTAAAATCTTCATGCGACTATGAATGTTGGTGATTACATTTGAGGACTTCCTGGGATAGGAAGATAGAGGTACCGACTACCTTAAAGTTCGAGGGCTTCCTTGCTGAGGAAGATAGAGGTTCCAACTACTTTGAAGTTGGGGGCTTGTGGGGAAAGCAAGACAGAGACTCTAATCTTCATATTGATGGCTTATCCTGGTGTGGGTAAGACAGACTTTCTTGAAAGTATAAATCAAGATACCTTTATCCAAGGATTTTAGATACACTTATCATTGGGTTAAAAGAGTTATTTTTTGTTATTTGTAGTTTTACTACCTGTTTGTTTCCGCTGCATATTGTATTGTAAGGAATGTATAAATTTCTTATACTTCCCTACTTGTACTCTGTTTCATTTAGATTCTATACTCTATAAGGTAGAATCTCATATTGTAATATTTAGTTTATGTTTCAATTTCCGGATCCATATTTACAGAACCTACTTTCGGAATCTCTTTCTAGTTTTAAGCAAGTACATAGAACTTGAAGTTTATAACATCATTCCTTATTCCGATTTTTCAATTGGTGTTAGATGTGTTGTGAATTTTCTTTGTTTAACTTTGTTAACCTTATGTCTTTCCTTTGTTTAAGGAAATTTTTGAAATGTACAATTCACCCCCCTGCCCCCCTCTTGTATATTGAGTATCTACATCATTCTTTCGATCCTCAAAGCTCATGATCATTCCTTTATTTTATTTTATTTCTCTCATATGCATGTTTTATCCTTATTGTAGTGTTTTCACAATCACATTATTAATGAATTAAACAGGTAAGCAAGAAGGAACTAAAATAAACTAGGATTATGTGTCAATATTATAACTTTATGGTTAATCAGTTAAGTAAGTACCACATAATATTAACAGGCATGTGATGATGATAATAATAAATTCAGGCATAAAAGATAAAAATCCATCAAATATATTATTAAGTCATTCCAAGTCATATGTTACTTGATTAAGGTTAAACTCAATAAAACTCTGTGTTTGACCAACCCTTGTTCGGATTCTTACTTTTATACAGTAATCCCATATGAATGGTTTTGGGTTGACTGAACCATATTACATCAAGATGAATATCCCTTTCTAGAATTGGTATAATATAGGAGGCAAGAGTTTAGTAAATCCAAAGTATTGATTTCAGGATTGGGGAGTTCACTCAATAGATCATGGAGCTACAACCCCACAGTTATCAAGACATTCTAAGCTGAATACCTTTAAATACCTTGACCAACCCTTTTTTGGTTTATGAGAAATGGAATATAGATCCTTTCCACTAGAATGTCATGGAAACTAGACATTATGTGTCCAAGTGTGAGGGCCATTTTAATTTGAAAAAATAGTGGGATACTTAATTTATTATTTCTTATAAAAATGTAATCAAGAAAGTACTAATGATCTCCCCTTTTAATTGTACAATAAAAATGACAATATCATCAACCACACTATCCCTGCGATCAATTTTAGATAAATACAACATTATCAGAAGTTGTGACTTTAAGGAATGGTTTAGATGCCTTCAGGTTATCCTACTCCGTGAATGGAAGTCTTACGTGTTGGATTCATCATTACAATATTTTCCTACCCAAGAGGTGAGTGATGTGGAATTCATTATATATGAGTAACATATGAATGATACAGTCGACATTAAATGTTTGATGTTATCATCAATGTCTAGTGAGTTCATAAAGCTTAAAGAAAACAAGGATTATTATAGCATGATCAAGAACCTCCACGATTTTTCCCAGAGAGACCAAGGTAGTAATGTTTTGAGATCTCCAAGTCACTCTTTCAGAGTAATCTTGGAGAGGGTTACCCAGCTGGGCCTCGTGTATTCAAGATCAATGGATACATTGAGTGGTTGTATGTTCTAGGGTTTGAACTCCCTATAGAACTAGGAACTGATATCATTCTCACATCACTTCCTTAGAGCGTATACGAGATTGTTGTTAATTTTAACATGATCAACATTGAGAAATCCTTATCTGATTATCTTATACACATTATCCATGTGGAAAAAGACATGAAGCACTAAAACCATTTAGTTTTTATGGTTAATAAGTGGAAAGGTAATGCGACGATATTTAATCCCAAATCTTCTAGACAAACTTCCAGGAAAAGAAATATTAAAGGGGAGGCAAGGGAACATGAGGTTTCTTGTTTAGCAAGTGGAAATAAAGGCCACTAGAAAAATAACTACAACCATACTAAGAAGAATGGGGAAGTTTCATGTGCATTTATTATTGAATTAAATCTATCTGTTTCTACAAATTGGGTATTCAATATAGCCTGTGGTGCTCACATATGTATTCAAATATAAAGACCATATAGATTCATGAAGATCAGTTGATAGGAGGTAGATCTGCAAATATCCAATGGAGGCAGCCTTGCTGTTGTTGATATCAGGTACTTCCACATCATCTAGCCCACTCTTGTGATCTTGTTGTTAAAGGGTTGTTATTATGTGACATATGTTACTAAAAAAAATTATTTTTGTATATGTATTAAATACATATCGATGTTTTTTCATGTAGATAAATGGATGTTGCTTATTTTACAATGATATATTTTTTTTGTAGGTCACTTTTATATAACGGTCATTACAAGATGGACTGCACATACCATGTAATGGAAATAGATAAAAAAGATACATCAACTGAATCATACCACACCTAACATTTGCATCTCCAGCTAGGTAATGAGAATTAGAAACTCTTGAAAAGCTTCATGAATATGGATATTTAGATTTTTTTGAACTATAACCACTTGTTTTATGTCATTCATGTTTACAAGGAATAATGAACAAATCCCTATTTAGTGGGAAAGGTGAAAGTGATAAAGAACTTCTTCAAATGGTTCATACCAATCTGTGTTGATCATTTTCAGTTGAATCAAGGAGAGGGTACTCATACTTCATATGTTTTACAGAGGATTATAGTAGATATGGATATATCTACATAAAGATGTAGAAGTATGATTCTTTTGATATGTTCAAAGAATACAAGAATAATGTTAAGAATCATTTTTCTATGAAGACTATGAAACTCCACTTAGACCTAGGTGGAGAATATATTAATCAAGGCTTCCTCGATTACTTATGGGTGTTTGGGATCCTAACCATCTCACTCCTCCTTTCACACCCTAGTGGAATGGTGTTAGAAAAAGGAGGAACCACACCCTATTGAACATGGTGATATAAATGATGAGTTAGGCGAGTATTCCATTATACTTTTGGGGATATGGGTTACAAACAGTGGGGAACATACTAAACCATGTAGAAAATAAATTGATAAATTGTATTCCATACGAGTTCTGGAGTGGAAATAAATCCATGTTATCTAATTTACATGTGTGGGGAAGCGATTTTTTTTAAGGCCTCTTCATGAAAGGAGCTTAGATCACGAGGGACAAAGATTACCTTTATAGGATACCCTACGGAAATAAAGGGATAATACCTATAAAACCCCTCATACAATAAGGTTATAGAGGAATGACATGCCATTTTTCCTGAGAGGGATCACATCTCCAAAAGAGATTGTGAGAGTGAGATAGACTTTGATGATGTTGAGGTTCAACGTACACAATCGTTGGTACCTGAGATGATTCCACAAATCCCCATGGAAGAGAGAACTGTTCTAGAGACACAAGAATTGTGTAGGAGTACTAGAGTGGTTAGAGCACCGTAATGTTACAGTTTTCTAGTTACCTAGTAATTTGACTCATTATTAGTTAATAATAATGATCCTTTAACCAACAAGAATGTAGTAAGTGGCATAGATTTAGCCCATTGGAAAGAATCCATGAATTATGAAATGGATTCCATGTAACAAAAACATGTATGGATTTTGGTAGATCCTTTGGTTGATGTAATTCATGTGGGTTGAAAATGGGTTTTCAAGAAGAAACTGGACATAGAAGTACAAGTCCGTACCTATAAGGCATGACTGGTTGAAAAAGGGTTCAATGAGCATCAAAGCATTGACTAGGGAAAAAACTTTTTCACTAGATGCAATGATGAAATCATTCAAAATTCTATTGTCAATTATCACACACCATTTAAATGATAATTGGAAAATGGATGTCAATAAATCCTTCTTTATCAGAAACCTTTAGGGAGATTTTTACATGACACACCCTAAATGATTTATGACTCCAAAGGATTCCAATAAGGTATGAATGTTTTAAAAATCCATTTACGGATTAAATAAAGAATCCTTGTCATGAAAAATTCATTTTGATTAATCCATAATAAAATTTGGTATTATCAATAATGAATGTAATCTTTGTGTTTTCAAATGGTTTAGTGGGAGTGAAGTCATACTCCTAATTTTGTACGTTGATGACATATTATATATTGGAAATGAGATACCCATCATACATTCTATTAAGGCATGGTTGAATCAATGCTTTTCCATGATGGAAATGGGAAAGGCCTCATATATTCTTGGGATATAGATCCATCGTGATAGATAGAAGATATTTCTAGGCCTATGTCAAAGTACATACACAGATAAGATACTGAAGAGATTCAGTATGGAACAATCTAAGAGGGGGTTGTTTCTAGCATCACATGGAATTCATCTTTCAAAGAAAATATATCCATAGACACATGAGGAAATAAATATAATGGCACAGAATCCATACGCATCAGCCATTGGGTCAGTCATGTATGTTATTCTATTCACTAGGATGGATGTCGCCTATGCATGGAGTGTGGTAGGAAGATATCAAGATGACACAGGTGACCACCAATAGATGGAAGTCAATAATATCCTAATTTATCGGAGGCGTATTGAGGATATGCACTTATATTATTGAGGATATGTGAAACTAGCCATCAGAGGATAGAAAAATTGTAGTTTCTAAACTGAAAAGGATGACATGAATTTTCAAACGGGATATATCTTCACATTGAATGGAGGTTCCATGAGCTAGAAGAGCTCAAAGAAGAGTCTGTTTTTAGGTTCTATAGCATAGTCCGAGTATATCGTAGCTTCTGAGGTAGCTAAAGAACCAGTTTGGATATGAATCTTTTCCCTTGAGATGGATGTGATATCTAGTAGTAAAGATACCATCACACTGTACTATGATAATATTGCAGCGGTGGCTCTCGAAAATAATCCTAGGTCACATTAGTGGATGAATCACATATATCGGAAGTATCTTCTCTTGAGGGATTCTTCTTAGAGAGGGGAAGTTTAAGTGAGAAATATTTCCATCTAAGACAACATGGTGGACCCCATGAATAAATCCTTGGCTCAACAGAAACATGATCACCATGTGAGTTCTAGCAGACTTATAGTAGTAGGAAGTTGGCTCTAGTCCAAGTTAGAGTTTCTAAGAGTTGGTGTCCTAGAACCAACTGGTTGTACTTTTATAACATAAATATTTAATTTATTTTAATATTAAACATCTTATTACATATTTTTCATTTTTCTACATGAATATAATATAATAATGTTTTATAGTATTTATTGCATTGATAACATCAAGGAAGTACCCCCCAATGATGAGAACCTTCAAATTATATACAATATTTTTAAATACAGTTCTATTGTTGGATGAAATACTTTGAGGGGACACATAGCATGCAGACTGCTAGGTTCGAGTACTCATAACTAGATGAGAAATCCTCTCATGATGTTTTCACTTAGTAGTCTTCAACACAAGAGATTATGAGAACAGACCCACCAGTAAGAATTCTGCAAGTTTTGATGTCATCAGATATTTCTATCTATGATCATGTGTATTGATAATTACACTTTAATGTTATCATTAATATGTTTAATGACTCACACACATTGACATATTGATGAAAACTATCTCTCAGATAGTTAGTGGGAAGTAGGGTTAGTTGGGTTCATCACGAGTGGCATATTAGAAATGGAAAAGTTGGAAAATGATTTGTCCCTTCCATTTATGGATGTTAATATCTCTGCACATTGATTGGAATAGAAATGTAACATGAAATTCCATGTCCATGGTGTAATTATGGGTTTATTTTTGGAAGAAAAATAATGAAAAATAAATCATTAATGTTGGTGACACTACCATGAAACCTTCTTGATTAAATATTGTGACATAGGGATTATAATAAACTGTGAGAGTTCATATGTGGATGTCGTTGTTGTAACATTAATTTATTTATCATGGGTTCCTTGACCCATTTATAGATAGTAATCTTGGACTTTAGGCAAGCCTGAATGATTCCAATGAGATAGAATCCTACAGGGTCACACAATAAGTGTTTCTAGTGGTCTCTGTAAAATTATATTTGAATTTAATTAATAAATATTATTCTCAAGACGAAAAAATAATTTTATTCATGTTAGAATTATTTCATAAATTAAATAAATATTTATTCACTTGATTAGTGGTAAATTATATTTATTTATTTTATTAAACATTTAATAAATATTTATTTACTATTTTATAAAAATATATTAATTTAAGAGAACAAATTATTTTTTTATTTATTCGATTGTTCAACAAATAGATGTGGAGTTTGAGCGGACTAAGTCTGGTCCGATAGAAAAATAATTATTTGAAAGACGTTGAATAATTATTTACCTAGTTGGCACAAATTAAAATAATGGACTATTATTTTGTGATGGATATTTTTATTTATAATTCCATTTTTCAAAAGTTGGCACACCATAGATAAGGACATTGTATAATTATTAATATCTTGAGATTTATCTATGGTTATGAATGCATTTAATTTTTTTGTGAAATTAAATATTGTAACTGAATCCCCATTTCAATAAATAGACACATGCGTCTATTTTTCCATGGACCAAACTGCATGGTCGATGAATTGAAAATTTTTGAGCTAAAAAATTTCTCTCACCAGTCCTCCTCATGTCCCTCAAAAAAAGGATATACGATCTTCATGGATGAAGAACAATCAATCATGAACGACCGGCAGAAGACACTCACTTTGTTGCGATAGAACTCGAATAGTGAGTGGTGTTGATGAGAGGACAATGTAGCATGTGTGGATTACCACTAGATGGATTCATGTTTGAATCCTCACAAGTGAGATGATATAATCTAGAAGGGTCATTTCAGGTGATCAACATCATCAATGAAAAGAATTCCTAAGATCCAATTATTATTTTCTTTATGAAATTAATTAAATTAATTATAAACATGGTGTGAAAGATCATCAATAAAAGTTTTAGTCCTCTTCTGTCTATATCTCAATATTCGATTCTATTTCATGGAGACTAGCGTTCATCATCGTATATATCCCATAAGAGTCATTGATCATTGTAATAGTTAATGTTGGGTGTCAGCCCAACTGCATTTCTGTTGCAACCAAATCCTTGAAGTTGTATCAAATGAAGGATAATTCATAGTTTATAATTAGTTAAAAACTTTTTGATGATTTACGGATTTAATAATTTAGTTGTTTCAATTCAATTCAATCATTCTGCAAATCTGAATCTTGAGATGTGTTCCTCCTCTGTCGTTTCTCGTTCACCATAGATAAATGATCCTTTCTTTTAATTTTGATTAAAATAAAACATAGGATCCAATCCAGAGTACCAAAGGGTCCTGGACATACAACCGCAGAACACATGCCTTGTATTCGGGACTACACATCGTGTAGCCTTGGTTCAATGCACCAGGTCTTGTCTGCCAAACCATGTTGTGTCATTGGAGTTTTTCTATGTCTTAATGACTCCATGTGTCCAGCAAGAACTACTGGCATGTTGTTTCTGGATTACAAACCATGTGGAAAAATGAACACGACATGTAGCCCCTTTGGGTTATCGTTGGACCGTGTACCCCATACATGGCTTTCCCAGATGGAGACTATGTAATGAGGAACAACACGGTGTGTGGCCCACTAGACACAGTATGTACTCTGAATAATTTTTAAGTACACACAAAGATCATTTCACCGGGTATGTACTTTGGATGGACTGTGAAAAATAGTACACATCGTGTTGTTGGAACTAGACACCATGTAATCGTACTAATTACGGTGATTTATAAAAATTTATAACTATATCATACAAACCCTTAGACATGTACCATCATGCATGCGTAAAGATGAGGCGAAACACGTGATATGTGTTTTATATATGTGTTTAATTTAACATCTGTGTAATGTTCATTTTTACTCATTAGGAAGTTATGAATATGAATTCTTTGGTTTTTTCCTAGGTACAAGTTACCTATAAAAATAATTTTAAATGTATTTATTTGATTAAAATTATTACATATGAGAATCTCAATGAAATTCATAAAAGGGATTAAGATAAAAGGATTTATTAATTAAAGATGACAATTAATTTACTCGAGTGTGATTTATTTATGTTTAAATATAATTTCATTTAAGGATGATAATGATCTAGACCATGACCTTTGTATGTGGATGGTTTCTTTTAATTAATTTATTTAAATTATTATTAGTTTTCCTGCTAGCCTTCTCCTCATTATTATGTAGGGACTGTGTTCCCAAGGTTTCATTTATGTAAAACCTATTTTTACCCCTCACCTACGTGTGTGTTAAAAAATGTATTATGTAATGGATGGAACTCCCAAGCTATTGTAGGCGGTTCAAGATGGAGCCAAGATGAAGCCAATACCAAGAGATACAAGGTGGATAGGTGGAATGCTGTAAACACGGCCCCAAAAGGTTCAAGATGTTTCTCTCCTATGTCAGGGTTATATTATCAACCTCTAAATAAAAAAAACATTATAAAATATCATTATAATTACCTTTAATTTAGTTTATTTCTTCCAGATGCATGGTCTATCTTTTTTGATGTGTTTTCACAATAATATAATAAATGAATTAAACAAGTATGCAAGATAGAACTAAAATAAAATAGGATTATGCGTAAATATTATTAGGATATGGTTAATCACATAAGTATGTTCCACTTAATATTAACAATAATGTGACAATTATAATAATAAATTCATGCATAAGAGATAAAAATACCTGAAATATATTAATTCGGAATAATCATTCTGTTACACGATAAAGGGAAAACTCAATAAAACTATGTGTTTGACTAACCGTTATTGAGACACTTACATTTATACAGGAATACCCTTTGAATGGTTTTAGGTTGACTAAACCATATTACATCAATATGAGTATCCCTTTCTAGACTTTGTTGTATATTAGAGGCAAGAGTTGAAGAAAAAAAAGTAATGATTTCAGGATTGGGGAGTCCACTCAACAGATCAAAGATCTGCAAACACACAATTAGAAAAGGGCTTTCTGCCTAAATACCTTCAAATATCTTGACCAACCATTATTGGGGTTCTGTGAAGGGGTATATGGATCCCTCCCACAAAAATGTCATGGAAACTAGACATTGTAAGTTCAATGGTGAGGGCCATTTGAATTTGATAAAAATTGGGATACATATTTTATTATTTCTCCTAAAAATTAAATTAATAAAGAACTAATAATCTTCCATTTTAATTGCAGAATAAAATGAAAATCTCATCAACCACACTATATCAGTGATCAATTTTGGATAATAACAACATCCTCACCTTTAGTAAATTCCAGGATTGGATTAGACACCTTCAGGTTATCCTATGCCATAACGGAAGTCATACATATTGGAGTCCTCATTACCTGATATGCCTACCAAAGAGGTGAGATATAAGGATTTACTGGTCCATCATAAACATATGAATGACGCAGTAGATGTTCAATGTTTAATGTTATCATCAATGTCTAGTGAGCTCAGAAAATCTCAAGAAAACTTCAATGATTCTATCACGCTCAAGAACCTATGTGGTCATTACCCGGAGAGAGAAAGATAGGAATGGTTTGAGATCACCAAGGAGATCTTTTAGAGTAAGCTTGGTGTTGGTGCCCAAGATGGGCCTCGTGTTTTCAAGCTCAATGGCTACATTGATCACCTGGAGGATCTGGGGTCTAAAATCCCTGAAAAACTAGGCAGTAATCTCCTTCTATCTTCACTCCCTCAAGGCTTCTCAATCTTTGTTATTAATTTTAACATGGACAACATTGAGAATATTTTAACTAATCTTCTTATCCTCATTCGCAATGTGGAGAATGATATGAAGCGCGGAAAGAATTCTATCCATATGATGAATAAAAGGAAAGGGATGGTGAAGAGCATTAAGCCCAATGATTCTTCAACTCCTTCCATGAAAAGGAATATAAAAGGTGAGGTAAGGGAACACGAGGCTGTTTGTTTCACATGTGGCCAGAAAGGCCACTGAATGGAGAACTGAACCCAACCTAAGAAGAATAGGGTAGAATCAGGTGCATTTGGTATCAAATATTATATAACTATTTCTAATTTTTTTTATTAGATATAACTTTTGGTTCTCACATATGTATTCAAATACATGAACCAATAATCATAAGGATGATTGACCAATGGGAGGTAAATATGCGACTAGCCAACGGAGCCATACTTGTTGTTGTAGATATTGGGGACTGCCACCTCACATTGACAACTAGATGATCGTGGTGTTAAAGGGTTGTTATTATGTCATGTATGTTACTAAAAACATTATTTCTGTATCTGGAATAGATATATATGGTTTTTTTCTTGTTTGGAAATGAATATTTCTTCTTTAAAATGATAAAATTTGTTTTTGTAGGGATGTTTTTATGCAATGGTCTTTTATTATTGAATTACAAAAACCAATTAATGGAAATTGATTAAAAATATACTTCACATGACTCATACCACACCCAACATTGGCATCACCATCTAGTTCATGTAAACAAAAAACTCTTGAAAATGTTACATCTATTAGGATATTTAGATTATTTAGATCTAAAACCACTTGGTGTATATATTGCATGTTTACAAGGAAAAATGACCAAATCCCCATTTAGTGGAAAAGGTGAAAGGGAAAAATGACTTCTTGAATTAGTACATACAGATCTGTGTGGACCATTTCTATTTGATGCAAGGGGAGTGTCCTAATACTTCATAACTTTTACTGATGATTTTAGTAAGTATGGATATATCTACATAATGAGGTATAAGTCTGATTCTATTTATATGATCCAAGAATACATGAATGATGTTGAGAAACAACATGGCATAAATATTAAGATACTCACCTCAGACCAAGTTGGGGAATATCATAATCAAGGATTCATTGGTTACTTATGGGGGTTTGAGATCCTTTCCCAACTCACTACTCCTAACATGCCCCTAGTAGAATGATGTGAGAGAATGGAGGAACCAAACCCTATTGGACTTGGTGAGATCAATGACAAGTCATGGGATTCTTCCATTATTCATTTGGAAATATGTGTTACAAATAGCGGCACCCATACTAAAATAAGTACCTACTAAATAAATAAATAGTGTTCCATGTGAGTTATAGAGTGGAAAAAAGCCATGTTATCAACTGTACATGTGTGGGGAAGTGATGTATTTATTAAGGCCTCTTCGGGAAACAATCTTGCACCCCGAGGGATAATGTGTACCTTTATATGATACCCCAAGGAAACAACGTTATTTTACCTACACAACCCCTCAGAAGAAAAAGGTTATGGTGGTAAGATACATCATATTCATTGAGAGGGAGCTAATATACAAAAGCGATAGTGAGACCATGATATAATTCAATGAAGTTAGGGCTCAAGGTATGTAAGAGTTGGTACAGAAGGTGATTCCACAAAGCCTTGTGGATGAAAGAACAGTTTGAGAGACACATGAACTATGTAGGAGAACAATATAGGTTAGAGAACTGGAAAGTTATGGTTTTTTATTTACATATGATGGTGACTCATTATTAGTTGATAATAATTATCCACTAACCTACAAGGAAGCAGTAAGTGGCATAGATGCTGCCAAGTGGCAAGAATTCATGAATTCAGAAATGGAATCCATGTACTGAAACCATGTCTTTATTTTGGTAGGTCCACTAGTTGATGTAAAGTGTGTTTGGTGCAAGTGGGTATTCATGAAGAATCTAGAAATGGAAGGACAAGCCAGTACATATAATGTAAAACTAGTTGAAAAAGGGTTCAAATTGCATCAAGACATTGACTACGATGAAACCTTTTCACGAGTTGCAATGATGAAATACATAATAATTCTATTCTCCAGTTCCACATACAATTATTATGAGATTTGGAAAATGGATTTCAAAACAGAGTACCTTAATGCGAACCTTCATGAAGATGTCTACATGACACAACTTGAAGGATATGTGACTCCAAATGATGCCAATAAGGTATAAATGTTTTATAAATCTGTTTATGGATTAATTCAAGAATCCAAGTCATAGAACATTATTTGGATGAATCCATGACAAAATTTGGTTTTATCATGAACAAATGTGAGCCTTGGGTCTGAAAATGGTTTCTTGGGAGTGTAGCCAATTTTCTAATAGTATCTGTTGTTGACATATTACTTATTAGAAAATGATGCACATATTTCATTCTGGTAAGAAATGGTCTAATCAATAGTTATCCATAAAGGAATTGGGTGAGGAAACATATATTTTTGGGATCACGATCAATCATGGTACAACAACGAGTTTTTTGGGGCTATGTAAATGTACATACATAAATAAGATACTAAATATATTCAGTAAACAACAATCCAAGAGGGGATTGTTGCCATCATCTTAGTGAAATCTTCTTTCTAGGAAAACATGTTCCCAAACATAGGAGGAATGAATGATAATGGGAAAGACTTCATATTCATAAGCAAGATGGTAAGTAATGTATGTCATGCAATGTACTAGGCTGGATGTAACCTATGCATTGACTACGCTAGGTAGATATCAGACTGACCCAGGTGACTGCCATTGGATGGAAGTCAAGACTATCCTAACATATTTGACACAAACTAAAGATATTTTCTGGGTATATGGACTAGATGAGGGACAAGTCATAATAAGATATGCAGATTTCTGTTTCCATATTGATCAAGATGACATGAAGTCACAAATAGGATACATATTAACATTGAATAGAGTTTCAGTGAGCTGGAAGAGCTCAAAGAAGTGTGTGATCACAAATTTAATAGTAGAGTCTGTGTATATCACTGCTCTTGAGAAAGATAATGAAGCAATTTGGATGAAAATATTCTTCTAGTTTCTAGATGTGATATCTAGTAGTAAAGATCACATCACACTGTACTGTGATAATACTATAGTGGTGGCTCTCACAATAGGGACAAGGTCACATCAACGGATAAAGCACATACTTCATAAATATCATCTCTTGAGGTATTTTTCTCAGATATGTGATGTTTTAGTAAGCAGTGTTTTAATGGAAGACAACATGGAGAAACCCTTGACTAAATCCTTGACTCATTAGAAACATTATCACCATGTGAGGTCTAGTGGACTGAAAGTTGTAGGCACTTGGCTCTAGTACAAGTGGGCGTTTGTAAGAGTTTGTGTCCTAGAACCAACTGGTTTTTCTCTTGTCATATCGATATTTAATGTATTTAAATTGAAAACATATTATTACATATTATTCATTGTTATACAAGACTATGATATAATATTCTCTGAGATTATTTACTGAATTGATAAGGTCATGTTCATTCCCCTTTATGATGACATCCTTAAAATGATATAACCATATTCTTAAATATAGTTCTACGGTTAGATGATATACTATTTTTGGACACATATCTTGCATACCGTCTGGTGCGAGTACTCGTAAGAAGATAAGACTTATTATAATGAAGTTTAAAATATGTAATCTCCGAGAAAAGAGATTATGAGAATAGAACATCTAGTAGGAATTCCACATGTTTTAGTATAATCAGACAGTTATATCTATGAGTGTGTTTGACAACCCTTAGACATTAATATTATCATTAATATGTATCATGACTAACACACATTGCTTTACTGATGAAACCCATCTTGTAGATACATGGAAAGAATTAGGTTATGATGGGTTTTTCATGAGTGTAATATTATAAATGGATATGTCAAGGAAGGATTTTCCCTTCCATTTATGGATATTGATATCTTTTCCCTTGGGTTGAAATAAAACCGTCATGTGAAATTCCATGGACATGGTGCAACGACATGTTTATTTCAGGTAGTCAAAGAATGATGTATCAAGAATAAAAGTTGATGACGCCATCATGAAGCTTTATTGATAATATATTTCAGCAAAGGGATTATATTACAATAGTTTGGGTCATCCAAATAGTCTCTAGTTTATGTTTTATGTATTTTGGATTTTTTTATAGTGTGAATTGTTTTTTGAGCATTGTTTATGAGAAACTATGTGACAACATGATTCTTCGAGTGTTTCCAATTATTTATATAAGTATGGAAAATATTATAGGATTGGGAATAAACTATGGTAAAATGATATATCTAATAGAGAAGCCATGTGTGGTGGTTGATATCCTCAGACACAATCTATAAGTAGTATCAGAAATATTGTGTTCCTTATCAAATAGGGATCTAGATCAATGTTTCACAGGTGACACATGGTTAAGAGACAGTGTGGCCAATCAATGGGTGGGATGTGATATTGGATAGTGGAGGGTTCATTGTTTTTATAACATTGTGGTCAAACCCTTTTTCTATCTTTAATTTCATTTAATGGGTAAATGAAAATAATATTCTATTGGGTGGGTAGTCCAATCCATCCTCATCCACCCAAATTAGGCATGTGATGACATGGGTTCTCCAAAAACACGTCATCTTTATCTCACCCCTCAAATTGGGGACTATTCATGAATGTTCCTCATAATTATAGGTAATTTATTCTCCATCGATTAATTAATTCCAAATACTCAGTCAATTTATCTATTTTTTGGTTTTCAAGTTTATATTTTATTAATGGATCAATCATTGCAAGGTAGAATCATCAATTTTAGATGAATATTTTTTTTGTTATTAATATATGTAATACAATGATGAATTATTCACTATGATTCATCATGTTTCATTAAGGTAATATGTTATCATGATTTTTAATTGGGTTTACATCAAACTGGTTTTTTATTAACATTGTAAATGGAGTCACCTCTAAGGTTGTTTCATGTGATTCATGTTGGGATTTAATTTTGGACCACCTATGAGGTTTCCTAGAGTTTCAATAACAGGTGATAACTCAGTGAGACTAGAGAGAGTTATTCAATTTTTATTTAAATATATGTGGTAATTATTAAAATTTTAGAATAAATATTTTTGTTTCATGGAATGAGGTAAGAGATTTTGTGGACAATATGACCACTTTTGGACACTGAGGTGTCCATAAGAGTCTTTAATGGGCCATGGAAAAACAATTTCAACAAGGAAAAATTGGAAAAATCACCACAGATGAGGTTGTTTATCTAAAATATTTACCCATAGTACTATTAATTTATAAATGCATGTATGTGAAATGTTCCTAAAATCACATGTGTTGGGTCTTGATTCCTTGATAAAATAATTTATTCATTGATATAAATTTATACATAATATATTCATTGTGTCTCTTTAGGAATTTTATTCATTATAATTCTAATTATTCCACAACCCATGGTCTGTACCATTTCTTGGATATTAAAAATGGGGTTGAAAATTGGTATTTTATTATGTTTATGTGCTTGAATCCTTTATGTACATTGGTGGTATTGATTAAATTATTATTTAATACATGGTTATACATGAGGAGAAATGTTTTTTAAGATTGTTTAAGGATGAATTGGAATATTTTCATATATTATGATCTTATGAAGTACCTATGAGGTAGTAAAATTCTTAGTTTAATGTACGACCAGGTTTCACAAAGTTATAGGTGTCAATTGGGGAAATGCTTTTTTATAAATTATTTATTATTTAAAATGATTTTATTACAACCATGTTTTTTAAATGAACCAGTTTATAAATGGTTATCAAATTTAGATTAGAAATGGGATTGTGGTCACCCATTTAGGGACATTTCATGATAGATTTTCAATGATTTTTTCAGAAAGGAAATCATTTTCCATGTTTTATTATTAAATGAATATAAAGACTTTGGTAAATGATAATTTTTTAAAAAGGTATTTTGGGGTTTCAAAATTTTTTCCATGGTCATGATAGTGATCATTAATGTTTTAGAATTCATGGAATGGATTATATAATTAAATGACTCTCAGATTCATTGACAGTGTATGATTTGGATTAGCAACAAGACTGACAATCATGGAGATTACAATATAATCAATATTTAAACTACCAGATAGGTTATTTAGGAACTCTACAATAACAAATGGAATTGATTGGGCACATATTCCCTAAATATATTATTTAAGTTCTTCAATAATTCTATGTGAACTAATATTTTAATATATGAGTTAATATCAGAATGAATTTCTAGGAACAACAATTACGATGTCACATTACAGAAGTAAAAATTAGAAATACAAATTTTAGATTTATAAAGTCATAAATGATGCTTCATATTTATGGTTTTAGAGTATTGATATGTCACTATGCAACTGAGGTTTAGTAATTCATAATGATGTTTTATCCTTTAATGATTTAATGGTTGAATAAAAATACCTTTCCTATATTTAGGGTATTTATCACTCCATATTTTTGTATTATATGACCAGCATTGAGAAATTTTTTTTTGATTAAATCAAGTTCAAAATTATAACCCTAGGGCTAGCAGTTTAGATAAAAAATAGTTTTTTAGAGTTTTATCTTAATTTATATACTATTTCTATATCACAATGTTTACTTCTATAAATTGGTTATCTTACTAGTGTTTTGTTTAGATTTATTTGGTGGTGTCGGAAAAGGTTTTATGCACAACATACATACACCCCCACTATTAATGTGTACCCACATAAATGTAACATATTTATTATTGGTATGGGTTTGGGAAGATCCATGGGTTGAGTGTTCCATGATCAAGTGTGATGGATCTGATCATAACATAAGATGGTTAAGGATCGGCTTCGATATTTTTTAGGGTCTAAGAAACATTAATTTTAGTTTTTAATATTATATATGTGATTATTTTAGTGGGTTACAATTATTTTTTGTATGAAATGGCTATTTGTTCCTTTACAATATTTCATTAGTTTTTCTGCATTGTTTATATTTATCTACTTATGTTTCCTATTTATTTTGGGATATTGTTATTTTTTTCTTATGGGATCTATGATTCATAATAATTTAAATTTTTATGTCCCTCCATGATATGGGTGTATATTCCCCTATCAATACCACCTAAAACCCCCATTTCTATCCAGTGGCCTCTGATGTAAGAGTATGTAGGCATGTGTTTATGTGGTGAACCAGTTTAGGGAACCAATTCAGGGAATTATCAGGTAGGTCATTAAAAGGCGGTAGAAAAAGAGTTAGATATATTTTCATATTAATTATTTGCTACAAATGAGACTTCAGAATTTGTTGGAAATTTTGATGTAAACCAATCTTTTGTTTCATGAACACTTATTATGGTAGGAATGCAAGGTTACCAGTGTCGTTTTTACAAACATAATTTGTGATATTATGGATTTATATGATGTTTACATCTATTGATGCACATGTGGTTTGTATTTAATAATTTTTGATCTAAAACTAAATTTTTACCTATATATGAAATATTCATATAATTATTCATGATTGGAAGATATCATCAACATGTTACAGGAATTCTACACTGTGATTTTCCCTTAATAATAAGCAAATCTATTTAAAATTTTCAGCAACTACTCATAATGTGTTTTCCTATATATTTACTTAGTTTATGTCTATTATGAATCAATAATTTTTATATGTATATCATTTTTTATGGAAATTTTATGTGGAGTTACTTTGAAATAAAAAATGATGAATAAATTGATGTGGTTTTTATAGCATGTGTGGTGACCCTAGGGACACAAATGATGGATGGATATTAAGAGAACCTAATGATATTTTAAGGATCTCTCTGAACCTATGGTTACCCACCCTATACCTTCCCTCCGTCCACTTTGTGTAGTCTCGGCCCTCTTCGACGCTTGATCGGTGTTATCGGGGTGGTTTCTTCTTTCTGAAGCGGTGTTTTGCAGCCTTGTGAGCTCATCTGCCTCAGAATTTTTATTCGTTGTTGTTCTGCTTTCACCTCACTCCATATACTCTGGATAGGGCATCAAGGTGTAGTGGTGATGTTCAACTGGTTGATGAACAATATCTGTATCTAATGGTTGCCCTCTCGTCTCCCGTGAGAGCGTTGGGTGGTATGATGCAGTGACTAGGTACATTTTTGAGGTTTGCGATGGGATATGGGTGTGGTATTGTAGCAGGGTCAGGTGATCCATGGATGGAGTGGTCATAGATTTGGTTATGGTTTCTTTATCATTTCCTATTGACATCACATTTAGTTTTAGGTTTTCGATCTATTGATCAAGTGTTTTTGGATTCACATTTCAGTTCACATTGCATTCATTTGGTTGATTCTTTGTTTTGTTGTGGATGTTTTTGATTTTGATGATTTTTCTTGATGGAAGAGGCATTGATATGTGTTTTACCTTCAATGGAGTATGTGAGAACAACAATTTTGTTGGTTTTTCATGGTATTTTTCTATTTTTGTGGAGGTATGACCTCAGCGTTGCTTGTTACAGCGGTGACATTTTATTTGTCTTCTCTGTATTTGATCTGCTTTCGAATTATGTTCGGATGATTATGATGTTGTTTTGGTTGATTATGGATTTATCTATCTGGATGAAACATTGATCTACATTTTGATATGTTCAGTGGTAATTCCAATATTACTTGTTGAATTTTGGGTGTGTTTCAAAAGTACATTACATGGATGTACTTAAAATGAGGTCCAATGTAGGAATCATTCACCTTTTTATGCCATTTGGATTTAGAAGTCTGAGAGGGTATGGATTTTCCATTGGTAATATTCCTATGGACCCCTACACAGGACAGCTAGCTATCCAGTCATGTGAGGTTAAAGTATTTTCATCACAATGTAATAGCTTGGAAGGGGATGATCAGGAAGTCTTGAACCGTGTTATCATCTTCCAGGGTTTTATTTGCTTGTAATTTTTTGACTTTGTGGTTTCACACTTTTTCATCAAAATTTTATATTATAAAAAAGATAATATTTAGTGTGGTGACCCAGGTGGGTCATCATTTTATATGTGTTTACCATTGGACCCTTTAGGGTGGTCCAAGTTTGAGATCAGTTATATGTATTTATCTTTCAAGGAGATTTCTGATGTGTAGAGGATCAGAGGGTATGAGTGACCTTGTTTTGTATGATTAGTCTGGCCTATGATTTATTTTATTTTTAACACCCTAGATATAGATGTTTCATCTTGTTGATGTCATGTGAAGTTGGTTATAGAGCTTCATTTATACCCAATGATTTGTGGGCATAAGGTCGATGGAATAGACATAAGTAGTTTGACCTAGTAAATCATTATGATACATTACCTATATGGATTGGTGGGAGATTTGGATGACCTTTTGGGACACAAATATAATAAAGGGACATTGTGTTAAGGTATTTTAGAGTGTACCCATTTATAGGGGTGAAAAGAGATACACTTTTTTGGGTGTGTGATTTAGAGGTGGATGCTTTGGAATTTTGAAAGTAGAGCACAACATTTTCTACCTAGTATATAGTTTATGCATATTGTATATGTATTTTTTTATAGAGAGGATTTTTATAGTATTTTATCATAATGGTAGGTTTTTAGAGGTGTAGTCTCATTTTATTCCTATACAAGTTGTTGGTTGTGTAGGTGGGTTGTATAGATGTATTTCTAATAAGGGTAATGACTTTGAATTATAGAAAATTAGGTTCAAGAGGGTTTTTTGTTTCTTATGTGTAGGTTTTTTTTGACTATATTGGTAATTTAATATTTGAATTATAATTGAGGAGAACATGATTCATATAGACCAACATAATCATATAGATTATTTTTCTATGTGATAAATTAAATGATATGAAAAGAAATTTTAGTGATAATATGTTGGTGGAAAATGTTGTTTTTAGGGTAGGACTAGTTATTCTTTTTCCTAGTTTTCTATGGATGCATCTTCAGAAATTTGGTCAGAGAGAAAAAGACCATAATAGAATTTTTGATTGATAGTTTGGTTTTAAGGGGTTGTGAAAGTGGATTTGTATTAGTGAGCTGGTTTTGTTTTTGGAAGGAAATAAGGGTTTTCTTTTTTAGGTGTGATTGGTATGCATGGTATACATGAAAGGGGGAAAAGGATTATGTGAAAAAATTTCATGAGATGTGACTTGGAATAATTTAAAGCATGTTACGTGATTGGTTTACAGAATGATTTTTAATATTTAAAAATAAATGGGATCTTAGAGGAATGAATGTATGTTGACGTCACATGTAATTTTACTTATGGATTAGATATTTATAAAGCATACACCTCAGGTTCTTGAGTGATTTAAAAAAACAAGATTAAGATGACAATATATATAGTTTTGATTATATTCTTGCCGGTATGCTGACTAGGGCCTCAGGGTAGGTTTGAAAATTCCCCACAGTAATAGGTGAAACTATAAATTGATGAGTTGTTGTGATATTCATCAACACCATATTAGTTAACTCTTGTTTAAATATAATAAGTCTCAATATCCTGACCTCATTTTTAATATATTAACATATAATCAACTATAATCCAAAATATCTAAATTTCTTTTCACGCTTGATGATGGGCCTCAATCGAGGATGAACTCGTGGAGTACTGTATGTGAAGTCATATGAGGGCATGTGAACCATTGAACATTCGCGAGTGAGGTCCTTATGATGTACCAGATGTTGGTGGATTTCATGGGGTCCATTGTTGGAAGCCTGGAAAGGATGATAGTAAACATTTCATTTTTTTAAATATATTAAAAGAGAAATGGTCATTCTCAATTATGAAGTTGGATGTGAATAGATTTTGGAATGTGATTTTTTGTGTTTCTTGAGTGAGGTGGTGAAAATAAAACTCTTATATTTGGGGTTATTCATTGGTCTTGGTGGTGTGAAACTCATGTTATAAGCGTCACATGTGTGTAGAAAAAGTGGTGGATTATTTTGTGTGGAACTGTGATTCCAATGATAGACCAATTAAGTGCTTGAAAATATTATATATAAAATAAAAACTTGAAAATAGTTTTCAACAATAGTCGAGTCAAGATTTGTATTCAAGATCAAAGTGGGTCCAAAAAGAAATCCAAGGTGATTGTTGTTGAGTTACATCAATGGGTGTGGTAGGGAATGTAGATTGTTTTTGGATAGTGGAAGTTTTGGTTATAGAATATTACACAGAGTTGGTTGTGAACTCCTATGCGTGTGTATGGATGGTTGTGGAATTCCTTTGTGAAAAAATGATGATGATCATATGAGATAGTGACTTTTCAAAAGACAAAATCATGAGATTTTAATAATAGTTGATGAAGGATAGACCAAGCTGGGTTATCATTTGAACTAGATGCCTATGGTTTAAGACACATATGGAATTTCACTTGGGATTTGATCGATGTGTTTCTAAAATTAAACCTTGATTTTGACAAAAAGCCTGATTATTCTTTATTCAACCTTTTGGGGAAGGTATACATCTAGATGAAGTTTTTTTTGAAGAAAATGTTGTCTTTTGATGATTATTGGTGTTTTCATGGATTTTTTACATGATTTATTGAAAACCATATCATGATTGTGGTCATAATGCATGTTTCACATCATTTGGGTATTTTATGACCGTAAATTATCCAATAAGAAATATTTTCCAATTTAAATCTACATTATATAGTTGGAGAACATAAATCCGCTGAGTGATCAAAAAGTGACATAATTAGTGTTTCTACTGGATTTTTTAATGTATGATAAATCTTGTTTTTTCAAAATTGATAATTGTTGTTTACTTGGGATTTATCTAATTTTGTGCTAGGAGTTGGAGGCTTCTCCTTGGTTTGTGTTTAGTTATTCAGAAACAAAATGTGTTCATTAGTAGGACTAATTAATGATATTTGTTGGGTGGTGCAGTTAGATAACAGTCGAGACTTCTCATCGATGTCAAGTATTATATTGGGTAGTTTTAATGATCCTACATTCGAAAAAGTTATAAATTAAATAAATAATTTATTTTTTTTCACTAGATGATTTTTACATTGAATTAAGACTCATAATTTGATTTCAAAAGTAGGAATGAATTAAAGTCATATTTTTATATGAGGAATGTATCCATGAAGGAAGGTGATTTGTTTAGGTGAGCCTCATGAGCTTTGGGTTTTGTATCATGAGTTTTGGAGTTTCATAAATAGATTTAGTGGTTCAGTTTCAATGATTGAGGTGAAAATTTGCAACATGTTGATGGTTACTGGATTTTTAGTACATTTTAAGCTAGGTTAAGTTATGTGAAACTGATCAAGAATGGTCTATGGTAAAAATTTTGAGCCAATATATAAACATTTTCAGTAGGTCCAGATCCATAATCATCGAAAAAATAATATTATTTGTTTCTTACAAATTTTGTTCCTTATCACAAAGGGATCTAGTAAGGAGTTTCATTATCAATTAACATTTAGGAGGCCATTTGGAAAAATCCTATGAGGGTTGTGATGTTCGATGGTAGAGTGCACAAAATTAGTGCATGATTAAGAATACCATGATGCCAAAACTTGTAGCTTCCAAAATTTCATCTAAATAGTGAACTACCAAAAATTAATCCTTGAGTGTTTTGTTTAATCCCTCCATTTACTCTCCCCTTAGGTGAATGTGGACCATGGTTCCTCTGAAACCCTTCCATATTCTCTAACCCATTTATTTGGTGTCTTTACAATGATTTTATTAGTCATTTAATATGAGCTATACACTTTTTGTTTCTTCCTTTCCACATCTAATTCTCTATATCTAAATTATAGATTCTCTAGATTAAGATTTTTTTGGGTTCCACTAGATCATCATGAAGTCATCTGTTCTCAAGTATATTTTGGTTGGATTTCATAAAGGAGATCATGAAACAAATATTTCATTATGATCCATGGTGTTTTATTAATGATGATTCCATCATGAATTTTCTCTAGTATTCCATCATAATATTTATTTTCTGTCTTTTCAAATGGAGTTTCTCATCGGTATTTTTCCATATATAATGTTTAAAGTCTATCACTAAATGCTCGTGGAGGATTCTTGGATTTTCAATAATATATGAGTTCTTTGTGAGATTCGATACCATTATGCCATTTTAATTTAAATGCATAAGTTAATTACTAAATTTTGTGATTTAATGTTTTTCTTTCTATATATTTACATTATATCATGGTGTTCGATAGAAGCTCAATTGGATGACAATAATATTTTAAATTCATTAATGTACTTAGATAAGACTTATCTAAAAGGAAAAATTTGGTAATGAATAATTGATGAGGTATGTGGTTTAAGTGATTTAATGATAGTCTTGTAAATTTATATACATCTTTATGTTCCATGTACCCTATATCTAATGTGTGTTGTATATTCATCTTTGGTTTAATTAATTGGATTTGGGATTTAAATTAATAACATTGATATTCCACAAATATTTTTATCCAGAAAAACATAGAGCCATCCATGGGTCATGTTGTTTAATTGAAATTGTAATATGGTTTTAACAAGTGTAATTTATAGGGGTAATGAGATTAAAATAATTGGTTGGATTGATTAAATGGTAAAGGGATAAATATTATTAGTTTTGGGATAAATGTTTTATAATCAGATTAATGGATTAATTGGGACATTTTTTAATGTATGCTCTTATGAATGTCATATTAAGAAATAGAAATTAGTTTTTACTTTAACATTGGGTTTCAAACCATGTTTGGGTATCGTATGGTGGTTTTTTGGTTTAAAATGGTACCTTTTTATAAAATGTGGTTGTGACTCAAAATTGATTTTTTAAATGGGGTTTATAAATGGATTTTAATTGTTGATTCAAAATGGGTTTTGGATTATTCCTTTAGAGAAACTCTTTGATAGATATTTTAATGATTATGATAGAAATGAATGCATTGGACATGTTTTTTTGGTAGTGTAATTTATGGACCTTGGTAAGTAAAATTGGTTTGAGGTGGGGTTTTGTGTCTTAGAAATTTTTTTACTGTCCTAATTTCAACTTTAGTTTATATAAATTTATGGAATTCATTATGTATCAGAATAGTTCTATAGTTAATTGATTGGGTATTAATATTTTTACATTCAAAAATTATTATCTAAGAGATGATATTGTGCTATATGTTTTGAGCTCTAGGTTTTTTCTCTTCGAATTCTATTATACTAGATTTAATTGACGGTGAACCTATAATCTGAATCAATATTTTAGGTGTTGGATGAATATTTTGAGAACCATTATTTTAATGAAAAATTTGTTGAAGGATAGACACTCTAGGTAATAAATTATGATGTATATTTATAAATGTCAGATATGACTCTTCATATCAAATTATTTTTTATTTAGACATGACATCCCACTAGTATAATTCTTGATGTCTAACTTGGTGCTCCAGAAATGAGGTTTTGGAATTTATATTAATGTTTTATAATAAAATGTGTTATAGAATGAAAGAAAATCCACTTTATTTATTTATATTATATATGAAAAAAAATTATGAATCAGATGACCAGTGTCAGTAAAAACATGTTCGGTTGGCATAGTTGTCACTCTAGAACCCAAGGTCCAACATGTTAAATAAAAAATCAGTTTTTCATGTTCTATCTTATTTTATGTACATTTTTATGCCACTATATTCATTTATAATTGTTTCTTTCACTAGAAGTTTCTATAGAAACAATTGGTGGTGGAAAACTATGTTGTAATAACACCATAGTGTAGCCTCTACTTTACATAGGTACAAAATAATAGTCACAATTTTTTATAGGAAAATTTTTTGGATGAGGATCAGGATAAGTTTTCCATTGTTTTCTATGATGAATTGGCTTCTATATAGTTATTAGTTGATGGTTTACATAATGCTGCAGTAGAACATGGTTTACAAATCATTCTTTTAGTCATTTTATATATGTGATTAGGAAAGTGTTTTATTAATTTGTTTGATTAACATAACTATTGTGGAATTTAATACATTTCCTTTGTTGTTTTTTATTTCTTATATTTATCTTTGTTTGTATCCTATTAATTTTTCGATATTACTATATATTTATTCATGCAGACTCTATGATACATGGTTATTTATTATATTATTTCACTATATGTTATTATATTATATTATCCATAGAGAAAAACATAAGACTTTTTTCATTTAGGTAGCCAATGGAATATGATATGGTTAACCTGAGATCATACAATGAACCATCATTGAAAACTATTTATATAGATTCTATGTTGAGACATTATATATAATATTCTTTTTCAGTTCTGAGTGATGTTATTTATTAATTCCAACATACCCATCCCACACATTAATTATTTTTTATTAAATCAGAACTACCTATTAACATAGGATCTACTGTATCTTTAGGACAATCTACATTATAAAAAAAATATGACTCATAATACATCCCCACATCAAAGTGTAAGAAAAATATCGAGTACCTTGGATGTATATTACAATGTGTTTAAATATTGAAATACTGTCTACCTTTGTATTACTAAAACAATTGGCTTCTAAACATGTGTCAAATATAATTTCCATTCATTTTGTAAATGTTTAGAAATATTATAATTATCACCATAAAAAAGGTGGGATTGAAAGATTTTAAATTATTATATTCCAATGTTTTTTCCAATCAAAATAAGCGTAAACCTTGGTTAGTAGTCATGAATGCTAAAAATTTTAAGTTTTTCACATTCATATATTTCATGTGTGTAACACCTCGAGATTTTATGAAAAATGATCTTTTTAATTTCATTAATGTCTTGTGTTGTACGCTACACCAAAAGGAGCTTGCACGACATGCAAACCTGACTTGGCTTGCATTACACGCAATCGCGACCTTCCTCGATAGCGTGTGTTGTACGCAATACCGGGTTTTACTAAACAACGATATATTATTATAATATTATTATGAACTAGCTGTTATGAATAGTATTAACTAAATTTTAAATTTTATAACATTATTATTCATCCTACACATTTTCTAGAACATGGTATAAGAACAATATAATTTTTTCGGGTAAAATAAGTATTTTTAAAAAAATGCAGTTTTGTCGCCTTTTGATGGCGCACCCACATTAAATCTAGTTTTTTAAATGTTTATAAGTTAAATTTGACAAAATATAAGCCTTATTTGGAATCAAGAAATTAAAATTTACTTTGGATAAATTTTTCATATTATTCTGGTAACTTTCAAAATTTGATGAATAGTAAAAACACGCTATATTTTAATTAAAAACAACTTTTTTCATCGCAATAATTTATATGGTTAAATTATAATATTGAATGGTTTTAAAGTATAAATAGATTATATTTTTACCATTTAATATAATTTATGTCATTAACATTGATTTTACATTAAATTCGTAGGTTAAATCAATTCAATCTTTTGCAATGTTTTAAAAAAAACCCGTTTTCTTTCCACAACGGGATTAATTTTAATTTAATTTCTGAAAATTTTTTGTATTGAATTTGGAAAAATGGATTCCATATTTGGAATCAGTGGGTCCAAATTATGTTAATGAGCTACTTTTTATTTTTGGGAATTATGAATAGTAACTACAGTAAATTTTATTTACCATAGTTAAAGGTAAATCGGGTAATTAAGGGTAAATATAATATTATAAAATTACACTAACACATTCCAAAATTCTATTGGATGATGAAAAGTAGACCCATATAACCTAAGGGTCGGATTAGATTCATTTGATGGACGTTTGTCCATGAAAATAATTTAATTATTATTAAAACCAAAGAAAGTGACAACATGTCACTCTCTTAAATCTTATAAGTATAATAATTTTAATTTAGTGATAAACATCATAAAACTTCGAACGTGAATAGTCTCCAGAAAGCGAATAAAATTATCTACATCATGATAATTTATTTATAATTTTTAGGGATTAAATAATTGTCATTAATGGTGATACATTAATGATACAAAAATTATTTATTAAGGGGAAAATAAGTAATATGGTTTTTATTGAAATATCAATACCCATTAAAAGGCCCACAAACCAGAACAAAACTTATTATTAGTGTATATATACACCTTAATAATCCAATTACCTAATTTATAACCGTTTAGTGCCTTATAAAAGTGATTATGACACTTATAGTATTTTATTTTAAATGATGCCAAAGTTGTCTCCTTCATAATTTAATAAATATGACAATTTAAATATTTTTATTTTAAAATGATAAGTTCGAGTAAAAGTATTATTGGGAAATTTAATAGATTTATCTTTATCATATGATTTTATTTTTAATTTTTATGCAACAAATCAGTATATTAAATAATTATACAAAAATGTTGTAGTAATTATTTTATTAAGAGATAAACCAAATAAATGGTTTTAAAAATAATAAAATAAATACTATATGAAAAATTTAATGTGATAAACTAATTTTATAGATACATATGACCTTTTTTGAATCTATTAAATATTTTAGTTTGAAAATATCTTCTGTATATATATTATTTAAATTCAAATAAATGAATATTGTCAAAATTGACTATATTGTTATTTTATAAAAATAACATATTATAAAATTGTTTAAAAACCACAAAAACATTTAAATATTATAAATTTAAATTTATATTCTCTATAATGTTATAAAGTAAACAATTATGGAAAATTCACAACAAATAAGTAATTATTTGTTATAATTTAAAATTTAGAATTTTATTACCACAAATAAACTTAAATAGATTAAATAAGGATAAATAAAAATTATAAGGTTTAAAATAAGATCCAAACATGCCTAAATTTGATTGTTTGATGATATTACAACACTATATCATCTATTATTAGAATATGAGTCATTTATGGAGGTTTTTAAGTGGGTTTAGATTTATTATAAATTAATATTTTTAAGAATTCCAAAGGTGCCCCTCCCCTCCCTTATAAAAGGGGACCTCCTCCCTCTCTTCCTCACACCAATTGGAGCCTTAAATCTCGGCCAACCACTGCCAAATTCTCTTCTCCACTTCGCTAGAAACATCCTATAGGTCCTTATCATCTTCAAAGACCAATTTTAGTACCCTAATAGGAGGTCTCAAAGAGGCGCTTCAAAGAAGAGGTAATGTTCGTTACCGATTCTTTCAACTTTATTTCTTCTTCCACTTCTTCTTATTTAGTTGTTTCATTATGATTTAATAACATCAGTATCAATCATATAATGATATGTTATTATAAGTATGAAACAACCCTATTTTACCATTTATCCATCCTACGGAAAAAGAAATCACCGCGCGTACGTATGTACGGAATACCGTCTCCACGCCGTGGTGTAATCTATTTTCCACCACCACCTTACTTGGATGGGTATAATGGTGTAAATAATGACTATATATGATTATTTTAATGTGATATTGATTCTGAAATATTATACATACACTTCAATACAATTCAACGATCATAGTAATGATATCATCGCTCATGCATATGTACGGACTACCGTCTCCACGACGCGATGAGATTCATTCTCAATGATTAACCATTCATGAATGATTATAAATTATATATAATAACTAATCATGAAATATATGAAATAATAATTATACTGGAATTATGTATATATGTATTTCATCTATTTAATTCCATTCAATTCAATAAGGAAACGAAAACAGCGTTCATGCGTACGTACGACCTACCGTCTCCATGAACAGTGTATTTCTTTCCATTTATCGATCTATTATATATATGTATATTATGAATATATATTATATATATATAATGTTTTACATTATGGATTTAAGTAACCATGATCTAGGTAATCATATGAATAATTACAAGTTAAAAAATGAATGACAAATGAAACGATTTTACACAAAACGTTACATTAACATTAATTTACAAAAGAATGGGTAATATAAAGTCATAAGTGAACCATATATGATATCATAACAATGAATATGATTCTGTAATAAGTCAATGACATTATTTAAATCATTATATAGGATGTTCGGATACATACGAAGCATATCGGACATAAGGTAAGGGATAATTTTGCAAATCTCATTTTTATCCGAGATTGCCTATTCGTAAGTATTTACTGGGGTTATTTCAATAATCCATGTCCATGTTCTATAAAAGTGATTTCATGTACGTTTAAAGTACTTTTTACCCATTTTTTACTTTTACTACATGGTATGTAATGAATCTTTCTTTTGTTTACGTTACGTGGCACTTTTTTTACTTTTCTGGAAAAAGTACGAGAATAATGTTTTTTTAACTTATACGGCACAAACGGATTTTTACGGTTTTATAAAGCCTTATTTTCATGAAGCTTCCTCCAAAATATTTCATGAATATTTTCAAAAAAATCATTTTCTTTTAAAATTGCATGACATTTTGTGAAAAGAGTATGATTTTGAAGAAAAAAGGATATTTTCCTCAAGAATTCATTTCAAGTGTTTTATCAAAACCACTTTTCATCTAAGATGACATTATTTCATATGTGTATATTTCAAATATCATATCTCTATGATTTATATGGTTTCACTTCTCTTATTATGAAATGATATCCGTTTCTTTTATATGGATTATTTGATGATGGGATGATGTTTATGAAACCCATTTTATTTATTGGGTTTTTATGAATGATGTATATTTATTTTGTGGCACAAGTAAGAATGATTTCATTATGAGATTGGTGGGACCTATATCTCCCTCTAATGCATTGGGTAAAGATTTTATATCTCATGAGATATACATGGCTGGAATGGTAAGTTAATCCAGTTCAGTTTTGCAGGACTGAAATGAGGAGTGAACTCGATTCAGAATGGGACTTTGTCCACTAAGTTGGTCTTGGCAGTAATGCCTTGGCTACTATGGAAATCATTACATGTGATTAATGGATGCCACAATTACATGTTTTATTCCCATTCTATGTATATCATTATTTGTGTTCCATTATGATATATGCCTTATGCACTTCCATTTTTTAAGTCGTTGCTCAAGATTTTGATGTTTAAACATTATGTTCATGTTTTTAGGTTCAAATGTGTATGGTATGTTTTATTTTATCCATGCATACCCTTTCTGAGCATTTGAGCTCACCCTTTTTATGTTTTATTTTCCCCTAGGATTAAATGAAAGGTTTTAGGTAAGGAAACAAAAAGTGGATGATCTTTATGGGAGATGTTGAAGATATTTCAACATGATTAGAAGTTTATTTTCTGAGTTCCCAAAGACACTAAACTATTACAGTCCTTGTCTGTAAGTTTTTTTAAGTATTAAAAATTCCGCAAAAGAAACGTAATGTCCATATACGTCAATCTTTGGGTCTCTACAGTTGGTATCAGTGAAAAGGCTTAGTCAACCTTTGTAAACTAGGATGCGAAAACGTTAGTGAGATCCCTAGAGATATTTCTAAGGTATGTCTAGGGATATACCTAAGGATAAGTATACATATAGGATATAGTCCTAGAACTATGGTAACAATATTAGAATTTAACCTAAGATGTTAGATATTGAGGGTGCTCCCCCTTTACTATGTTGTTTTCCATAGCATGATTTTTTCCTCTCACACTATTCTTTTTGGGTTTTAGAAAATGGCAGAAAACTAGAAGATTCATGATAATGGAGGATATGACGCACAATGGAATGATATTATTCATGAGAAACCAAATGAAAATGGATTTGGAATTCCAAACATCGTTATTATGCCTAATCAGAAATTTCATAATATGATCAATAATCTCAACTTTGGTAAGTTTCACAACTCAGATAATAAGAGAAAGATAGAGTTTCATGATGATCATAGAGGAAAGAAAGTTCAATTTCCCTGATGTAAATCATGTGGAAAGAGGCATCAGGGAGATTGTTTCAAAGGAACTGGAAGATGCTTTGGGTGTGGAAAAGAAGGACACAAAGCCAGTAAGTGCAAAGGAAAAGGTTTAGTTAACACCATGGATGAGGATAATGGTATTTCTACGACATCAACAATGGTTAAATGTTTTAAATGTGGAATGTACAGGGATTATGAAAACCAATGCCCTAAGGGAAAGTCTCATGAAGAGAATCAGTACGGTCGTATGGGTAGTATTTATGTTGTTGATGATGAAGAGATTACAAATGATATGTGAGATGAAAGAATTGTTGAAGCTTGACCAATGTTTTAAAAAGGTAGTGGAATGATTACATGTTTATCAAGTGTAATGTTGTATAAGTAATCTCAAGGTACTATGGAATAAAGAGACATCTAAGGATTGTTACACTGTTGTCTTTCCTATGTTTTGAATGTGTATGATTAATGGTACTAGTAACCATGAAAGGTTATTTAGATATTATTGGAAAGTAGATGATATGCGCATAATGAAGGGATAAGGAGAAAATTAAATGTTTGATAGTATTCATGAGCTCATGACTGATATAAGGAGAAGGTTATATCATGGTTTGAGTATATAGAATTTTTGGATTTTGGTATGTGGAAAGAGTTAACTTTTGACAGCATTCATGTTTTCACTAAGATTCAATGGGTATTCATTTTTCAAGAGAATACATGATTAAGGACTTAGAATGTTTGGAATGTGACCAACAAGACATATCTTATGATATATGGGGATCAACGATGGAATTAACATGCTTGTTATATGAAATCTCTGGTAATCGTTTTCACTATAATATGAGAGTGGATTGCAGTATTATGGATAAGCCTAAAGATTGGAATGGATTATGTTGGACATAAGTTAGTATTGTTTAAGGATATATGTTTTTTTCTATATTATTTATGGGAAGTTATAGTAATGTAGTTTTAGAAAAAGGACAACCTGCAGGACGGGCGACGACCCATCGCGTCGGACAAGGCTATGGGAATCGAACCCACAACCGATGTGTGACTGGCCTTTATTTCCTACCACTGGCCTACAGGAAGTCCCTGTTTAGTAGAAACTAGTTTTATTATATTAAACCGTATGATATATGAAGTATAATTCCATTTTAGGAACCATATATGATTAATCTCACTATAGATAGACTTATTTATTTTTGGTAACTTTTATAACCTTTTGTTTGAGACAGATGGAATGACCCATCATTCTATCACATGATCTGCTAACACATCACGAAAGTAAAATTCAACGTCATTTCATTAAGAGATGAAGTGGAAATTGTCCAAAGAACAAACAACGGTGAGACTGTACCAAAATCACGAAAGTATTTCTTCTAATTCCAATTTCATCAACTTTCGGGAAATGATCTTGAAAACCAAAAATTTTGTCCTAGTTCCCTTATATCCAAAGAATTAGATGGTGTCTTAGATCATCACAAATCTATGGCTTTGTTATTGATGGCTTTTTCATAGCCATGTTCTCTACCACTCTCCATCAGAACATGATGGTCAGATTTCTCCTCTATATCCATATTTTCACCTATGTTCTCCTATGTAGAAACCCAATGATGAGTTATTTGGGTATCGGTTATGTTTCTAACATTATTTTTTTTAAATTAAGTTTTAGTATTCCTTTTTACAATGTGGGTTTCTATTAAAGAAACTTTTGAGTAGTAAACCATTTATAACACCAACAAATTTCGAGGGCGAAATTCATTTTAAGGGGGGTAGAATGTAACACCCCAAGATTTTATGAAAAATATTCTTTTTAATTTCATTAATGTCTTGTTTTGTACGCTACACCAAAAGGAGCTTTCACGACATTCAACCCTAACTTGGCTTTCATTACACGTAATCACGACCTTCCTCGATAGCGTGTGTTGTACGCAATACCGGGTTTTACTAAACAACGATATATTATTATAATATTATTATGAACTAGCCGTTATGAATATTATTAACTAAATTTTGAATTTTATAACATTATTATTCATCTTACATGTTTTCTAGAATATGGTATAAGAACAAAATAAATTTTTCTGGTAAATTAAGTATTTTTTAAAAAATGCAGTTTTGACGCCTTTTGATGGCGCACCCATTTTAAATCTAGTTTTTGACATGTTTATAAGTTCAATTTGACAAAATAAAATTCTTATTTTGAATCAAGAAATAAACATTTACTTTGGATAATTTTTTCACATTATTCTGGTAACTTTCATATTTTGATGAATAATAAAAACACGCTATATTTTAATTAAAAACAACTTTTTCATCGCTATAATTTATATGGTTAAATTATAATATTGAATGGGTTTAAAGTATAAATTGAATATATTTTTACCATTTAATATAATTTATGTCATTAACATTGATTTTACATTAAATACGTAGGTTAAATCAATTCAATCTTTTGCAATGTTTTAAAGATAAACCTGTTTTCTTTCGACAACGTGATTAATTTTAATTTAATTTCTGCAACTTTTGTGTATTGAATTTGGAAAAATTGATTCCATATTTGGAATAAGTGGGTCAAAATTATGTTAATGAGCTACTTTTTATTTTTAGGAATTATGAATAGTAACTACGGTAAATTTTATTTACCATAGTTAAAGGTAAATCGGGTAATTAAGGGTAAATATAATATTATAAAATTACCCTAACACATTCCAAAATTCTATTGGATGGCTAAAAGTAGACCCATATAACCCAAGGGTCGGATTAGATTCATTTTATGGAATTTTTTACCATGAAAATAATTTAATTATTATTAAAACCAAAGAAAGTGACAACATGTCACTCTTTTAAATCTTATAAGTATAATAATTTTAATTTATTGATAAACATCATAAAACTTAAAAAATTAATAGTCTCCAGAATTATAATAAAATTATATACATCATGATAATTTATTTAGAATTTTTAGGGATTAAATAATTGTCATTAATGGTGATACATTAATGATACAGAAATTATTTATTAAGGGGGAAAAAGTAATATGGATTTTATTGAAATAATAATACCCATTAAAAGGACCAACAACCTGACCAAAACATATTGGTAGTGTATATATACAACTTAATCATCCAATAACCTAATATATAACCTTTTGGAGCCTTATAAAAGTGATTATGACACTTATATTATTTTATTTTAAATGATGCCAAATGTGTCACCTTCATAAGTTAATAAACATAACAATTTAAATTTTGTTATTTTAAGATGATAAACTCGAGTAAAAGTATTATTTGAAAATTTAATAGATTTATATTTATCATAGGATTTTATTTTTAATTTTTATGCAACAAATCAGTATATTAAATAATTATACAAAAATGTTGTAGTAATAATTTTTTTAAGAGATAAACCAAATAAATGGTTTTAAAAATAATAAAATAAATATTATATGAACTATTTAATGTGATACACTAATTTTATAGATACATATAACCTTTTATGAATCTACTAAGTCTTTTATTTTGATCATATCTTCTGTATATATATTATTTAAATTCAAATAAATGAATAGTGTCAAAATTGACACTATTGTTATTTTATAAAAATAACATATTATAAAATTGTTTAAAAATCACAAAAATATTTAAAAATTATAAATTTAAATTTATATGGTCAATAATGTTATAAAGTAAACAATTATGTAATATTCACAACAAATAAGTAATTATTTGTTATAATTTAAAATTTAGAGTTTTATTACCACAAATAAACTTAAATAGATTAAATAAGGATAGATCAAAGTGATAAGGTTTAAAATAATATCCAGACATGACTAAATTTGATTTTTTGATGAGATTAAAACCCTATCTCATCTACTATTAGAATATGATTCATTGTTGGAGGTTTTTATGTGGGGTTAGATTTATTATAAATTAATATTTTTAAGAATTCCAAAGGTGCCCCTCCCCTCCCTTATAAAAGGGAACCTCCTCCCTCTCTTCCTCACACCAATTTGAGCCTTCAAGCTCGGAAAACCCCTTCCAAATTCTCTTCTCCACTTCCCTAGAAACATACTAGAGGTCCTGATATTCTTCAAAAACCAATTTTAGTGCCCTAATAGGAGGTCTCAAAGAGGCGCTTCAAAGAAGAGGTAATGTTCGTTACCGAATCTTTCAACTTTATTTCTTCTTCCACTTATTCTTTATTACTTGTTTCATTATGAAGTAATAACATAAGAATAACTCATAGACTGATATGTTATTATAAGTATTAAACAACCCTATTTTACCATTTATCCATCCTACGGAAAATGAAATCACCGCGCGTGCGTACGTACGTAATACCGTCTCCACGCCGTGGTGTAATCTATTTTCCACCACCACCTTACGTGGATGGGTATGATGGTGTAAATAATGTCTATATATGATTATTTTAATGTTATATTTATTCTGAAATATTATACATACACTTCAATACAATTCCACAATCATGGTAATGATATCATCACTCGTGCGTACGTACGGACTACCGTCTCCACGACGCGATGAGATTCATTTTCAATGATTAACCATTCATGAATGATTATAAAGTATATATAATAAGTAATCATGAAATATATAAAACAATAATGATAGTGGATTTATGTATATATTTATTTCATCTACTTAATTCTATTCAATTCAATAAGGAAACGAAAAGAGCGTTCATGCGTACGTACGGCCTACCGTCTCCATGAACGGTGTATTTATTTCCATTTATCAATCTATTATATATATATGTATATTATGAATATATATTATATATAAATCATCTTTTACATTCTGGATTTAAGTAACCATGATCTAGGTAATCATATGAATAATAACAAGTTAAAAAACGAACGACAAATGAAACGATTTTACCCAAAACGTTACTTTTACATTAATTTACAAAAGAATGGGTAATATAAAGTAATAAGTGAACCAAATATGATATCATAACAATTAATATGATTCTGTAATAAGTCAATGACATTATTTAAATCATTATACAGGAGTTTCGGATACATACGAAGCATATCAGACGTAAGGTAAGGGATAATTTTGTAAATCTCATTTTTATCCAAGATTTCCTACCTGTAAGTATTTACTGGGGTTATTTCTATCATCCATGTCCATGTTTTATAATTGTGTTTTCATGTATGTTTAAAGTCCTTTTTACCCATTTTTTACTTTTACTACAAGGTATGCAAAGAATATTTCTTTTGTTTACGTTACGTGGTACTTTTTTGACTTTTCCGGCAAAAGTACGAGAAGAATGTTTTTTTAACTTATACGGCACGAACAGATTTTTACGGTTTTATAAAGCCTTATTTTCATGAAGATTCCTCCAAAATATTTCATGACTATTTTCAAAAAAAATCATTTTCTTTTAAAATTGCATGGAATTTTGTGAAAAGATGATGATTTTGAAGAAGAAAGGATATGTTCCTCAAGAATTCATTTCAAGTGTTTTATCAAAACCATTTTTCATCTAAGAAGCCATTATTTCATATGTGTATATTTCAAGTATCATGTCTCTATGATTTACATGGTTTCAGTTATCTTATTATGAAATGATATCCATTCCTTTTATATGGATTATGTGATGATGGGATGATGTTTATGAAAACCATTTTATTTATTGGGTTTTTATGAATGATGTATGTTTATTTTGTGGCACAAGTAAGAATGATTTCCTTATGAGATGGGTGGGAACTATATATCCCTTAAATGAATTGGGTAAAGATTTTATATCTCATGAGATAGACATGGCTGGAACAGTAAATTAATCTAGTTCAGTGTTACAGGACTGAAATGAGGAGTGAACTCGATTCAAAATGGGACTTTGTCCACTAAGATGGTCTTGGCAGCATTGCCTTGGCTACTATGGAAATCATTACATGTGCATAATGGATGCCACAATTACATGGTTTATTCCCATGAAATGTTATCATTATTTGTGTTCCATTATGATCTATGCCTTATGTACTTCCATGTTTTAAGTCATTGCCCAAGATTTTGATGTCTAAACATTATGTTCATGGTTTTAGGTTCAAATGTGTATGGTATGTTTTATTTAATCCATTCTTACACTTAATGAGCATTTGAGATCACCCTTTTTATGTTTTATTTTCCCCCAGGATTAAAAGAAAGGTTTTTGGTAAGGAAACAAAAATTGGAAGATCTTTATGGGAGATGTTGAAGATATTTCAACATGATTAGAAGTTTATTTTCCGAGTTTCCAAAGACACTAAACTTTTACGGTCCTTGTGTTTCTGTTTTTGTTATGTATTAAGTATTCCGAAAATGTAATGTAATATCCATGTACGTCAAGCTTCAGGTCTCTACAATGTGAGACTAATTTATATATCTCATTATAAATTTCATCTATCCAGAGAATATATATTAACTCACAAATAATATAAATTTATAAATATAAAATCATAAGTCTAGAAAAAATATTTCAAAATTATATTTGATTCTATAGACTATTATGTCATCATGATTAAAAACAACAATAAAATACAATTTATGTGATGTTTTTACAACAATATTTTGATAATATACACCTATATTGAATTCCGATTTTATTAAATATGTGTCAAGTTAAGGATACCATCACTGTGTTTCATATTTTTATACTATTAAATGTCTTCCTTAATCTACCCACTATTGTTTCATCATTTAAAATACATAAACCCACTTAATTTGAATATAAACCTCATCTTGAAGTATACCATTCAATGATTACATTTTTTTTAATCTAGTTGATATATCAAAAATAATAATTTTACCTCGGTTTCTAAGAATATATTTTTGTACATGAGTAGTGACATTATAGAAAATTTTTCATCAACATATACACCTTTTATTTGTGCATATCCTTTAATAAAAGACATTACTTATATCAATAATATTTCCCATTCATGTCATACATATATGAAAATATCCAACTTTTTCTAATTACATTTTGATGTTATAGATTCATCATATTATCCTAAGTCTCATGTTTCCTAATATGATATAATTATAAATTTAGGGTTATAATCCATGAAAAATTATTATCTACTTATTTAGTTGTGGTTGGATCTATTGTGGATAGTAGAGTATTATTCCCTATAATAATGATCAACCTGTTTTTAATTCAAAAAATTTGATCGTCAAAAATATTTGGTGGATTGATATCATTTTTTTTATATTCTTATTTAATAAAGAATAAATTTTCAAAAATATTCCCCTCCTATGATTTTCTATATGATTCATCATCATGTAGTTACTCATTAACATTTTTTTCAACTTCCTCTCTATATAAATATTTGAACAAATGTCATGTTATATTTCATATCCTTCTTCACAAAATATATAGTGTTCTTCACAGGTTTATTCTGAATGATATTAGCATAATTTATTATATAATGTTTTTATCAACCAAATATTGTATAATATATATGAATTATTGTTCATTGATTTTACGTGAAAAAATTTATTTTATATTATATCTACACACTTTCCCAGATTTACTTTTTTTAGATACAACATTAGATTCTAAAAAAATAGAAGTGATTTTATGAACTCTTCTTCTAATGACACATCGCATAGTGTGTTCTATATTATAAAAGACTCTTATATTCCTAGTTTTTCATGTGCAGATCCACATGACTCGACTCTTTTCAATATATATGAGATAGATCACTTTGAATCATTATAGTTGTCATCATAGACTTTTCCTTCTTTTCTCATCGTCAAATAATTCTATTTTTGTTGTTGTGACCAATGATAAATAATTTTTAATTCAGTAATTATAAATAAATTTATAAAAATAAATTTATTTTTATATTTTTTTGTTATTAGCATAAAATATTTTAACAAAAATATGATTTTCATTTTCAACTATTCTTAGATTTATTTTGGTGAATCCCATTACCTTAAGATTTCTTGTAACAAACAAAGAAAATAATTATTTGTAGTCCCTAATAATGAGAATGAAATACCATTAATTAAATTTCATAGATATGTTCATTGGACCACAATCATAATTGTGAATAATACCTGTTAGATTTGATTCTCAATTATCATTTGTTAATATGAATTTTGGACAATTATTCTTCTCATTTTGGTTTCAATAGTTCACTGATAATCACATTTAAAATTTTGAATATCTAATACATATTATGACTTGGAAAATTTTTCCATGCTATATTTGTTAATTTGACCATTAATTTGTCTCTTGAATTTTTTCCACATCATCAATAAAATAATACGTTATATTTTCTGTCCACATATGACCATTTTCCGAGTAGCCTTTGATGAGTGATTTCATTGATTTATATTTGATATTAAATAATTTATAATTTAATGTGTCTTAATGTACTGATTCACATCATTTTTACACATTTAATAAATTTTGATACAATCCATCCATATCGATATATTCCATTTCTTTTTAATAGCACCATTTAGCCTTGAATTGTTACCACATTTCGTTTTCAAGGCCTCTATATTGCCTAAAAACATTTTTTAATAAAAATTTACCTTCACATTTTAAATAATATTCTTATTACCATACTTATGGTATGAAAACCCACTATCTATAATCTATGTTTTGATGTTCATTATCTTCGGGGGAGATATTTATAAAAATACGTTTCTACTTAATCATCCTATTTTTTCAATGATTTTTATAGTTGTGTTGTATCACAAAATGGATTTTAAATTTATTACATTACATAATATTTGTAACTATACACATCTTCATCCTCTAATTTTGAGTATATATTTTTCAATAAAATTCTATTGGTTTGAATTTCATTCCAATATATATAAATTCTATAATGTAAATCACTGATTCTATTTTATAAAAAATATTTTACTCTATAATTTCCTGAAACAAGAGCCACTGAATTGGTTCCCTAATCTAGTTGGTAAAATTTCCCCAAACATGCCTCAACAAACCCCATATGGTATAAACTAAAAGCGAGGTTCATATGATTGCATGATGTGGAGACTATACTCTCTTGATCAGAGGAGCAAAACTATGTAATTAGATAAGTCAACATCATAAGTATATAAATAACATAGAAATAAAAAATAATAGACACAACTAAATGGAAATATGGGAAATGTCAGATATACGAGGATTCATGAAACTCTATATGAGGCCACATAAACATAAGTAGATAACATACTACACATAATACATATACAGAATAGGTAAACAATAAATCAATGAAGAAAAATTTATCTCAATTAACATTATGGTAACTTGAATAATCCTATACTATAGTACTCTATCGTATATCAAAAGCATAAAAAAAAGTGAGCATGATAGATGAAAATGAACCTATAGTAATGAGATCTGTTTGGGTACCCTAGTGAAATTACTTCCTAAAAAATGTATGACATATACTGAGTAGTCCACCAAAAATAGATTCTAAACATTTCCAACCCATGAATATAAAATATAATAATGTGTATTTATGATAGTTAACATAATAAATAAATAAAAGTTAACATGTAGATTTAGGTTCCTTGGTAACACCTAGAATACTATACATGTTTCGGCCTAATTTAGAATATCTCAAACCACAGATAGACTATAGAGGTTTAGTATGTGTGATTATTGTAAACCTCTGGGAATACATATCTGGAAATGAAACAAATGGGCCGTCATGAGTCAAATATAACATAGCTCTAACCCAAGCATGTAATTTTTTGGAATGGGATTTGGCTCATGAGATTTATAACTAACATTAATGATTATAAATCATGAAATATTTAGAATTTAAATCATGTAATCCTAATCCCATATAAAGTGATCCACAAAAATGATCCCATTTATCTCTCTATGATAACAATAAATACCCATCATGATGAGTCCAAAAAAGGTGATCCATATAAGGTAACCTGTGTATCACTGCCGGAATAGTGTAAATCACGAACCCTTGACATCTTTCCATGTATCTCATGTATGGGAATGAGTGTATCTCGTGGAATGGTTTGAAAATTTCCCCACCAATAAGGTAACTCATCTAGGGAATCAGTATCACTCATGTGTAGATATGTAATTCGCCTGATGAGCGAGCATGAAGAATTTTATAAAAGAATCAAAGTCTTTACCCTCGGTGTATTCATAAAATGAGTTACATATTATCCCATTAATGGAGTTCGATATATTGAACCCATTTATAGCTAAAGGATTTCATAATTAATTTGATAATATAATTCCAAAAAAATAAGAAATGTTATTTTTAAATTCATCCCACATCACGTCTTATGTATATATTAGATGGTAATTCCTGTGTACCTTTTCAATTAAAGAATAATATGGTACATATACTTATGTATTTCAGTTATCATCATTTGAAAAATATTAATAATAGATAATGGAAACTAAATTTCCATATCAATTTCATCCCACATACCAATATGTCCATGTACACCTAAAAGTATTAGGGTCTAGGTGAACATTAAAAAATAGTAAACAACCTACATGAACCGAGGATCATATATGTCTTTCTAACATTCATGAAACTAAAAATCATTAGTTTCTTGTAATATAAGGTAACAAAACCCAAGTTAAGTGATGGTTTGGTCACTACATAAAAATATAATGGAGTTTCATTCCCATATATATTTCATTAATAAATTTGTATACATTTTATAAGATAGTGAACCTTAGCATGAGCTTTTTTTAGATAAAAATTGGTTACTTAAAAGAATTTAATGAATGAACACATAAGGGGTGGTATAAATTCTAGGACCACATCCATTGATGATTCCAATTTCATATACAATGGATAATAGAAATAAATCATTAGATTCATTATATAAAATTTCATATTTAACAGGTTTCTCATGGAATTTTTTTTGGAACAATGACATAATTTATAAGTAAATGAAACATTGAGTGAAGTCAACATACCAACGAAGTCATGGTATGAATGATCCAATCATCCTAAATCGATATCTGATTTGATATGCTTAGCTAAAAATTTATTAAATATAAAAAATACCTAAAAATGGGGATAATTAGCTCGTATGAAGATAGGAAAGTAGATGAGAAGATAAAAAATAAAATGTAGATTGATGATTTAATGATTCACTTAATGAGTCCAATATGATGAACGTTACTCAAAACTGTGTCTTTGTAGAGGATATATCAACATTCATGATGATGATGAGAATATATCCCATAGAGGGGCTACAATTAATATATGGGAGAAATGAAGGTGGGGGAATATTGAAATGAAACCTGATAAAGTCATAAAACACTCCTCTTAGTGATCTATATGTGATTACCACATAGTTTGGAAAACTATGTGTTAATAGTGATGCTTGGTATTCCTAGGGGCTACACCATGCATGGTTAAGTTGCATGGTTTAATCTAACTATGTGCAAAATGTGAAGTAATTCTAGTTAATGGGGAAAAGTGTTTTATTGGATAATGATTATGAAAAACCATGCACAAGCAATGTGGGAAACCATTTTCACATAGACACCAATCTTAACGGCCTCCTGGGATCCTCTAATGGTAAAGGAATACCTGGTTCATCAATAATTTTGCATGCATGGTTAAACTAATGATGCACCAATCATGTTACTTTGGGTTCCTTTCCAAAAAATATGTCATTCAGAGATCGATGCTTCAAAAACTAAATAGAATTATAAGGACACCATAATAGACATAAAATAAAAAAATGAAATTTAATTTGTTTAAGGGTTTTATTTACATATTGAAGCTCAATTTAGGTATCATCTTTCCCACCAAATGAAAAGATAAAAAATTGATGAAATTTTAGAATTTTCAGAAAACACGGGATATTAAAATCTCCCCTTCTTGAAAATTATTCTCCATGAGAATCCGTTAAGAATCAATGGAAACAAAATCTTACCTAGTCATGTGATAAATATTTATTCAAACCGTTATGTTTTGTATCCACATTCCAATCCCTCTACCATGAATTCCCTAGGAATACAATACATGAGATGTTAAAAATCAAAACAAAGCACATCTTCCTAACTAAATGATAGTGATGACACATTAGAAATTATGTCAAATTAGTGATATGATTAGGTAATCCTCTATTTAGTCACATATCATTTGGTTCACTCAACATAAGATCTAGTATTTAAATTCTAATTCTAATTCACAATATCTCCTCTATTAGAAATGTTCAATGAACAATCCGTTTAGCATTATAAAGATTCTTTCGACATGGTTCTATAAAATATTTAAGGGTATATTTCAAATCAACCTGATTATTCTATGTTAGGAAGACTTTTTATAAAAATCATGGTCGATTCACACTCAACTCACCACATCCTAAGTGTGTTCATTGAAAAGGGCCTCACAGACTGAAATTAATGAAAAATAAGAAATATGTCGAGACACATCAAGATGTAAATTCAAAAAAAAACAATCATATTAAATGGATAATATATTCCATATTAAAATGTGATGCCTCCTCCTCTGATAACCTATTTTTACTTCAAACACTACCACTGAAACCCATAATCGACATCTAGTGATTTCCCCAGACAAAATATTCATTTCAGTTGTCACGCATCACCACAAACATTAAAATAATCCATATTGAGTACACATCAATTATCACTCTTAAAACAACCCAAACGAGTACAATATGATGTTCTTTATATTGTTTCTATACAACTACACCCAACTATACAAGTGAAAAACTAACAAAATAGCTACAGTTGACTCTTTTTAAGGAATATTAGTTTCACCTATTGATAAATTTCACCTCACTAACCATGATGTGTCAATAATAGGAAATTCCATTATTATTCAGGAATAACCAAATGATTTCCAATTCAACTGTCAGTTTCCATATTGCTTGGTTAATAAGAAATTCATTTCTTTGATGTCTTTCCTTCCAATTACTATTATATTTTCCAAACACAGTAGATATAAGGCATTCAATAATATCACTGACCATTTCCAAAATGGTCATCCACTATATTACTCCCTATATTTGAAGGATACACTAAAACCCGTGAAAAATGATTATACCCACCATAGTAGTTTCCATGGTAGTTCATACTATTAAAGGGGACCTATCCACTAGAACACACTCCATCGACCAGTGATCTTATGTTATGAACATGGCTATTGTGCTTTTACAAAAAGACAATTTGAAATGGAAAAGAACCTGCCCACATATAATCACTCTAATTAACATTCATGTTGTATGTATTCATGACACTCCACTGAGAAACTCTCACGCACACCATTAAAATCAGGAATGAAAACCAAAAAAGCATACTAGCTTGTAAAAAAACCCAATAACTTTACAACATAGTCATATACATTGGGAAACGTAATATTTTATTTAACTCATCATCTTCTCTTTATTAGAGAAATCATGTGATAAGAACATATAATCACAGAGCTTAAATGATTACCACCATACTCATATGGTTCATTTTACCTCTTCATAAACTCAACCTGTACTATGCGTAACAACATGTACTACCTCAAGGTTTCATAAACATTAAAGAACATCAACTGACACTATACATAAGCATATAGGTCCTATGAATCCTTGTTAATGATGTCTTGTAATAAGGATCATTCTCATACATTTATTATTTTGTATGACTATTAATCTATTCATTTACCTCTATGGTTATCCAAAACTGAAATGGAAGACGGTTTACTAGACTGACTAAGAAATTGTACATTATCTAATCATGTATACACTTATAAAAATGAGAATCATATGATGCTCACACCCATAAAAATGGTAATAAATAATATGACCATCTATAAAACATGGGTTTTATTTTAAAAACTATAGACCAAGATGGGACAATTGACACCTAAAAGGAACCACACATGTGAAACTCTTTAGTGGAATTTTTAAAACTTTTTCATGGTCATGTTGGAGCTACCTACCTTAGGTATCCCATAACTAAAAATTAAAATTATACTATTGTAACATCCCAGGTAAATAATGAATAAAGAATTTTGATATATATTAATATTTACGAATTAAATATTAATTTTACTTTAAATGGGTTGCTATGTTCGATAGCGTACCTGATACGCAACAAAGAGTTTCATTGAAATCGTTCGTTTCACACTAGTAATAAAATAATATTATTTTAAAGGGTAGTTAAAACATAGCCGTTGTATTGGCGGGAATGGATAGAAATAACTAAAATATGATTATATATATATTTTAAATGTTTTTACATTTATCCAATAAAAGATAAACGCTTAAAATACGGAAATAATTCAATTTTAGGCGTATATACCCTAGTTTTCACTAAAGGTTCACTTATCGCCTTTTGATGGCGAACCATCATTAAATATATTTTTGTTCACTCTTATACATTCTATTGGACCAAATTAAACTCTTCTTTAGAATTGGGACATCAAAATTTACTTTGTGTAAATTTTTGGTATCTTTCTGATAAAGTTCATTTTTTAATGAATAGTGTAAAATGATTCATTTTAATTCAAAACCTCTTTTTAATATAATTTATTTTTATGATTAGATTATATTTTGAATTGGTTTTAAGATGAAATTAGAATATATTTTTACCATTTAATCCAATAGTGGACGTTGGAATTAATTTCACTTTGAAATCAGACTTAAACTAGTGTCAATCTTTTGATACTTATTGTTTCATAAAAACACGCTATTTGTAATGAAAGAGGGAATTAATTATTAAATTAATTAATATGACTTATATGTTTTGAATTTTGTAAAATGGAATTCATTTTTTGAATTCGGAATATGAAATATAGCTTAGGGTGAATTTTTGGTATTTTTCTGAAAAACATCAATTTTTGAAGAATAGTTAAACCACTAACTGGTTCTTAAAAAACTGATTTTTTGTTTAAATGAAATTTTACCACCTATGTGTTTTGAATTTCAAAAATCCGACATACATGGTTGTCATTAAGGAGTAAAATGTGGTTCAATGAGATTAAAATTATTTTTTTGGTGAATAGTAACTTATTAAGTTTTTAATCGCGATTAGAGGTAATTAGTGTAGTTTAAGGTAAACATAATGTTTTAATAATATGAGATTAGCTTGACACATATCCTACCCTTATTTTATGTGTCATGGCCGACCAAGACAATCCATGGGTCAACTTGGGGACCCCATGCAGCCACTTTGGTTGGAAAATGACATAAATACCTTTTTATTAAATGTTGAAGTAAAAATGACACAAACATGAGATGTTTTACTAAAAAAACTTTTACATGGGGTTATACAAATCATATTTTTGACTATAAATATTCATTATAAAGATAATAAGCTTTCATACATCATGATATATTTTTTAATATTTTTTAGAAATTAAATATATTAAATTATTTTTGACATCATGATGATGCAGCGATTACCTCATTAATAATGGATCTAAATAAAATGGAAAGATAATGTAAAATCTAAGACCTACACATGTCAAAAACCTATTGGATGGGTGGATTTAGAACCCTTATCACCTTATCCTCGAAACACATCAATGTGTGCCCATTAAAATCTGACACTTTTTCTAAAATAAAGTAACATTTTCTTACTTTCCAAGAGTGCCCCTCCTCTCCTCTTATAAATGCCCCCCACCTCTAACTCCTTACCCACACTCCCAAAGCCTTTGGCTCGGCCAAAACCTGCCCATTTTGTCTCTCCACTTCTCTATCTTACTCCTTGAATCCTCACTTTGGGAAGAAGTCTTCCCAAGGAAGCCTTTCATCTCAAAACAAAGGGAGTTACCCGATTTTAAGGTAATGTCTTCACTTGAGTCCTTTTGTTTTAATTTGCTCCTCCAACCCCCTAATATCTTTTTATTAATTTCATTTGTAACAACTAAAGTATCATCCATATACTGGGGTGTTGTTATAAAAAGGATTCGAGCTACACTTACACACACCTACGTCTAATGGTTAAAGAACATACTGTTTCCGTGGATGGGGAATTTCTTCCTCACGAAACGATGATTGTTCGATATTTTTCTAACACCTTCAAAGGTGGCCATTAGGATGACACTATATTTATATATGATATATAATATGTTTATTATTTCCTTAAGCATCAGTATTTTTCATTTTGGGAATACCTTTATGGTTTCCATTGTGGGTAAACATGATAATTTCATTTTAGGAAGTGCGGACTACCGCCCCCTCAAAGTGATGTGATTCGTTAATGACGTATGTGGGACGTAAAAAGGATGGATTTAAAGTTATTATATATGATTTTATACTGGAATTATAATATACCTCTATATCATTATTATTTCGTTCCATTAAATTATGACATAGAAATGAAAGTAGCGTTCATGCGTACGTACGGCTTACCATCTCCATGAACGGTGCATTTCATTTCTTATCCCCAAATGTAATGTACTATTATAAGTACATCTATATAATGGATATATATGATGTATGTTACATCTAAATGGTTAATATAATTCTGTAATTAAAATATACATACCTCTCATTTAGTTTTAATTCCATTAATATGACATAGAAATGAAAGTAGTGTTCATGCATACGTACGGCTTACCATCTCCATGAACGGTGCATTTAATTTCTTACCTCTAAATGATTTTGTGATATTATAAATACATGTATATTCTAGATATATATGATATATATGATATCCAAATTAGGAATGTCATTTTGGATATAAATAACCTTTGACCACATGAACAACATGTAATTGTAAGAAGTCCACTTTCGACTTAAGGACCAAATATCGACAAAACAAACATTATTAACTTAAATGATTACATAATGTTTATAACATGGTAATAAGTGATATAAAAGGAATAATGAACTCGAAAAAGGTTCTTAAGAAAATAGAAATTAACTCAAGTTTATTATTCAGGATGTTAATGTACGATCGAGTCAATTCGTACCCGAGGTAAGGGACTTCGTCTCAATCTCCTTTCATTGAGGCATATTTCGTTTTATACACAACTTTCTTTTATACTGTATATAAACCCCTTTGACATTTACTTTTATACAAAAGGAATCTTTTTCTACGAAGCATTTTACAAAATGACAAAAAGGAATGTTTCATTTAACGTACGCGGTGACAACGACCTTTTCCGCCGCTATGAGTATTATTTGGTCTTCGGCTTCCTCAACAAGCCGTAATGTTTTTAAAATGAAATAAATACCATATACTCTTTTATGTATTTTGGTATTGAAAATGGTTTTTATAATAGATTTGTTATGTCATTATATTTATGTGATATATTGTGATCAATGTGTGGAAATGTTTTCTTTCCATTATATTTGTTTTATGTTTAATGATTTTATGATTTTATATTGGTATTTGGACATTTGACGGGTGGTTACGAGATAAACCATATGACGGGTGGTGCCGTGAATACCAGGATGGGTGGTTACGTTATAACCTCCAATGCATTGGGTATGGAAGTCAGCTGTATGGATATTCCATTAAGTATGTATGGAAGTTGGACGTATGGCTATTCCATTACGTGATGTATGTGGAAGCCGACCGTATGGTTATTCCACTTAAGTATGTTTATGTCCCAAGTTACCTTTATATGTAATGTGTTCTTTATATGGGGTTTATGGTAATCCTTTGGTTACAAAAGGGTAAGTAATGATATTTTATTCAGTGAAGAGTTTTTACTACTTCATGAAGGTGAAGGTATTACTTGGATAAAGTATACATGGTTTACTAGATGTTTGAAAAAATAACAGTTTTCATTCATTGTGTATCCCTTACTGAGCTTTTTATGCTCACCCCAAGTTTTTTTTGAAATTTTTTTCAAAGGACTTAATGTGGTATAGGGTCAAGGATGGGATCAAGGGAAAGTCATGCTATATAAAACATGGAACTGGACATGCTTCTTTTTAAGGGTTTTTTTTTTCTATGGAATCTTAGTAGAAGTTTCTACTTTGTAATCTTTTGAGATGTAAAAATTATGTTCAAATTCTCTAATACTCTAAACCTGAAAAGATCCTCTATGTGAATTATTCATATAATTCAATATTAAGTAATGTTTAAGGTCGGGGCCTTATAGTTGGTATCAAAGGTTGGTTTAGATAACTTTAGGAGTTAGAAAATTGTTAAATTATAAGTTAATTTATGGTATGATTGAAATGATAAAGCATTTAAAGATTACCATGTTGATTCGTCTAAGATATTTCTATGTTCAGTATGGTTTTCTGTAGAGGAAACAAAGCAGCTATCTTGGGATGACATCAGGAGGAAGACAACCTTCCAAATCAGCAACCTGAGATGGTTGGAATTGGAACTGAACAGTTTGTTGCAGTGATGGAATAGTTGAATTAGGTTATAAATGGTGGTGGTATCCATGCACGAGATCAGCAAGATCAACCGCAGAGGAACATGTCAGTGGTGGAACATTTCATGAGGCAACATACCCCATCATTCAGAGGATCATCTAACCTCGTGCAAGCTGAAGGGTGGATTAAAGCACTAGAGAAGATTTTTGATGTCATGGGTTGTTCAGAACATCAAAAGGTTAGTCTTGTTGTTTACTGTTTTGAAGGTGAAGCTGATCAGTGGTGGTCGATGGTGAAAAATATCAGGGATAGTGATGATATTGATGATCTTCACTGGGACAAATTCAAAGGTTTGTTTCTTGAGAAATATTTTCCTAAGGTGGTTCATCTTAGGATAGAAAAACTGTTCTTAGAATTGAGGCAGGAGGATGACTCGGTGGCTACATATGAAGCAAAGTTCACTCGATTGGCAAGGTATGCTCCAAACTTCACACGAGATCTTGATAATAAAATAAACAGTTTTTACTCATGGTTAAAGCCAAAGTATTGAAGGGCTTTAGCTTCTTGTGAGTTCAAAAGTTATGAAAAACTTGTTCAGTGTGCGGAGAAAGTGGAAATGGATTTTGCCGATGATCAGGTGTTCTATGAAAAACAACAGAATAAGAGGTCCAGTTGGCAGGCAAAGGGGAAGAATTCATCAAAGAAGCAAGGAGGTAAGAAAACCAAATATCCATCCTGTGAGAAGAGTGGTAAAATGCATCCTGGAGAATCTTTATCCAAGTCTGGTAAGTGCTGTTGGTGTGGTAAGTCCAGTCATATTGCTCGTAACTGTAAGGAAGATGATCAAGCAGGAAATGAAAAGCCAACGGTAAGATGTTTTAAGTGTAATGAAATGGGTCATTATGAAAATTAGTGTCTAACGAAGATCTCAACTGGGGGAAAGCATCCAGAATACAAGTAAAAAGGGGTGGTGAAATCCTTTGCAACAACTTCAGTAGATGTTGGGCCGTCGAATGAAGTAGTATCAAGTACACTGTTTGTTTGTTCAGATTGTGCCAGTGTTTTGTTTGATTCAGGTTCTACACATTCTTTCATTTCTGAGAAGTTTTTTTATTAAATTGGAAATTCCATCTCAAGATATGAACCTTGAACTTATGGTAAAAACAAATGGAGGGAACGTTGATACAAAAATGAATTATAAGAACCTTACTATCCTTGTGTGTGGAATGAATATACCAGGAAACCTTATTTTTTTGCCTCTAGTAGAGTTTGATGTTATTTTGGGCATGGACAGGCTTTCTGTTTATCATGCTAAGATTGACTGCAGAGCTAAAATGGTTTCTTTTCAGAATGATTTTCAGTTTGTGTACAAGAATGAATCCTTGATTTTGATAACATATCAGGAAGTTGAGAAACTAGTAAAATATGGAAATGAATGTTACCTTACACATATTGTAGAAAATAAAGGAACTTTTCAGAATAATGATGTGCCAGTGGTAAATGAGGATCTTGATATTTTTCCTGATGAGTTGCATGGTATCATTCGTGATCGGGAAGTTGAATTTACTGTTGACTTAGTTCCTGATTCTAAGCCAATTTCAAAACCCCCTTATCGAATGGCTCAAGTTTAACTTTTAGAGTTAAAGAAGCAATTACAGGAGTTATTATATAAAGGTTTCATTCGACCTAGCACATCACCATGGGGTGCTCAGGTCTTGTTTGTTAAAAAGAAAGATGGTTCAATGAGACTTTGCATTAATTATAGAGCCTTGAATAATATTACTGTTAAGAACAAGTATCATTTGCCTCATATCGATGATTTGTTTGATCAGCTCTAGGGAGCTCAGTATTTTTCGAAGATTGACTTGAGGTCGGGGTACCATCAGTTGAAAGTACAAGAAGCAGACATTCCGAAGACCGTGTTCTGTACTAGATATGGCCATTATGAATTTGTAGTTATGCCTTTTGGGTTAACCAATGCACCTGCTGTATTCATGGACCTTATGAATAGAATTTTCCATGAGTTCTTGGATAAGTTTTTTCTTTTTTTCATTGATGATATTTTGGTGTTTTCTAAAAGTAAAGCGGAGCATGAAAGCCATTTAAGGGTTATCTTGCAAACCTTAAAATAACAGAAACTATATGGAAAATTCAGCAAGTGTGAGTTTTGGTTACAACAAATTTCTTTCCTGGGTCACATTGTTTCAAAAGATGGCATAACTGTTGATCCTGCTAAAACAAAAGATGTTAAAGAATGGCCACGACCCACAAATGTAACCTAGATCCATAGTTTTCTTGGTTTGGTAGGTTACTATTGAAGTTTTTTTGAAACTTTTTCACGATTATCTAGTCCAATGATTAAGATAACTCGGAAGGGTGTTATGTTAATCTGGACAAAAGAATGTGATGATTGTTTTCAGGAGTTGAAAAGAGGATTGGTGAATGCTCTAGTTTTGGCACTTCCTTCTAGGAATGGTGAGTTTGTTATATACAGTGATGCTTCGTTGAAGGGACTTGGTTGTGTCCTTATGCAGAATGATCAGGTAATTGCTTATTCTTCATGTCAGTTGAAAACTCATGAAGTAAATTACCCTACACATGAATTGGAATTAGCTGCTGTTGTTTTTGCTTTAAAATTTTGGAGGCATCATTTGTATGGAGAAAACTGTGAAATATATACTGATCAAAAAAGGTTAAAGTACATATTCACTCAGAAAGAATTGAACATGAGACAGAGGAGATGGATGGAATTAATCAAGGATTATGATTGTACAATTCATTACCATCCGGGAAAAGAAAATAAAGTGGCTGATGCTTTGAGTCGAAAAAGTAATGCTTCATTAACAATGTTGCATTTGGAACGAGATCCTTTGGTTTTTGATTTGATGTACTTTGGCATGGATGTTGTTTGTGTAGGAAGTCCTTCTGTTTTGTTTCAGGTATCAGTGATATCTTCCCTATCAGACAGAATCATGCAAGTACAGAAGAAAGACAGTGAGTTGCAGAAAAAGGTAGAGCTGGTTCAGAAGGGTAAGCTGCATGAATTCAACATTGATAATGATTGTGGTTTGAGGTTGGGGAAGAGATTATGTGTGCCTTGTGATTCACATTTGAAGAATGATTTGTTATGTGAGGCTCATAGTTCCCCGTTTTCAGTTCATCCTGGGACTACTAAGATGTACAGAGAGCTGAGGGAGTATTACTGGTGGGATGGAATGAAAAGGGATATTGCTGATTTTACTGTGAAGTGTTTGACTTTTCAGCAGGTTAAAGCAGAGCGGAAGTTACCTAAAGGGATGCTTCATCCTTTTCCAGTGGCAGAGTAGAAATGGGAAAATATATCCATGTATTTTGTCGTGGGATTGCTGAAGACATCTAGAGGTAATAATGCAATCTGGGTTATTGTTGATCGCTTGACTGAATCTTCTCATTTCCTTGCTATACAAGATAATTTTTACCTAGATAAACTTTCCCGTTTGTATCTTAAAGAGATATTCAGGTTACATGGAGTTCCACTCTCCATTGTGTCCGATCGTGATTCCAGGTTTACTTCTAACTTTTGGAAAGGCCTTCAGAAGTCGTTGGGTACAGAATTAAATTTTAGTACAACTTTTCATCTACAATCAGATGGCCAGTCAGAACGAATAATTCAGACCTTGGAGGATATGCTACGAGCTTGTTCGATGAATTATCAGTGAAGTTGGGACCAACATCTTTTTTGGTTGAGTTTTCTTATAATAACAGTTTTCATTCCAGTATACAGATGGCACCATTTGAGGCATTATATGGGAAGCGGTGTCGAACTCCAGTATTTTGGGATGATGTGGGTGAAAGGAAGCTGATGGGACCAGAATTGGTAGGAGAGATGGCATAAAATGTTCAGTTGATTCAGAAACACATTAGAACAGCTCAAAGCAGGCAGAAGAGTTATGCGGATAACCGGAGAAAGGATCTATCTTTCGAGGTAGGTGATCATGTTTTTCTCAAGGTTTCTCCATGGAAAATTGTGATGCGATTTGGTAATAAAGGAAAGGTGAGTCCAAGGTTTATTGGACCATATGAAATTCTAGAGAAAGTTGGATCAGATGCTTACCGAGTGGCTTTACCTCTGATTTTATCTCAGGTACACAATGTTTTTCATGTTTCGATGTTGATGAAGTATATGCCAAATTTATCTCATGTTTTGAGTCCAGAGGTAGTTCAGTTGGAAGAGAACCTATCTTATGAAGAACAACGAGTCCAGATTCTTGACCGAAGAGGGCAAGTGTTGCGAAATAAGGTAATTCTCCAGGTAAAGGTTTTGTGGAAAAACCATATGGTTGAAGAGGCAATGTGGGAATCTGAAAATGTTATGAGGGATAAATACCCCCACTTATTTTGATAAGTGAATAAAATTGTGAGGACGCAATTCCAAAAAGGGGGGAAGGATGTAACATACCAGGTAAATAAAGAATAAATAATTTTGATATTTATTAATATTTACGAATTAATTATTAATTTTACTTTAAAAGGGTTGCTATGTTCGATAGCATACCTGATACGCAACAAATAGTTTCATTGAAATCTTTCGTTACACACTAGTAATAAAATAATATTATTTTAAATGGTAGTTAAAACATAGCCGTTGTATTGGAGGGAATGGATAGAAATAAATAAAATATGATTATATATGTTTTTTAAATGTTTTTACATTTATCCAATAAAATATAATGGCTTAAAATACGAAAAGAATTCAATTTTAGGCGTATATGCACTAGTTTTCACTAAAGGTTCACTTATCGCCTTTTGATGGCGAACCATCATTAAATATAGTTTTGTTCACTCTTATACATTCTATTGTACCAAATAAAACTCTTCTTTAGAAGTGGGACATTAAAATTTACTTTGAGTAAATTTTTGGTATCTTTCCGATAAAGTTCAATTTTTAATGAATAGTGTAAAATGTTGTATTTTAATTCAAAACCTCTTTTTAATATAATTTATTTATATGATTAGATTATCTTTTTAATTGTTTTTAAGGTGAAATTATAATATATTTTTACCATTTAATACAATATTGGTCATTGGAATTATTTTCACTTTGAAATCGGACTTAAACTAGTGTCAATCTTTTGATACATATTGTTTTATAAAAACATGCTATTTGTCATGACAGCGGGAATTAATTATTAAATTAATTAATGTGACTTATATGTTTTGAATTTTGTAAAATGGACTTTATTTTTTGAATTCAGAATATCAAATATATCTTAGGGTGAATTTTTGGTATTTTTCTGAAAAACTTCAATTTTGGATGAAAATGTGAAACCACTAAGTGGTACTTAAAAAACTGCTTTTTTGTTTAAATGAAATTTTACCACCTCTATGTTTTGAATTTCAAAAATACGCCATACATGGTTTTCATTAAGGAGTAAAATGTGGTTCAATGAGATTAAAATAATTTTTTAGTGAATAGTAACTTATTATGTTTTTAATCGCGATTAGAGTTAATTAGTGTAGTTTAAGGTAAAAATAATGTTTTAATATTATGAGATGAGCTTAACACGTGTCCTACCCTTATTGGAAGTGTCATGGCCGACCAAGAAAATCCATGGGTCAACTTGGGTCCCCCATGGAGCCACTTTGGTTGGAAAATTACATAAATACCTTTTTATTAAATGTTAAAGTAAAAATGACACAAACATGAGATGTTTTACTAAAACCATTTTTACATGGGGTAATACAAATCCGATTTTTGACTATAAATATTCATTAGAAATCTAAAAGGATTTCCTACATCATGATATTTTCTTTATAATTTTTAGAAATTAAATATATTAAATTATTTATGACATCATGATGATGCATCGATTACCTCATTAATAATGGATTTAAATAAAATGGAAAGATAATGTAAAATCTATGACCTACACATGTCCAAACCCTATTTTATGGGTGGATTTCGAAACCTTATCACCTTATCCTCGAAACACATCAAAGTGGGACCATAAAAATCTGAAAATCTTTCTAAAATAAAGTAACATTTTCTTACATTCCGAGAGTGCCCCTCCTCTCCTCTTATAAAAGGCCCCCACCTCTACCTCCTTACCCACACTCCCAAAGCCTTTGGCTCAGCCAACCCCTGCCCATTTTGTCTCTCCACTTCCCTATAGTAGTCCTTGAAGCCTAAATTTGGGCAGAATTCCTCCCAAGGAAGCCTTTCATCTCAAACCAAAGGGGGTTACCTAATTTTAAGGTAATGTCTTCACTTGAGTCCTTTTGTTTTATTTTGTTTCTCCAACCCCCTAAACTGTTTTTATTCATTTCTTTTGTAACAAATACAGTATATTCCATATACTAGGATGTTTTTATAAGAAGGATTCGAGCTACACTTACACAAACCTACGTCTAATGGATAAAGAACATACCGTTTTCGTGGATGGCGAATTTCTGCCTCACGAAACGATGATTGTTCGATATTCATATAACACCTTCAAAGGTGGCCATTAAGATGAAACTATATTTATATATGATATGTAATATGTTTATTATTTCCTTAAGCTTCTGTATTTTTCATTTTGGGCATACCTTTATGGTTTCCATTGTGGGTAAACACGATAATTTCATTTTAGGAAGTGCGGACTACCGCCCCCTCAAAGTGATGTGACTCGTTAAAGCCGTATGTGGGACGTAAAAGAAGGATTTAAAGTTATTATATATGATGTTATACTGGAATTATAATATACCTCTATATCATTATTATTTATTTCCATTAAAGTATGAAATAGAAATGAAAGTAGCGTTCATGCGTATGTACGACTTACCATCTCCATGAACGGTGCATTTCATTTCTTATCCCCAAATGTAATGTACTATTATAAGTACATCTATATAATGGATATATATGATGTATGTTACATATAAATGGTTAATATAATTCTGGAATTAAAATATACATACCTCTCATTTAGTTTTAATTCCATTAATATGACATAGAAATTAAAGTAGCCTTCATGTGTACGTACGGCTTACCGTCTCCATGAATGGTGCATTTCATTTCTTAACTCTAAATGATTATGTGATATTATAAATACATGTATATGCTAGATATATATGATATATATGATATCCAAATCAGGAATTTCATTTTGGATATAAAGAACCTTTGACCACAAGAACAACATGTAATTGTAAGAAGTCCACTTTCGACTTAAGGACCAAATATCGAAAAAACAAACATTATTAACTTGAATGATTACATAATGTTTATAACATGAAAATAAGTGATATAAAAGGAATAATGAACTCAAAAAAGGTTCTTAAGAAAATAGAAATTAACTCAATTTTATTATTCAGGATGTTATAGAACGATCGAGTCAAGTCAGACCTGAGGTAAGGGACTTCGTCTCAATCTCCTTTCATTGAGGCATATTTCATTTTATACACAACTTTATTTTATATGGTGTATAAACCCCTATGAATTTTACTTTTATACAAAAGGAATATTTTTCTACGAATAATTTTACAAAACGACAAAAAGGAATGTTTCATTTAACGTACGCGGTGACAATGACCTTTTCCACCGCCACAAGTATTATTTGGTCTTTGGCTACCTTAACAAGTCGTAATGTTTTTAAAATGAAATAAATACCATATACTATTTTATGTATTTTGGTACTGAAAATGGTTTTTATAATGGATTTGTTATGGCATTATATTTATGTGATATATTGTGATCAAAGTGTCAAAATGTTTTCTTTCCATTATATTTGTTTTAAGTTTTATGATTTTATATTGGTATTTGGACATTTGACGGGTGGTTACGTGATAAACCATATGACGGGTGGTGCTGTGAATACCAGTACGGGTGGTTACGTTATAACCTCCAATGAATTGGGTATGGAAGTCGGTCGTATGGCTATTCCATTAAGTATGTATGGAAGTTGGCCGTATGGCTATTCCATTAAGTGATGTGTGTGGAATTCAACCGTATGGTTATTCCACTTAAGTATGTTTATGTCCCAAGTTACCTTTATATTTTATGTGTTCTTTATATGGTTTTTATGGTAATCCTTTGGTTACAAAAGGGTAAGTAATGATATTTTATTCAGTGAAGAGTTTTTACTACTTCATGAAGGTGAAGGTATTACTTGGATAAAGTATACATGGTTTACTTGATGTTTGAAAAACTAACAGTTTTCATTCTTTGTGTATCCCTTACTGAGCTTTTTATGCTCACCCCAAGTTTTTTTGAAATGTTTTTCACAGGACTTAATGTGGAATAGTGTCAAGGATGGGATCAAGGGAAAGTCATGCTATATAAAACATAGAACTGGACATGTTTCTTTTTAAGGGTTTTTTTATTCTATGTAATCATTGTAGAAGTGTCTACTCTGTAATCTTTTGAGATGTAACAGTTATGTCCTAATTCTCTAAAACTCTAAACCTGAAAAGATCCTCAATGTGAATTATTATTTTAATTCATTATTAAGTAATGTTTAAGGCCGGGGCCTTATAACTATATAAGGAGGTCATGCATGAAAATTATCACTAGGATATTCCACTTGTCAGTTAGGTTCAAAGAATAAAAATTAATTCAACTATGACATATGTTAAACATCCATGTTACCATCCTAATCAATAGAAAATGAAAATAAATTCTAACCCCAACTGCGTTTTCAATTTATAAGAAACTCTACCAGTTTCATTTATTAAACCTTTATTTATATTAACATTATCTTTATATATTTTATAGAATCAATATAAAAATAAATTACAAGTTTTAAAAAAATAGTACATAGATAATTTATTTAACTGACTATATAAGGAACACATAAATGTTTTATTAAATATCCCTTATTTCATTAATTATTTAATAGTAATTACATAAGATTTATGTAGTAATTACATATAATTGATTTAACAAAAAATAGTATTTAAAGAGGTTCTCAAACGATGGGGCTCAGTTAGAGAAAATGTCAATTACAATCAATAGAGTAAATGTCACGGCCCGTCCTCGGGGCCCGTGCTGTGCCTACCCCAAGCCCGCCTTCCATAGGCCAGGGGCTGGCGACTAGCACCAAGGCATAAATTCTGGTAAAAAGGGAAGACATTGCCTTTGTATTGTAAACAAGCACCACAGAGTACAAGCAGAAGAAGTAAACACTAAGTAAAAACTGAGTACAACAATAAGTACGGAAAGGAAAAGGGGCCGGAAATACAAGCCCAACTGTAAAGTACAACTCGAAAGGGAAAACAACAACTGTAAAGTAAAGCCGCTATGCCAAGCTGTCCCCACGAAATCCCACATGAAGGGTGGGTACAGATAGCTCCACTGCTCTTCGGGTCCCGCTGTCCGCTCCGAGTACGTCCCGCCCAGTGGTCCACCTCCAGGTACCGTCTTGCTCTGCAAGCCTAAACCATGATCAACGATGTCCGTCGTCTGCAACCAACATAACATAGTGTGGGCATAGCCCGTGCAGGGGTGAGTATAACTACTCAGTAGGGACCCCGAGACACCCGAAGGTCTCCCAAAATCCACAAAGGATAAACCACAAAGGAAAGATACAATCACGAAGTAACAACCGACACTTCTTAGGTATATGCACATACATATACCTAAGTCATCATTTAAATATGCTCCAACCTCCGAACCCAAGTACAACTCAGTCCACACATGAAAGTATACGTATTACACAGAGGAAAGCAAAACGTAATCCACACAAGATAGCACAACTCAATCCACACAGGAAGATAAACAGGATTCAGCTCACATAGGTATACATCTTCGAGGACGATAGAGATGATCACTGATCCATCTAAGTCGTCGGACCCACAAAGGATTGATAGATACTAACCCCCGGAAAAACCCACACAGGATCGGACCCACACAGGATCTGTAGGCTCTGGTTCACACAGGACCGCTGAGCGCTGACCCACACAGGATCAGACCCACACAGTATCTGTAGCCCTAATCCACACAGGATCGCTGAGTGCTGTAGTCGTTGTCGTCGAATCCACTAAGGATCTCTGCACAGTCGTCGTCGCAGTCACAGTAGCAGTCGCAGCCAGCTCTAGGGTTCCCGCACACAACAAACTCGTTCGGGAGGGTCCGCTCCACGAGCTGAGAGGCTGATACATCAACTGTCACAAAGTCCAGAGTTGATGTATCCAAAAGTTCTGTATCGTCAACAGGAACTCAACGCAACAGACGGCGTGTCAATCGGACGCCCGGTTTGAGAGTTATTGGCTTTTTCGTTACAGGGGCCTGGTTGGTTTTTAAGGAAAAACCAACCCGACCGTACCCCAACTGCGACCAAACCTCGGGCGGAGTATTCCAAAAGATCCTTCTCACTAAGAGGAACTCAACAAAGCTGACGGCACGTCAATCGGACGTACGTAGCTCAAGACATGAGTGTTTCCGCTCTGAGGGCCCGATTGGTTTCGTGTACGAACCAACCCGGCCGAACACAAAGTATCCTGAAACCTTCAGTGAGATATACCGAAACTACCGTCTCGATACAAGGATCGCATCGCCACTGACAACACGTCGTTTGGAGGTCTGTAGCCCGAGTTATGGGCATTTGAACCCAAACAGTTCGGTATCGGGGGTTTCGGGCCCGCGCCGACCCGGCCCGAGACCCCCCGGCTGGCCCGAACCGGGTCGACCTACCCCAGACAGGGCGGCTCGGACTGGCCCAGCGGGGCTCGGCCTAGCCTGGCATACCGGCCAGGCGCCGGTCTGGCTCAGCACAGCGCGCCCAGCGCGCTGCCAGCTCGGCCTTCGGCCGAGCTGTTGGAAAAACGGGGGGTGCCTGCCCCCCTTGTGTAACAGCGACCCCCCCTCAATAATGGGGGGTCGTTCAAGCTGGAAGGGGAAATTTAATTCCCCCGGCTTTCCCCATTTCCGGCTGGCCCGACCTGGCCGGTCGGCTCCTCCTCAACGAGACCGGTAGTGGCCGGTCCCTTTCCAGCTCCGACACCCGCGGCCCAGCTGGCCGCCGGTCACCATGCTCCGCCGCGGCGCGGAACCGGCAGCGGCCCTTGTCGTCCGGCACGGTGCGACGGCACCGTGCCCCTCCACTGTGGCCCCGCTCCAGCCGCGACGCCTTCGATTTCCTTCAACGCGGCGCGACCGCATCGCGTTCTTGAATTTCTTTCCACGGCGCGGCGCGACGGTGCCGCGCAATACTTGCCGTGTGATTCCCGCGTGGTGCGACGGCACCACGCCATCCCCTTCCATCCGCAAGGAATCAAACATGAACATAGGAGGGGGGTTCGGCCGTGTTTGTGTGGTCTGGCCCCCCTCTCGTTAATCGATATCAACTAGTCGAAAATCCAAAATAATCGATAAACTACAAATATGAACGGAAATAAGTAAATAAAATAATCCCCTACCACGGTTTAGGAACGATGTTCGTCAACGACCCGCGGAAGACAAGAGTCATGGAGGAAAGAACGTCGACGTCACGAAGCGAGGATTCGAAGTCGTTGACAGCGATTTCGTCGTGGAAAACCGTCGCAGAAGAGACAACGCAGAAGGAGAACGTCGCGTCGCGGATACGGCGTCGCAGAAGAACCGTGTTCTTCGGCGGAGAAGTTCTTCGTTGAAGAACGGTGTTATTCGCGTTCTTCATCGAGGTTGAAGAAGATGAAGAAGAAGAAGATGCTTTTCCATCTCTCTCAAGGAGACAAAACTCTAACAAAAATAAAATAAGACTCTTTCTTATTTTATTAACACAACAACACATTTGAATTTCAAGAATTTGAAATTCAATAACGACACACAACTCACCGCATTAAACTCATTACTTTTAAGTCATAGGTTATAACATAAGTTAACATAATTTAAGTGGGAGTAGAGGGGGGTTTTAGAGGACATGAAGTGGTGGGGTTCGTGTGGGCCCCACCACCCTCATAACCTCCCAAGGGACGTTGGGTGGTTACCCAACTTCCATAAAGAGCTAACACTTAGAGTAAAATAATAAAAATTGTTGTGTAATTATAAAATAAACATCCACAATTTTTATTATCAACACTCGTGTAAACGCAACTCTGGAACATGAGTTCCTATGCAATTACCGGCGGTGCGGTTCCATCGGTGCCCTCAGAATTCGATTTCGGGCACCGGTTCAAAAGTTTTAAAAACCCGCTCGTTCGTTCACTGAACGTACCTGATCCAAACTTCGGAAATTGATTCCGGGCACTCCGGGCCTCGGAATCAGGTGCCGTTAGAAACTGCGCTTTTTTAAAATTCCAAATAAAATTAAGAAAAAATTTCCCTTGAATTTTATGGGTCTTTACCTTACTCCCACCTTAGGGCTTTACATCCCAGTAAAGATACATCAAAACTAGGGAAACAAATGAGGGTACTGAGCACGCATATGAGCCTCCCGCTCCCAAGTGCTCTCTTGGAGATTGCCGTGCTGCCATCTGATGCGCACTAGAGGAATCCACCATCCACGTAGGACACACTCCTGTCGATCCTCGATCTCCACCGGGACCTCCGTAAAATTCGCCCCATCGTCAACGTCAAGCTCCCCATGGTCAATGATGTGCGTCGGGTCGTGCACGTATCACCTCAGCTGAGATACGTGGAAGACGTCGTGCACCCGGTGCAATTGAGGTGGTAGAGCCAGGTGATAAGCCTCCTCGCCAATCCTCTTGAGGACCTGGAAGGGTCCGATGAAGCGCGGAGATAACTTGCCGCCTCGGCCAAATCTTCGTATACCACGTCGAGGTGAGACCTGCAAGAAGATGTGGTCGCCATCCTCGAACTCTAGTGGCCTCCGCCTCCTGTCAGCGTATGACTTCTGCCAGCTCTGAGCCATCCTAATCCACTTCTAGATGACCTGGACCTTCTCTGTCGTGGCCTGGACTATCTCCGGCCCCACAAGTGATGACTCCCCAGGGTCTGTCCAGCACAAAGGAGATCTACAAGGACGGCCGTACAACGCCTCGTACGGTGCCATCCCGATGGTGGAGTGGTAGCTGTTGTTGTACACAAACTCCACCAAGGGTAGGAGGTCCTCCCAGCTTCGACCAAAGTCGAGGACACATGCGCGGAGCATGACCTCGAGATTCTGAATGGTCCTCTCCGTCTGACCATCCGTCTGAGGGTGAAAGGTAGTGCTCAAACGTAGCTGCGTCCCGAACGCCTTCTGCAACCCCTTCCAAATCCGGGAAGTAAAACGAGAATCCCGATCGGAGATGATAGATGATGGCACTCCATGAAGCCGCACAATCTCTTGAACGTAAAGTCGTCCCAAGTTCTCCACTGAGCCCTGCTCTCTAATGGGTAAGAAGTGAGCCGACTTGGTGAGTCGGTCGACAATCACCCAGATGGAGTCGTGACCTCTGGAAGTGCGTGGAAGTCCAGTCACGAAGTCCATATATATCCCATTCAACTTCCACTCCGGGACCTCTAAGGGCTGTACCAAGCCTACTGGTACCTGATGCTCAACCTTCACCTGCTGGCAGGTGAGGCATCGAGAAACGAACTCTACCACAGCCTTCTTCATGCCCAGCCACCAGTGCTGTCGTCTGAGATCCTGGTACATCTTCACAGGATCCACTGCAACTCCCGCCTCAGAGATGACGTGTCCCAAGAAGTGGACCTCACGTATCCAGAACTGACACTTCGAGAGCTTACCATAAAGCTGGTGCTCTCGAAGTGTGTCTAGTACAACCCGTAAGTGGTAGGCATGCTCCTCCTCAGTCGTCGAGTAAATCAGAATATCGTCAATGAAGACCATGACAAATCGATCGAGGTATGGCTGAAAGATCCTATTCATGAGGGCCATGAACACTGCTAAAGAATTGGATATGCCGAAGGGCATAACCAAGAACTCATAGTGCCCATACCGACATCTGAAGGCCGTCTTCTGTATGTCCTCATCTCGATCTCTGAGCTGGTGATAGCCTGACCTGAGGTCTATCTTCGAGAACCACTGTGCTCCCTTGAGATGATCAAATAGTTCATCAATCCTCGGTAGCGGATACTTGTTCCTCACTTTCACCTGGTTTAGGTGACGATAGTCAACACAAATTCGCAAGCTCCCATCTGCCTTCTTGGCGAACAAAATCAGGGAAGCCCAGGGTGAAACACTGGGTTGGATGAACCCCTTGCCCTGCAAGTCCTCCAACTGTACCCGTAGCTCTCAAAGCTCTGCGGGGGCCATCCAATATGGTGGAGTCAATATCGGAGCTGTCTCGGTGTATAGGTCAATATAAAAGTCTACCTCTCTATGAGGAGGTAGCCATGGAACGTCTTCGGGAAAAATGTCTGCAAACTGATCCACCACTGCAGGTAAACCAGGACTTCGCATGTCAACTGCTCCCAGGACCAGACTAGCCAACTGATGAGTGATGGGCTGTCCTCTCCTCCTCGGAAGTCCATCATGTGTTGCAAAGGTTCCCTTCTCGCCGGTGAAGGTGAACCTGCTCGCATCGGTGCGTACACATCGCACCTTGTGCCTAAAACAGTCAATCTGTGCCTGGACCATAGATAACCAATCCATACCCAAGATGACGTCGTAAGGCCTCGACGCTTCTACCAGAAGATCCCAGCCGAAGCTCTCGCCTCCTAGAGTAAGCTCACACTGCCAACACCAGTGCGTAATCATCGAGTCTTCTCCCGTAAGAGTCTCTAGCCGTAAGGATTGAGCCAACGGCTCTGTCGGAATCTCCGAGCACCAAACAAGGGAAGAGGCTATGAAAGAGTGACTCGCTCCTGTGTCTACAAGTACTGCAGCAAGGGTGGAATAGAAACAGATAGTACCTCAAATCATCTCAGGCGCGCCGTGGTCGTAGGCCTCTACTGCCTGGAGTTATGCCTGTCTCTATCCTCCAGCTCCCTGTGGTCGGGGCGGACCTCCTGGTGGTGGTGGTGGTAGAGCCTCAAAGCATCGCCCACCACCTGCTGCTCGGCCAGCTCCTCTGCCTCATCCACCACCTCCCTGTGGACCGCCACGGTCGACCCTCTACCTCTGCCTCAGTGGTCCCTCAATCGTCTGTTGCTCCTCGGAACGGTGAGTCGGGCAGTCACGAGCCATGTGGCCCTACCCACCGCACGAGTAACACTTCCTGCCTCTCGAAAGACTGGCTTCGTGCTATGTGCCCCGCACTGCTGATCCAATGTCCTGAGGTCCTCTGCCTGAGGGTCTGGTCTTCCTGGACCCAAGAGTCATCCGTCGACTTCCTGCTGCAGAAGACTCTGCTACGTGCCGCCCTGCGGTGGGTCTCGGTGCTGGTGTAGACTCAGCAAGAAAACTCTCGATCAAAAGGGCCCGCTCTAGTACTCTCGTCTGAGTCGGTATGCTGAGGGAGATCAGCGATGCCCTGATCTCGGGTCTCAATCCCTGCTCGAAGGTCTGGGCCCAGAAGAATGGGTCCCGTACCATGTCGGTCGAGTAGCGCGAGAGATTGGTAAATCTCACCGAGTACTAAGCGACCGTCATGCTGCCCTTCAGTAGCTGAAGAAGCTCCTGAATGCGCACTGCACGGAGGGTGGCTGGGACGAACTCCGAGAGGAAGAGGCTCTCAAAGTCTGTCCAAAGTAGGGATGCCTCATCGTGCACCTAGAGCATCAAGATCCACCATCGGCCCGCTGCTGCATGTAGTAGGCTCGCTGCGAGGATCACCATGAGGTCTGCTGATGTCCTCACTAGCCTGAAAACTCGTACTACTGCCTCCAGTCAGTCCTCGGCTGCCTGGGAGTCCGTCTCCCCGCGGAACCTGGGCGGTCGCTGGCACTGGAACTCATGCAGTGCGCTGAGGCGACGTGCATCGTCAGCGGATGGTGCTGGAAGTATCGGTGGCTCGGTAGGTAGTGCTACCGCTGGTGCCACTGCTGACAAAGGGCCCTGCACCGAGGCCTCGTCGCTCGGTGGGCTGTCATCTTGCTCGACTCTCAGAACCCTAGCTGGCTTCCGTCGTGGGGCCATCCTGACAAGAAAACAGGTGCGCCACGGTCAGAACAATATACCTGGTGAGCTGATACAAAGTAATCACAAAGAAAACATGAAACACACACGCAATCAATGTTTTCATGCATTAGGTCGGAAATCAGAAGTCAGGGTCCTGGTGTACGGATACGTCAGCCGCCGCACCAACACTGGACTCCCTGGACTGATAACCACACTCAATTCGCTAAACAATATTTATTCACATAGAAAAGATCAGAGTTCATGGTAGAACAAAACTCCTCTAATACCAATTTGTCACGACCCATCCTCGGGGCCCGTGTCGTGACTACCCCAAGCACACCTTCCATAGGCCAGGGGTTGGCGACTAGCACCAAGGTATAAATCCCAGTAAAAAGGGAAGGCATTGCCTTTGTAAAGTAAACAAGCACCACATAGTACAAGTGGAAGATGTAAACACTAAGTAAAAACTGAGTATAATAGTAAGTACAGAAAGTAAAAGGGCCAGAAATACAAGCCCAACTGTAAAGTACAACTTGAAAGGGAAAACAACAACTGTAATGTAAAGCCGCTACACCGAGCTGTCCACTAGAAATCCCACCTGAAGGGTGGGTACAGATAGCTCCACTGCTCCTCGGGTCCCGTCGTCCGCTCTGAGTACGTCCCACCTAGTGGTCCACCTCCAGGTACCGTCCTGATCTGCAAGCCTCAACCACGATCAACACTGTCTGTCGTCTGTAACCAACACAACGTAGTGCGGGCATAGCCCGTGCAGGGGTGAGTATAACTAATCAGTAAGGATCCCGAGACCCCCGAAGGTCTCCCAAAATCCACAAATGATAAACCACAATGGAAAGATACAATCACAAAGTAAAAACCGACACTGCTTAAGTATATGGCCATACATATACCTAAGTCATCATTTCAATACGCTCCAACCTCCAAGCCCAAGTACAACTCAGTCCACACAAGAAAGTATACGTATTCCATACAGGAAAGCAAAACGTAATCCACACAGGATAGCACAACACAATCCACACATAAGGTAAATAGGATTCAGCTCACACAGGTATACATCTTCGAAGACGATAGAGATGATCACTGATCCATCTAAGTCGTTGGACCCACAAAGGATCCATAGGTACTAACTCCCGCAAAGACCCACACCGGATCGGACCCACACATGATCTGTAGGTGTTGGTTCACATAGGACCGATGAGCGCTGAACCACACAGGATCAGACCCACACAAGATCAGTAGCACTGATCCACACAAGATCGCTGAGTGTTGTAGTCGTCGTCATCGAATCCTCTAAGGATCTCCACACAGTCGTCGTCACAGTCACAGTAGCAGTCGCAGCTAGCTCTAGCATTCCCGCACACAGCAAGCTCGTTCGGGAGGGTCTGCTCCACGAGCCGAGAGGCTGATACATCAACTGTCACAAAGTCCGGAGTTGATGTATCCAAAAGTTCTGTATCGTCAATAAGAACTCAATGCAATAGACGGCGCGTCAATCAGACGCCCGGTCTGAGAGTTATTGGTTTTTTCGTTCCAGGGGCCCGGTTGGTTTTAAGGCGAAACCAACCCGACCGTACTCCACCTGCATTCAAGCCTCAGGCGTAGTATGCCAAAAGATCCATCTCACTAAGAGGAACTCAACAAAGCTTACGTCACATCAATCGGACGTCCGTAGCTCAAGATATGAGCGTTTCCGCTCCGTGTGCCCGGTTGGTTTCGTGTACGAACCAACCTGGACGAACTCAAAGTATTCTGAAACCTTGAGTGCGATATACCTAATCGACCGTCTCGATCAAAGGATTGCATTGCTGCTGATGGCACATCTTTTGGAGGTCCATAGCCCGAGTTATGGGCATTTTAACCCAAATAGTTCGGTATCGGGTGTTTCGGGCCCGGGCCAACCCGGCCCGAGACCCCCCGGCTGGCCCGAACCGGGTCGACCTTCCCCGGACAGGGGCGGCCCTGCCCGGCACGGCCCGGCCCGGCCGGGCGCGGCGCAGCCCGGTGCAGCCCGGCCTGGCCCGGCGCGGCCCGACGCGGCTGGGCTCGACCCGGCCTGGCGGACCGGCCAGGCGCCGGTCCGGCTCAGCGCAGCGCGCTGCCAGCTCGGCCTTCGGCCCAGCTATTGGAAAAATGGGGGGCGGCTGCCCCCCTTGTGTAACTGCGGCCCCCTCAATAATGGGGGATGTTTAAGCTGGCAGTGGGAATTTAATTCCCTCGGCTTTCCCCATTTCCGGCCGGCCCGACTTGGCTGGCCGACTCCTCCTCAACGGGACCGGTAGTGGCCGATCCCTTTCCAGCTCCGACACCGGCGGCCCGGCTGTCCGCCGGTCACCATGCTCCACCGTGGCCCAGAACCATCCGTGGCCCTTGTCGTTCGGCACGGTGCAACGGCACCGCACCCCTCTGCCGCGACCCCACTCCAGCTGCGGCGCCTTCGATTTCCTTCAACGCGGCGCGAT